>JAPSGF010000049.1:668017-750203 GCA_035772895.1 Perdix hodgsoniae | reverse complement strand
AAAAAAAAAAAAAAAAAAAAAAAAAAAAAAAAAGCAGCCCATTTCTATCAGCTGCCACATAACTCTTCTCTCCACCAATGGCCTTAAATTTTTTTTTTTCCCTTTTTTTCCCCCTTCTTCTTTTATTTAAGCTGAACTTCAGCCCGGTTTGGGCTCTTTTATTTTTCTTTCTTTTTACTATTCTTATTTTTCCTTTTTCCTTTTTTTTTAAAAATTTTTATTATTATTTTTTTTTCTGTGTGTTTTGGAGAGAATGTGGGCGAGAAGATGCTGGGAGCTGCAGGGAATGGGGACAGCGATGGGGACGCGGCTCCGAGCTGCCGGCCGGGGCTTGGTGGCACCGATCCCCTTCCAATGTGTGCTCAGAGGGGGGGTCTTTTAAGGGAAGGGGGGGGGTTACCTCTCATCCCATCCATCCCGAACCGGTCCAGAATAAGAATTAAAGCACCACCGAAGCACAGGTGCGGTTGAGCAGCTCGGTTCGGGATGGGGATGCGGTGGAACCAGGAGGGAGATCTGCTGAATTCCCCCCAAACCGTCCTCGTCTTCATCCCCATCCTCATCCTCGGCTCATCCCGCCCCGGGGCTGGCGTTGAGCTGGCCACAAAAGAAACGAGATGTCAGTTAATGCCTGGTTATAAAGACGTTTGTCACCGGGAGTTGGGGAAAAACGGGAAGGGACGGGGTTGGATTTGGGGCTTTTTCAGGCAGAACGGGGCTCACGGGGAAGGGTCGGGGCTGCAAAGAGGGAGGGGAGAAGAGAAAAAGTAGGTGAGGAAAAGTAGAGGCAGCTTGAGGAAATTGAGAAGCTTATAGTCTTTGATCCTTGGATGCTTTTCCTTATCAGAAACATTTGTGGTGACACCGGTACAAAGGAAGTTCATCATATTACAGACTGTTCGAGCTGCTCGCAGGAATCACTGTCTATTAATTAGCAGGCGCTCTGTCTTGTGGGACATAGGAGATCTGAGGCTGCACATTACTTGCTTGGATGGCTCTGGGTCCTGTGATGAATTGTCGCAAAGGCTCTGTAGGGTCTGCGGGGGAAGGGAGGGGGGGAGACCCTGGGCTCGTTCCTGAGCTGTATGGCAGTGCTGTAGGGGAAGGGTCCCCCAGCTCTGTGCTGCGCATAGGACAGCTGAGCTCATCATCCCTTCCGTGCGGCTGTGCCCGAGGTTTGGGGTGTGGGGTGAGGAAGAGGAGCAAAGCTCTTGTTTTATTTATTATTATTATTATTATTTTTAATAATTATATATTAATGCTGATAAGAACTAATTTTCACCTGCCGAGTCTTCCTGGAGATGGAAATAGAGGGTTTCCCTTCATGCAACAGCAGGACTCAAGGGATGCTCCTGGCTCACCTCCACCTGCCCGACAAACGCAGTCAAGGGCTTTAAAAAGCAATAATGACAAATAAAAAGGCTTTTATATACATATATATATATATTTCTTTTAAGGAGGATGGGGGGGATCGGGGGGGAAATAACTGGCATTCAAAGAGAGGGTCGCGTTTCGTAGAGAGGGAGGAATGGAAAACCCTCAGGGCGGCTTTGGGGTCGCAGCGTGAGGGTGACACGGAAGGCACGAAGGGATGCTCAGAGGTGCGAGGGGGGAGATCCGATCCCTTTGCCCCCCGCCCCCGAGGCTTTCTGGAAGGCAGAGGAAGCCCTTCTTGGTTTTCACTCTTTTCTGGGCCTTTTTTTTTTTTTTTTTTTCCTTTTGCTTGTTGTTGCTGTTGCTAAAATTGGAAGGAAGCACTTTGCCTGACCCTAAAAGAGTGGGGTTGGGGGCACGGCTGTTTGCAAGGCTCTCTCTCGGGGTAGGTGGGGAGGGAAGGAAGGAGGGGGGAGGACACACACACACACACACACACCCGGCAGCCTTCAGCCTTCAGTGGCTTCTTTGTCCCGAGCCCCTAAAGATCGAGGATCAAAGTGACCCTTTAAACGGGTGAGAGAGGAGGGGGAGCTGCGATGCTGCGTCCCCGCGGAGAGGCGGCTGTCCCCAAAGTGTGTGTGTGTGATGGGGTGACACCCCACCGGACAGCCCCTACAGCCCTCCTTGGGGGCTGCCACCCCCCCGCTGTATCCCTACTGGGACTCGGGCAGGGCAGCGATGCTGTCCCGCTTTTATTAACGGGGGTGGGGTGGGTCTGAAAAATGTCATTTTCCTTTCTTTCGAGGGAATGGAGAAGGGAAGGATAGGGGGACCTACCCCAAACCGCTGCCGTTTCCATTCTCACCCAAACCTCGGACGGAGGCAAAAGTCCGAAGCGACCGCGATTCTGTCATTTCTTTATTTTCCCCGTTCCCATAATGGGGACGAATCGATTTGCATATTTATTGGGAATTAAAGGAGAGAGGAAAGTTGACGCCGGACGAGAAGAGCTTTTCGAGCAACTTCAGGCGCTCGGGTTATTTTACGCCTCGCCTGAAGTTAGCAGAAGTAGATAGAGTAGATGGGATTTACATCAAACTCATTTCGAATTGTGGGGTTTGGGTCCCATCAGTCCCAGGCCGGTTCTTTCATACAACCCACGGTTGTTTTATTTTGCATTTCGAAGTACAGAAGCGTCTCTAAAAGGAGAGGTTGAACGTACAAAGGACACTTCGATGAGGGATATTCAGGGAACAGTCATGTTTAAATTCCCTACAATTGTTTCCAGCACATTTGATTGCTCGGAAAGAGAAAGAAACATTGACATGAATAGGAATGGGGGGTAGAGGGGGGGGGGGGGACGGGGACGGGACGGGATTAATAGCCCCCAACCTTTGTATGGTGTAAATTATCCGAGAGAGGGCAGATAGCCGGAGCTGCTGGTGATTGTAAGGCTCCATACAGACGACCACGTAGTTAGGGAAAGCCGGTGTTATTTTTAATAGGGATTCCATATTTAGGAACTTGATTCTTTTCAATTCTTTCCCCCCTCCCCCTATTTCTCGAGGATGCTAAATAGCAGCAAATTGAGCTATTTGAAGCCTCATTTATATATATATATATGTATATAGATAGATGGAGAACGTGAATATTTGGTTTATACCTCGTTCCTCTGCTGCTTTTTATTTCTTTTTCTTTTTTTTTTTTTCTTTTTTTTTCCTGGAGTTTCCCCTTAATCTCCATCCAGCCACAATTCAGCCCTTGTGCGTGCGGCTCGCAGCGGGTAAACTGCGATTTCCACTCCTGGAACCGAAAAGGAGGAGAAAAGTTTGGGCGTTTGACAAATGCTTTCCTTTAAAAGCAAAACGTCCCACTCCTCGCTACCTCCCGTTCAGCGGGGGGAAGGACGGCGCAACCCCAGATTAAGACACATCTAAAAGACGAGATGAAGTTAAGCGATGTTCGGGGGGGGGGAGTGGGGGTGGAATTCTATATTTATATTGGCAAAGCTTCTCAAGAGAAAATGGGCAGAGGTGAATAGTGCAGAGATGGACAATCTGCCCCCGTTAGTGCTCGGCAGCAAAACTCTGGGCAGGAGAAAACAGGGCGCTTGTTGCTGGTAATAACATCGCTTCAGCGCTAAGCAAGGATCTGCTTTGGCTTTTCAGTTCGGTTGCAAAGAATCAAAGCTCCCCAACGAAGGGGAAAAAAAAACCAACAACCAACCCGGTTGGGTTCCCAAGGGATTCCCACCCGATTTTCCACCCCCCCGTCCCGCGATGTTCTCCGTCGGGAAGGGAAAAAAGCAGAGCCGAACCCCGGCTGCTGTGACTTCGTGACTTTTCTCTCAGATTTGAGGCAGAATTGGATCTTTTTAACTCTTTTACCCCCTCTCCCCCCTCCTCCCCATCCTTTTATGACGGTATTTTTTCTCACTCTGTTTTCTCCCCTTAACCTCCCCTTTTTTTTTCCCTCTCTCTCTCTCTCTCTGTCCGCCTTTCATTTGAAGCGAGGCTTTACAGCTTGCTACACTTTCTAAGTGCATCAATAGCCACTTTAGAAATACAAACAACTTTTAAAGATAAAATAACCAAACCAGAATGGGACTTTCAATGGGGGAATAGTTGTTGTCCTTTACCATGGAGTGTGCAGCCGCCTCTGCCTAATCCAGCTTTCATTTTCACCGACAAATGCCAAGAATCTATATCTGTCTCCCAACCCCTCGGGAGCTTGATTACACGACAAAAGGCTGCCATTATCCGCAGGAGAAAACAGGGAGGGGACACGGGGGCTCGGGCCTCTGAGGATGAGGGCATCTCCAAACTATTGACTTAGTGGATGAAGTCAAGAGCAAACACGCTGAGATCTAAAGGGGGGAAGGCAGGGGGCGGGGGGAGAAGGAACGGAGGAAAAGGAGCAGCAGAAAGTCCTTGGAAGTAGAGGGGAAATCAGCCCTTTGGGGGATAGCAGCCCTTTAGGGGAAATCAGCCCTTTGAGAGAAGATTTTTTCTCCCCGTCCCCGACCAGGTTAGCTTAGGAAATCTCTCCTATTCCCGGTGATTTTTTTTCTCCCTTTGCCCATCCCCTCGTTTCCTCTCGGGGAGGTCGATTTTTCAGCCTCACTCATTTCTTGTTGTTTTTTTGTTTGTTTGTTTGTTTTTTCCCCCTTCCATGCGGGGGGGTTCGGGTCTTTTCCCCACCGAACAGAAGGGAAGAGAAACCCAACTTCGAGGATGCTGAAACGGCGGACTCCTCTTTTCCCCATTAAACTGGGGACAAACCGGGTCAAGGTCGAGCTCCGAGGGTTGGGAATGGAAGTGGGAACGGCTCGAAACCCACCCGCGGAGCTCTGGAAGGAGAAGTCACTCCGAGCCGACTCTTTTTTAGGTTTAAGTCGCTGCGTTTTGCATGACTGCCTCATTAACCACCGCTGTGCGGGGATTTGCGGGCCGGGCTCATCCCGGTCCGTCGTGGACAAAAGTTATTTCAACCCTATCTGTAATTTATCTGGGTCACCTAGGGAGAAATCCTCAGGGCGAGGAGAGTCCTAGGAGCAGCACCAAAGGAGTCCCACAGCCCTTAATTACTCTTTAATCAACCTAACGCTGTGGTCCCTTTTAAGAGCTGCCTTTGGTGCAAGGGCTGCATTTAAACATCTGCTTTCTGGCCGGGTTTGGGGAGCCAAAAACCTGTGCGAGCTTAAGGGATTTAAAGGTGTGAGCTGTGCGTGTCGAGCTGGGCCCTATGAGAGTCCCTTTAGCTGCAGCCACAGAAGAATTAAACAAAGGAAGAGGGCGGTGGGGGTAACCTGGAGGCTCCCATTTAAACTACAAAAGCGCCCAGGGAGCTTAAAGTCACCTTTTAGGCGAATTTATCGCCGCGGGTGAAGGAGAGAGGATGCTCCCAGGGTCCCATCTCCAAGCTGAGCAGCTCAGCTTCAAATCTAGCCTGGCTTTTTGGGGTTTCCTCTTTGCAGAAACACCCAGCTGGGTTTTGGTTTGTTTTCTTGTCCGTATTGCTTTTATTATTTTTTTTTTTCCTCACCCTTTATTTTTGCTTTCCCCTTATATAGAAAAACCTGGGGGATGCGCTGAGCTGGGCTCCCGGCTTTCCTCCCTGATTCTTTTCCCCTCAGCTTGGGTTTGGGGAAAGCTGCACGGGATCCCCTCTCTTTGCGGTCCTGCGGACACTTCGGTGTCTGGCATGGAAAGAGCAGCTGCTCGGAGAGAGAATAAGTCTTAGAAGAAAGAGAAATCCTCGTAATCTTGGGACGTATATAATCTACGTCGCCCTGAATCCCAAAAGGCAGCGGGCCCGTCTCTCTGATTTATTTTTATGCTAGCCTAGTTTGCATCCCAAAGAAGTAAACTGCTATTTTTAACCACTGGTTTAAAGCTTAATTAAAAGCCCCTAAACTGATTGTTTTGAAAATTGATTTAGAGGAATTGCCCCAGGGCTGAGACGCTATCTAAGCCAAGTTGCAGTCCCAGAGCTCGCAGTGGTGTCTGAATCGTTAACCCCGCAGAGCCGGGAGTCTCCGGGGCTGGATGACACATGGGCTGGCCTGGCTCTCCTTGCACCCTCTGCAAAGAAAGGTCCTTTGTTAGCCCCGGCTACTGGTTTGCTCGGGTGGATCTCCGCTGGTTTCCTGGCGTTCCGAGGTTTAATTGAATTAAGGCAAGCTCGGAGATGCTGGTGACACCGGGACGGGAGAGCTCTGCCTTTCATCTGCTGGAAGGGAATGTGGCTGGATCGGGGGACGATGTGGAATTTGGGGACGGGATTTCGCCGTTCGATCTCGAAGGGAGATTTTACCTGCTTAAAAAAAAAACCAACCAACCAAACAAACAAAATCAACCCAAACCAACCGGGAGGGAGATGGAAGTTGGTCGAAGGCAGGGGGTCTGCGGAAGGGAAGTGGCATTTCGGCCCCTTAATTAGATGTAAACAAGAATAGGGACGGGGCTCCGTGGTCAGACAACTTGATTGTTAAGGGATTAACACCTAAGTAAACCAATAAAGGCTCTGCGGGGCTGGGGAGAGGGCTGCGGGCCAGGCAAGTCCGGCACACTCATGGGATCCCCCCGGCACGACCCACCCCAAAACGGCCCTCTCCGCCCTGCCGGCCGCTTTAGGAGCCCGATTTTAAGGCTATTAGCCAAGGCTTGAGTTATTTTTTGCTGTCTGTTCAACTTGGCCCCCCCCCACCCTTGGGATGCTTCAAGGTGAGGAGTTTCTCATCCATCACTCTAATTAATCAGGTGAATTAAATGAATGGGAAGGGAGTGCCCACGCACGGGACTGAACCCCTCCTGTGCATCCACACGAAAATAGGACGGTCCCTTTTGCACTGCACCTTCCTTGAACCCTTTTAGTCTCTCTGGCCCTCCTTGGTAATAATGAAATAGAAATCCTTCAAAGCCAGCTCGAACGAAACACTCCTGGGCGTAGCTCACCAGGTTGGTCTCCAACAGGGCTTTTGTGGTGGTTTCTTTTCCCTTCGGTTGGTATTTTCCCCCTCCCTTCTCGCTCCGGCCAGATTTTGAGTAGATGGAGGAGTTTAACCTTTGGAAAATCGGGTCTGGCCTTAAGTGATGCGGTACCTGTAAGCCTCATTTCTATGGCTTTCTTGCCGGTGCGGATTTAGGTTTGAGAGAGGTACCTGAAAGGCTCAGAGTCAAACTGAGTTCAATAACTTTGCTCGGTTTTGTTTTCCTCCATCTCTTCAGCTTCCAGTGGTCTCTTTGCTCGGCTGGCAGGGCTAATATCGGAGCACTCTAGGGTGTGAGTATTTCTTCCTCCTGATTGCAAATAACCGAAAGATTAGCACCAGCAGCTGTTTGGAATTGGAACAATGGAGAGACCTAGGAAGTGGAGAAATTGAAAAAGGAGAACCCCCCCCCCCCTCCCTTTCCCTCCTAATCACCCAGCTCAAAGTTCACAAAGTCAGACTGCATGACTTAACATGACCTCCACCTCGGCTTCACAGGGCTGTTTACTTATATGAAGGTTGATGGGGGGAGAGACAAAAAGGGAAAGGGGGAGGGGGGGGGCAAAAGGAAAATAGCCGGGCGTTTAATGCAATTTCCAATAGAAATGAGAGGTTATTATGGCTCCGTTTGGTCTCTCTGCGTGCTGCAACCCCTTGCCCTGTGGATGGGTCTAGGGGAGACCCTCTCCTTGCCCCTCAAAAGGTGAATTACCTCTTTCCTTTAGCTAGGGAAGGGTGGGTGCGGGTCTCTATCCGCCCGGGTACCCATAGCTCTGTGCTGGGCCATGGGGTCGAGGGAGGGGTTCAGTTTTTGGGGCAGGGATTTGGGGTTTCTGCAGGTCCTGCGCCGGCTGGTGAAGTGTGAGAGCGGCTGAGCTGTCAGGCGGGGTTTGAATGGGATCTCCTAATGGATTTGACTCGGAAATCTCGACTTGACCAGTTTTTTCCTCTTTAAAACAAACTCATTAAACTTGTCAACACTCATTAGGGCCTTAAAACGCTGAACTGGAGTCACTGGGGAGAGCGGTTGGTGGGGGGCTGCCTTGGGATAGGAGGTGGGGAAGGGGGCAAAGCAGCAGCTCCTCCGAACTTGCGGGGATTTGCGGGGAGGGAGAAGGGGAAAAGAACCCCCTGCAGGGAAAATAAACGCCTTAAAAGAGAAATCAAGGGAGGAGAGAGGGAGCCGGCACGGGGATGGGGCCGGACTTTGCGTTGGTGCTTGGAAATAGGGGAAATCTCCGTGTTTTCACCCCCCCCTCCCCCCCCCCAAGCTGTGGGCTCGCCTACAAAAGACGGGGCGGGCGGTTCGGCATTCCCCGTAGAAATCATCGTTCACCGCGATTTGAGGTTTATTTTGGGGAGGGATTGAGGGGGGGGTCGTATCTGCTCGGCGGTGATTTCTGCAGTTGCCGGGGGAAGGTGGAACTCGGGGAAACTCGGGGGAAAGGTTCGAGCCAGCGTTCAGCCTTAAATCCTCTGGAAATGAGCCTGGGCTCCGAAATTCCTCCCCAATCCCCCTACCCAAAATATTTGGAGAGCTGTAAAATGAGGCGGAGCTCGTCTTAATTCTGTCGGCAGGACGAGAATTGCTTTCGTGTGTGTTTGTGTGCAATTAAACGTTGCACATTTCTCCGTCTCTTGAACGGAGGTTTTGTTTGGGGTTGATTCAGATTTATTTTTTTAAAGGGTTTATTCTGATGCTTTTCAAGCCTCGGTTCTCCTTTAAGGGGTAAAAAAAAAAACAACAAAAACACAACACCCCCACCCCCACCTCTATTAAAAAAAAACAACAACAAAAAACCTTCGAGACCTTCTGTTATTCCCTTCTCTGAGAATGAGAACATCAGCTATTCAAGCGTATTGATGAACTCCCCCAAAAAGTTTATTAAGAGAAGCGAAAACAAAAGGACTAAAGGCCGCAGGCAACTGGACAGACAGTTTATAAACTAAGGTCCCATTGTCCCCCCGAGGCAGATGCATGAATACCTCTGAATGGGTCCCTTTGGAGTGACAAGATCAAGCCAGACAACAGCATGTTAAAAGGAAGGAGCGCTGTTTCTCTTTCTCCAGCCGAAAGATCTGCTCCCCCTACTCCTCCTGCATTAATGTACATCTGCAGGGGGAGGAATAAATAGCTCCTTAGGATCTGCGCCGCTCAGGGTTTTTATTCTTCCACCCCCAGCACTGGCTCTTTGCACCATATGCTCCAGATCAGCCTCCTTTCTCCGCAGCCTCCAGCCAGGCAGTCGCCTAAAATGATCCCCAGCCATTGCAAACTTTCTTCTCTCCCGTTTTGCCCTCCTCCTTTCCTTCCCTTCCCTTTGCCGCTGTTAAAATCACGATTTACGGCCTCCTTGCCTAGGAGATCCCTCGTGGTCAATTAGGTTTGCACAGAGCAATTTAACTAATAGGCTTTGATGGATTTATTTATTTATTATTATTATTATTATTACTATTATTTAACCCTGGGATATTGGCCCTGTGCTGTCAGGACATGCCACAGAGGGAGCAAAGGACGGCGAACCTGGAAGAGTCTTGAAGCCAATGCCCAAACCTGCCTTAATTAAATGAACAACCGATGAATTAAAAGTCCTGAAATCGATACCAGATCTTCCCTGGGCTCTGCTGTCTGTGTCACCACTGGTGTGGGTTCCCTCCTGGCTCCAGCCTCCTTGTTATGGAGATGGGGATGTGAGATGGTTGGGTCATACTGAGCAGTTTTGGTTTCCCCTCCTTGCAGAGCTCACAGCAAACTCTACAAGGCCCCATTTTGCCCAACTCTGCCTCTTCCACGTCATTTCCACCTTTGCTAAGGTTCAGTCGGAAAAGTTTTCAGAGTATTAATGAGTGTTTGAAGCTTTGTGATGTTGGGGGACTTCACTGCCTGGATGGTGGGAAAATAGAGAAAGAGCAAGTTTTGCATTTGGGCTTTGCCCCTCCAAACAACTTCTAGAGGTGCAGATGGCAACTAACAGCAGAGATTTATGCAGCCCCAGTGGTGCTGACCTTCCCACTCCAGATTTGGGGCTCGGCAGGTCTCACCTGCCCCTGTTGTCAGACTGGGAGCTGTTGGTGAGCCCTGCCAGCTGGGAACATCTCATCCCAATGGCTGTGAGGGTGTATGGGGCTGGTAAGTGCCGTGATGGATCGGTCCAGCGTGTGTCCCTGGTGATGGAGGGGCCATATGCCTGTTCGTACGCTCCTAACAAGAGGCAGCTCTGAGTTTTGGGTTGGGAGGTCAAGCGATGATAATAATAATAAAATTACCCCCCCCCTCCACCCTTTCCCAGCCTCACTTTCCCCTCTGCAGCGGAAGATTTGCTATTTCATGGCTGGCTAAAGGCAAACTTCCCTCAAGGGGGTTATGTGACTCGTGACCCCCACTAACCTGTACTTAGTGCTCTCCCAAGGGTGCGTACTACTGGAGAGGTGACCTGAATACAGACTGGCCACGAGGGCAAAACCAATCTATTAGCAGCAAACTGAAACAGCAGAGGGGAGAAGAAACACCGAGAAAACACCTAAAATATCAAACTAAAACAGCAGAAGCGATTCTGCATTGGGGAAATAACTGTTTCATCAGCTTGGGCCATCCAAAGAGCAATAAGAACTTGAAGTGTAGCAGGCAAGGTTCCCTATTTCCAGACGTGGTTCAGAGGTGGCCGTAGGATTTTACTCCCATCAGTAATCCCTTTGCCTTCAGTGGGTCTGCTGATGGGTGCAAGACCTGCAAAAGTGCAGGAGGACTTTTATTATTTTTCCCTTTGGGGTTTCCACGAGGTCCCTACCGCAGATGGGGCAGGGAGAGAGGGGGAAAAAAAAAAAGAAGAAACAGATGAGGAACCGATGTGATGAAAGACCAGCAGATTTGGTGTCGTTCCTGTCCCCACAGTGGCTCCCTGAGGCATTTCAAAGGAGGAAAAAAAAAGAAAAAAAAAAAGAATGGGGAAAACACAAACGCATAATCAAACCAAGCAGCCAGTTAACCAGGCCAATACCCGGAATCCCAAAGTCCCATTTAGCTGCTCGCAGGATTATCACTTGTTGCTGATTCAAAACCAGCAGGTGTTGTCAGCTATTTATGATCACTGTTATTTATACAGTGCCACTGGTGTGCCTGGCGTACGGCAGGCAGACAGATGAGAGCCAACCTCTCCCCTGAGAAGATACCAAACTAAATTAGACTTAGCACGGTGGCAGACGTTAATACACAGCATATGGGGATGAGGGGAAAAGTGAGGTTCAAATCCACAAAGATCCTGAAATCTCCAGGCATTGAATCCTGCACCCATCAACTGGTTAGTTCCCTTTTTATAGGAAAAGCAAAGAAACAGTCCCATATTTACACATGGGTAGGGACCAGAGCAAGGTGCAGCACCTTGCTTTGCAAGCAGAGTGGATAGAGGCTGTTAGCCTTAGGGGATGGGGTGACTTTAGAGCTGGGGATAAGCAAAGCGAAGCCACTTGCTCAGGTTCACACGGAGTATCAGCAGCAAAGCCAGGGATGGAGCCTCCTGTAAAAATCACTGAGCAGAGCTTTATCCACAGCCTTTTTCTTCATAACCTGAGGGTTTTATGCAGGAAAATACCCGCGATATCCATCAGAGTTATAGATTGAATATGGACCTGGAGATTTGGCTTTTATTGTTATTATTTTCTTTAGAGGCTCGCAGAGCAAACAGCGAGATGTGACTTGGAAATAAAACACGTTTCCAGCTTAGGCCTGCAAAAACTTCCGTTTGTGGGTGACTTTATCCAAATGAGTCATCCCATCCCATGTCTGTGAGAGGATTCCCCATGTAAAGCAAAATTGACTAATGCGACGTTTCTAGGGATTGGACCAAGCACCGGTAAGAAGCATTGCCCAGCTTCCAGCAAGGAGGCTGCATGGGGAAGGAAATCAGCTCTGCAGAACTCCAGCAGCCTCCTCCTGCCTTGGTCTTAAAAGACAAAAAGTCACAAATCTGCTAACTGGTTGCTGCTTAGCTGGCAGGGGTGTAAAATGCAAAGAACCCCCTGTAGTTATTTGAAGAAGGCTTGGTCCTGCTGTAAAACTGGGCTCCTTCCCCCATCCCCTCCTCCCCGGCATGTTTTAAATGATTTTGGATTTTAATGCAGGGCCCGGAGCTCATTCCACCGTATTCATGGCATCAAACAAGAGGCTGCTGCCCCCAGCTGGGTTCCTTGAACTTAGAAGCAAAGCTCTACTCAATATTACCTTAATTAATTAACTAAAGAGACAATGGCTTTTGAGGTCTCACCTCTGTTTCCAGGGAGGGGGGTCTTTTGACAGAGCCCTGCCATAAACTAATTCAGAGTTCCAGCAAGGAGTCATAGGGGGAAGAGTTAAATGACACTATTTACTTGTTTACCAAGACAATTTATGTCATATTTGTTTTTCCCCACCTTCTGTCTGCTGCACTGAAAACTCTGTCGGGGGTGCAGGGGGAAGGAGGAGGAGGAGAGAGTATTATTTGCATTAACCACTGAAATCAAAGCATATTCCCATCTGAAAAATACCACTTCATAGCTCTTGGTATCTTCTTCTTCTTCATTTTTTTTTTTTAATTTTAATTTACAAAAAGTTTTTGAAGTTTTCCAGGTTCAATATAACAAATCTGAGCTTTGATGCTTTAAAACTGCCATAAAGAGCTACAGGCAACATCACAGTTAACAAAAAAAAAATAATAAAAAAAAATATATATATATTTCAAGGCTCCTGGGAGCACTTGCATCTTCTCTGGATGTTGTGGGATTGTTTTTTTTTGTTCATTTGCAAGCACGCAGTGAGTTGTTGGTTTATTCCACTCAAAACCAGGCACCTCATGTTTTGTATCGGCAAGAAAAACCTTTTAAAAGGTCACAATGAAAAGTGACCATCTGGAAAATCTACCTCAGAACACGTAGGGAATGCACAGCAGAGCATCATTACTGGATTTTGGGTCAGTGTGCTTGAAGGCAACACGATCAGTACTTTATAGGTAAGGAACTATGTAGGTTTATATATAAGGAACTATAGGTAAGGGAAAGAGTGTGACCTAGACCAGGTGTGTCACTTACTGTCCCATGGGGAGCTGCTCCCAGCTAAACAAAGAACAGAATGTGTGTCTCATGAGCTTCCCTCTCCATTGGAGCCTCCTCCACCTTCCCGAGTTGTCTCAGTGCTGAGGCTGAACCCACTCGAGTAACGTAAAATGGCTTCGCTTCGTGGAGTTTTTGCAAATGAAGTAGGACACAGTCTGTGGATTTGAGAAAGCTGTTTTGGGATTTTGGGTCTGCGACCCACAAGCTCCGTATTTCCTATTATTTTACATGCTCCTAGGGGTAGCATTTCGATTATTTGGCAAATGATACAACTGTCTGCCCAATTTTGTTTGCTAAAAATCATCTGCGCTGAAACGTCCAAGAAATCTCATGAGTCCCAATCTGGAATGATGTTCCTTATGCGCTATGAAACTCGGATATTTCATAGGAGATTCTCCATTTGCATCAGAGAAGGGATCAGTCACTTCCCTCTCCAACCTATACATTTTTGCTCTGGGTTTCATTGTTCAGAACTTTGGTTGGTGCATGCAAAATATGTGTGCGTGTGTTTCAGAGCTCTGGGGCATACGAGAACGTGATCGTTCATAACCGCATCTCCCAATTTAAGGCATGCAGTTTTGGAGGCCTGGGCTCAGCCACTGAAAATTTGGTCCTTATTGTCTCCTGTCTCAAATCTGCAATTACTTACGTCCGTATTTAACTTTATGCATGCGATGGTTTGAAACACAGACATGCCTAAGAAGATATTTCACTGCAACCTTCTAGGAAGGGGAGCAGCTGAAAAAGCCATCATTAATTCAGTTAGCAAGAAGTACTCCCCACTGTGTGCAAGATTTCTTTTTATATTCATTTTAGCAGAGTTGCAAGGTTTAAGGATCGGTTCTGCCATAACTCTGTGAGTCTGATGGACCTATTTGAGTTTGCAGTAAATATAGAACGTTAAAGCAACTGAATTTGATGTCACCACTCCTTTTGTTAATCTGCTAACATGCGATCTGGCCCGGCTCTGTATGTGCTAAGAGTTTTGTCTAACAGCTGTGGAGCTGAGCAACGACTCTGAGCACTGGCTTTATCTATTTGGCCCCAGCAGCAAATTGCTTTATCTTTGACCAAGCTACTCCTTCTCCCTCTGGCTCTGTCTTAGTTCCCACCCCTGTCTTGTCTAACCAAGGACAGCTTCTTACCTTGTGTTCATAGCATAGCAGGGAACTAAAATGACCAGCCTGCCTCATTTTTACAGTAATAACACAGAACACTGTTGGTTTAGCTAAATGTTTCCTGAGGCTAGAAGATATTTAAGAAACGTGTAAGCTATCTGCATTGACATTCCTCCCCCAAATGTGGGGCTGCTGCAGAAGTTACCAGCCGTATCCCTGTCCTGTTCCTTTGACACCTTCTGTTTGATTCTGACGGGGGTGATCCGCCCCCAAAACAGGCAACTTACCAGATGCTCACATTACTGAGACTGCAAAACGAATTGCTCAGATCTCTGGGTTTGGAGCAGCCAATTTTCTTAGGGCTCACCTGAGACTGACCTGCATGTAAGACTGGAGTTCGGACTTGAGCCAGGCACCCAAGGGAGAAAGCAAAACCCACTTATAGAAGATAGGAGAAAGGATGTCTTGTTATCAGTTAAGCACCTGGCTTGCTTTATTTACACAGCACTGCTTATGATGTACCTGTAAGTGGGACGAGAGGGCGAGGGGGCTGGAAACACTTCAGAAATGTAAATGTCCATTTGTTTATGATTTTGTACCCAACATGTAACCCGAGCCTGATGGAGTCAAAAAAAAGAATTAAACCTCTGCATGTTTCCTACCTCAAAAATACTGGAGCGAATCCAGGGGCTCTTGAAGGCAAATTTTTCCATCAGGCTAAAAGAAAAAAAGAAGGAGGAATTAGAAAAAGAAGGCTGACTTTTTGTATTCCTCTTTTTTTTTTTTTTCCTTTTTTTTCCCCCTTCTCTCAAAGTTTTGAAAGAGTGCCCTTATTTGTTCTCCGACATCAATGGGCAACCCATGCATTTTCGGGAGCACGGCCAGCTAGCTCTGAAGCAAGCCCCACAATTTGCAAATAATTGCATTTGTTCAGAGGATATTTGAGGACAGAAACTGATTCCAAGGGAACAACATTTCTCAGTCCTCACTGAGGACTTCTCATTTTCCATTCGTTTTCTTTTTTCAGGGAGAATTTTCTGCTCACATAATATAAGTTAAACACCTCAGGACGAGCTTACTTGTTGCAATTATGCAGCTTGGGTTATTAAATAAGCTGTGAATATATTTTGCCATTAGCATTCTTGCACAGCGAGTCGGGTATTTTTTTTTTTTTTGGTATGTTTTGTTTTGTCTCTTTTTTTTTTTGTTTGTTTGTTTTAAATGCAGTGTATAATCAGCTTACATAGGGTAAAACTGACCTAGCTGGAGATTAGTATTAAGTTTTGCATGTCACAACTTGAAGGGTCACATGGAGATAGAGGTGTTGATTTGGCTGATAACACAAATTAAAAGCAGGGATGACGTAGGATGCTGCGATGTCACTTTTCTTACATACCTGCTAGTCTGATATTCTTCACTGTTTATTTACGCCCAACTCAAGCCATTGGGAGCCAATTATTGCAAAGCGATGTAGATGTGTAATTTCTGTTTCTTCTGGTTTAGGCTGGGGAGAAAATACACTCATAGAACCATGCAGCAAATGTGCCTTTGTTCAGGATTTGCACACCTCCTGTATAAAGAGTGAGAGAGAGGGCAGCACCTGGGGAATTCTATACATGTATACTTATTTTGTAAAGTAGCAGAGGCCAAAACTACAGCCTGCAGCGCTGTGAGCCTACAGGGACATATAACAAACTGTAAATTAGAGCTGCCTCCACGTGTGATTTTTTACATATGAGCTATCCACGATCAAAGCATGGGTGTAATGTGAATTGATGTCTAGGTGGATAGAGCCGTGAGCGGGGAATTAGCAGCTTGGGGTTATCCTGGCAGTATTTTGCTTAGCACATAACCAGAATCAGCTCCGTGGCCACTAGAAATGAGAACAGCTCCGCTGAGATGGGGACAGCAGGCTGCTTGGCCTTGCTCTGTGCTCTATCCCATGCATGGCATGCAGGAATGATGCTTCCAGTCGCAGTGCTTGGGATCTGTGTGGCCAAGAGGAAAATCTGGCTCTTACCCTGGACATTTGGACATAGCAGGGATATCCGCTCCCCGTATCCTAGTGCCACTGGTCTTCTTGGCTCTTCCCACTCCCCCATAGCTTTCTTGCTCAGGTCATACATTGAGGTGACTGTATTTTGCTCTGGGCTAGCTGAAGATGCTCAGAGCAGTGCTTTAGCAGTGCTGAGAAGCCCAGCTGAAAGGCTGTCAGGTCTCCAGACATTTATCCAGTCCCATTATCCTATGGATCTAGAGGTAAGCGGTGCTGATAACTCCATGTTGCTGCACAGCACCCTTTCTAGAGGCCACCATGGCCTTTTCCCAGCATCACTGCCAAGTAACATGCTTTAAAAACAGCCTCTCAGAATGGCAGGGGAGTTTTGGTTGTCGCTGGTTGTATGGGTTTTGTTGGTTTTTTTTTGGCTAACTTTATCATTGCCTGAGCATGCCTCTAAGTGTCAGCTTGACATAATATGTAACAGTAATTAAGAAATAAGCCTCTTGCCCGGTTTCACAGCAATCATTTAGCTAAGTAACTACCATGGTCCAGTGCCTCAAAAATCACCATTAGCCCACGCCACTTATGGCCATAAAATTTCTTGTTTTCTGCTTTTCATCGGACTCACCCTGGAATCTTCGTTTTGCTTTATTTATACATTTGCACTCAAACAATGGCAATAAACCCATTCCCAGAGTGTTGCAAATCAGAAATTTGTCCACATTTTTTCCACCACCTTCCTGGGTGAAGCTGCCTTTTGCTTGGGAACGGCGGTGGCTGGAGGCAGCTGGGCGGGGGGGCTGGGTGTCGCTTGGAGATTGATCGGTGCTGTTGGAAGTCGCTGGGATGGGGCAGAGAGGGGGAGCCGGGAGGAATCTGGCATGAAAAGGCAGTTTGTGGTGACAGGAGTTTCTTTTGAAAGACCTGATTGAATCAGACCTGAGGCGGGAAGAAACGGCTGTTGCCTTCATTGAGTTTTTGCTAACTTTTCCCCCCCTCCTACTATCGAGGTTTTCGGTCCGGGCTTTTTGCTTTGTTCTGTTTTAATGTGTCCTCTGCTGTTTAAGCTGGAAGAAATAAGCACGGGGTCCTGCCTGCAGAGTGAAAAAAAGATCAAGTACATCTCACTCAGTCGGTAGCAGCCCGCGAGACATATTTTGCACCATTCTAAACCAGCGGACCGCTAATTCTAACAAAGCCTGCGATTTTCGCCCACTATTAGGAATTTAGCCTCCATAAATTACAATTAACACTCTCTGCAGACAACTCAATGGGCTGGATCGGGATGCTGTAACACAAAACAGCGTTGCCTTTGCTGGTGAAAACTTGCAGAGAAAGCTGCTCGCTCTCCCCTGGGGACGGCGCTTCTCCCCACATATCATAGCAGGCAAAGCGTTTTCACAGACGATACCAAAATCTGTGACAACACAAGGAGCTGAAGGGTGTTTTCTCTCCATTGCCACTTCAGCCCAACCAGGGCCACCTCCTGCAGACCCGGCGCAGATTTTCCTGGGCGGCCGACTTAGGAGCAATGACTGCTCACTCAAGCAAGCGCCAGCTGGCATTATGGAGATTTACCCCCAGTGACATCTGAATTGAGCTCTGAGTAAATGCCCTCGTATTTGGTCCACTCGACTTCAGAGGGAGTTTTGTCTGAATCAAAAGAAATAGGGATAGAGGGAAAAAAAGAAAGATTTTAGGACTTAGCGGCTAGAGAAGCCGGAATGCCCGGATTTCCCTCTCTTGTGGCATTTGGGCACCGAGGAAAGCGCTGGGACTTAAACTGCACTATCAACTTTTGAAGGAAAAACTCTCCCTGGCAAAAGCAGCCTTGGGCTGATGGACGTGTGCCGGAGATGACCTACTAAGTCTTTTTTTTTTTTTCCTCTTGCTGTTAAGTTTCCTCATCCCCAGCTCCTGGGTTATTCAGAGTTATGCTGCTAAATTTCTCCTGGCTAAATTCCTTATGCCGGCATCTCTCTCTCCAAGGAGACATCAAAACCCTCCTCTTTCTGCCTATGTAACTGCAACTCCCTGGATCCTCTTCTTCTTCATTCCCTTCACCCTTTTGGAATCATTTGTCCAACTTTCTCTCAGGTATTACTGACCCCCACGCTCACAGCTCCCTCTCAGCAAGTGGAGATGCTCCTAATCCCTTTCTAAGGACCTAAGGCAAGGTCCTCCTCTTAGCTACAGGAAAATGGAGCATTCTCTAACTCCCAAAGCCCTTCTCCAGCCCTTCCCAGTCCTCCTCCAGCCCTGGGCCCCTTCGTTGAAGCCCTGTTTGATGCCCTCAGAAAATGGCCGCCGAGCACCCAAGGCACCTCCTGCAACTGGCACCTTCTGCCACGCCCAGGCGAGGCCCGTCCTGATTGGCTGCGCTGCCCTCCGGGGGGTGGACCCACGGGGCAGATAGCCAATGGGAGCGCAGCCCCTCACCTGAGGTGAGCAAGGTGGAGGCAGGCGGGAGCTGCCTGGCTCTGCTCGCAGAGGTGTCAGTTCAGCTTTCCTTGAGCTGTGCTTTATTTCTTACTTATTTCTTGTTCTATACTCCCATGCTTATGTATCTACACACCTCTTGGCCTTACTGTGGCCCCAGACTGCCATGCTTTGCAGGCACTAGTGCAACAGCAGCAGTGCACAGTGAGCACTGCATGAAGTTCAACCTCTGCTGCTCTCTCCGAAGCACATCACAAGGGCTGGGCTTTGATTTTCACAGCCCCCAAAAGCGTAACTTGTGCTTTTCCGCTCTTTTCCACCCCTTTTATCACTGCTCCCACCACAGTTGTGTAAGGTGCTGTCTGCTGACTTTTCCACCCGTGGTACTCAGCTGCTGCAGCACTCCATGTCTTCTCTTTTCCAGAAACAGACAAACAAACAAACAAAAAAACCCCAAACCCAAGCCAAATCAAAAACAACAGAAGAAAGAAAAATGCAGCCAAACTGGGGTTTTGTTGTACATTTCCTTGGGATCACCCTGGCTTCGCATTATAGCACGATGCGAAATGCCTGCTCTGAACATCTCCACCAATGGCACTCAGGTATCACAGAGAACCTCAGAGATGCAATTTAATTCTCAAACTTGTCTATTCGCCCCTTTTGTTACTCACCCTACCCTGGTTTCTGTTCTACGCATCTCCCCTCTCACGGTCAGTTGGAGCACAGCAAAATATCTTGCTTCTTCTGTGCCCTCTTTACTGCTCATGTCTTATGGGGATGTGAATGGAATGTCAGATGCAGAATTTTCTGCATGTTGAGCACCCCGGATCTATCCGTCACCCCCTTCAGACATCACGTACAGCAGAAGCAAGCATGTTAGAAGGTCTATATGTTATTGTATCGTCTATATTAGCCTTTCCCATGCTTCTCAGCATTGTTATTTAGATGTGTGCCTCCACTAGTAAGCTGCCTGTACTGCCCTATTTCAATTTACCTGACCATTTAGGCTTTGAAAGCACTAGATGAGAACATTTGAGCGTAATTTCTATCTCTAAGCTTATGGAACAGGACTTAGAAGCTGCTAAATCCTTTTTGTTTGCATGTCAACAGGCAAAATGTTAAAACAACTGTGTAAGTGCTTCTGCACAGCAAGCCAAGGAGGGGTAAAGATGGAAAAGGGGATTCTGGCCACATCTCATGAATATAAAAGGATTTCTAATAAATAATAGTTATTCATGGTCCTGTTTAGATAGCTTCTAGTTCCTCTCAGACTTTTGGTTCTCAGAGCAAATCTTGCCAGCAAGTAATGAAGAGTTTGCAATATTTTTGGGAGACCTTTTCCAGTCTAGGCCTTCAGGCTCAAAACATATGAACTTTTAGATGCTGCCTACAATCTGAATAACTATTTTTTAATGAAGGAAGTGATTTTTTTAAATTTCTGTTTTGGCACAAGTCATCCCTAAGTTAATTGGCACTAGGAAATCACCATTGCTTCCACTGGGTGATGGGTGCAGGAGGTAATAATAGGGTAGTTTGCATCTCCGTTGGGAAGCATCTGCCATTGGGAACTGTCAGAGGAAGGACTGTGGCCATTAAATGAACCACTTATCTCTTTTCATATAAAAACTCCTTTGAATGCGTCAGCAGAGGGTGACATTGTGCAGGTTTGGGATGCAATCTTGAGTGCCATCAACAAAAATTTAGAAGTCCGAGTGCTTAGAATGGATTCCAATTTGAAGAAAGTAGGCTAAGTATTATGAAAATTGATGACAAAATACAAGGAATTATTCTGATCTTGCATAATTCTGAGCTGCAAAGATATTTAAAATCTAAATCTAATTCCTGAGCCTAAAAATTCTAGTTTTTAGAAATCTTGATACTTCATTTATTTATTTTTAACATCAGAGATATCCACCTCATCTAGTTTGTACGTGGCTTTGGACAGAAACTTCAGTGTTGAGGAGGGAATCTCTTGCGTCTTAGTATGAAATTGATCCAAATGAAACTCTGCAGGAACATAAAACAGTGTAGATGTTAGACTGCTTTTGTAGTGAAGAAAAATTAGTGCCATTCCTACCACTATTCCAAGGTTGGCTGTGGATGGCTATGAACTAAACGAACTTAGGCAGCATGCAAATGTTTGTAACCTGTCTCCCAAAGAGCGTGTGTTCTGGATTGGGTTGATATCAGCCTGTGGAGCAGGTACCATGCATTTTCATGGCTCTGTGCATCACCTAGCACGACAAAGCTCCCATGGAATCAGCATGAGGCAGAATCTTTCATAATCAATGAGGGAAAGACTGTTCGTAGCTACAAAGGGAGCACTCAGTCTCCGCTGGGTTGAGATGGGTGCCTCCACCTAATACTAAGTAGGTGCAAGGCATGTGCTGCTCTTTGAAAGTCTTTCCCAGATATATCAGCAACTCGCACAGATCGCAGAGACACAGTGTGCAAAGCGTGCCTTTAAAAGACCCAGTCATGGCCCGCGCCACGAGGTTCAAGGCTTGCTGGAACTTCTTGAGTTGTGTCTGTGTGTGTGTCAGCTGTCCCTGAGCCCAATACTGAACAGGGGACAATACAGACAGATAAGATAATGGATGAGAAGGGAGTGGAAAATCTATCCTGTATTCTGGTGGCATTTCTAATAGCGATAGCGCTGGCAGCATTGGACCGAAAAGCGTATCCAGCACAAAGGGCTGGTAAGTCCTCTCCAGCTCCCACTGTGACGCTAAAGCCGGTTGCAAATATCCAACGCTGGGGCCCCTCGCAGTGGGGAGTGGGACGGTGGCTACGTGACCCAGGGCAGCCCTGCCATTCCCAGAATGGGGCTCAGCTCCCGCTGCTGCCAGGCGCTTGAATATCCCGGTGGGGTTTCTTCCCCAAAACCACAGCAAGCCCAGGGTTAAAATTAATAGCATCCAGCATCCAGCTCTTCGGCATACATTTTACCCAAGTTTCACGTCTAGGTTTGTTGCTTGCTCTTCTGACGGTCCCATAGTTTATTTTACATCCTGCAAGTTGTTTTAATGTTGACTTGTCTGTTTAGAAAACCAGCAAAACAAATAAACACTCCAGCTTTCAAAGGGCACCTTTGATTTTAGACCTTTGCTGACCCGTCGAATTTGCTAGATGACATCTGAATTCTCTGTTTAGTAGAGGGCTCTGCTTTGCTACTGCTGCTCGTGGCTCTGGGGTTGTCCACCAAACTCGTGCAGCCCAAGAGCTTGTTCTGTCTGGGATTTCTGAAGCATGAAATGGGAATCTTTAGGCATGGAGGAAAGTGTTAAAGTAAGAAGGGCAGGCTAATCAATTACGTGAATAATGTGTTAGAGCTGTAGGTGATATTCAACAAAGTGATGTCTTTCAAAAAGGAATGTTTTCACCTGACCAGGAGTTTGGGGCTTGATGTAGGAGTTATGCAGCACGTCTGGCAGGGAATCAGACCAAGCCGTGAATTTTTGGGGTGTTAAAATCTAAAAATATCAGCTAGTGGATGCAGCAGCTGTCTGGGAGCTGGGACATCCACATTTTATTTCCAGTATTGACTCAGACATGCAAAATGAACTCGTACCACCTATTTCCCTTGCCTGGTCCTTCTGCCATCATTTGTCCATGTTTGGTTCAGCACAGTGTGAAGCCCCCACTGACCCCCAGGTATGGGCTATAGGAAAGACAGAAATACAAGTATCAGTTAATGCTTCACACCCCAAAACACAGAATTTGGACAATGCAGGCAACTGCATTTTTGAAGTGTTTCAAATTTCAAGGGAGGTAATTTCTTAATTTAGCTAAGCCAACTTGCTCTGTCCCAAGAGGAAAATCTCTATGCTTGCACCCTGAATGTCCTCAGCGTGCAGAATGAAATTATTTACCAGCTGAAGAAGTATGAATATCAAAAGGTTCATTAAACATTCCAGCTAATTTTCTCTGGTCTGTAAAATTTGGTTGGGAAGAAGGACTGGATGAAAGGGGTTAGGCTTTTGCATGGTCAGTGCTCAGTTTTCAAAACTGTACGTGGCGTGGAACTAACTTACATATCACTGAGCCCCTTGGAGGGTGAGTGATTCTCATGTGGGCTCATCAGTAGCTGGAAAAATATTTTTCTTCTGACTCTCTGCTCACTTGCTGCGTCTGTTCAAGCTGAGATTGGGAATTTCCTTCTTGTAACACTTTGCTGCTTGGTTTTCAAGTAGTTTTCTTTGGGTTTCTGTCTTTTTTTTTGTTGAGTGTGTGTTGTTAGTACCTGTCTTTGCTTAGAGGCTGTTTGTTTGATAGGTAGTAGCAAATCCCACATGTAGCTCCTGAGATATTTTTTGCCCACCACCTTGCTGACTTAGAAGACCGCATGTGTCCATGCAGCTTCCAGCACACAAATGCTCTCAAATTTGCACAGCACTATTCACTGGGGAACCAACTGTTTGATGTTCGAGACCTTATAAACCCTCTAGTTCATGTTTGTCCGGCTTAAGAAGATGCTGCTTTTTATCTGCCACAGCTACACCCTGTAGTAGGTCACACAACATTAATATTTCTGTGTGGTGCTTCTGTTTCTAGCCAGGGGTGAATGGCACCAAGATTTGTGTCCTCTGCATCTCTAAACAGCATGGCAGAGCTCTTGGCTGTCTTAGATTCTACGCCTAGCAAAGGGCACAGAATGGTCATCACTGAATTGCAGCAGGAGCAGAGGCTTCTGCAAAGATCCCAGGGCTGTCAGCCACGCACGGGGGGGAAATCAAAAGATCCAGGTGGTTTTCAATCTCTTCTCAAATCACAGCATTATTTGAAATGTTAAATTCCTTAATGGAAAAAAGCCTAATCAAGTGATTTGAAAGCAAAGCTGGGTTTCTCATTTCAGGTCCATTCAACTGTCTCTACTGTCTGAGATTAAAATCTTTTGTTTATTTAAAAAGAAATAAAAAATAACACAAGCAGCCCAAGCAAGCAGGAATGATTTAAAGTTATACTGAAGCATTTTCATCTCCCTGCATTTGGGGTATTTGTCTGGAGAACCAAAAACTTCAGGATCTGCACAGCTGTAACCAAAGTAAACGTGGTTACAAATGTACCTGTTCCCATCACAGTCTGACACGCAAAGCCACCATTCTGTACTTAATCTGTATTTATACACAGATATATTCTGTATTTAATCTCTCCATTTGGTAAGAGAAGAGCACTGCTTTAATGATGGTGGGAAATACGTTTTACTTTGCTCCTCATCTTGAATTCCTAAGCAAGAGGGTTTCAGCTTCTGCTGCATGTCTGTCAAGGCACAGTTGCTTCATAGGATCACAATCCCAGAGGGAAAGAGATCATTGCAAGCCCCTGAAAGATCCCTTGTTATATTTTAAAATAGCTGAACAATGAAGTCATGTATCCTGAGCATTCTTGGCAGATAAAAACCACAGAAAGTCATGCATATGCTGTTATCTGCCTTCCCAAAACTGCTCTGTAGAGCTGGTGCTGGACTTGAAAACTTAGTTTTTCTGGGTTGATCTTGGCCTCATGTCACAGTTGTGTCCTGCTTTCACTGGAACCTGTTCAGTGCAGCTCTGCTCCTGTGCTGGGTTTGCTCACCTTCTAACATACATCTAAGGCTCCAAGTGCTTAATTCAGAAATACTGTGTTCTGTCCTTTGAGGCAAAGCTAAAACTTCAGAGCAGTGATCTGAGTGGAAATGGAGGCTGTGGACATTACATAGTCTTTAGAGATCCTAACTCAGCTCTGAGCTTCACAGGGATGAGTTCTGGTGAGGTGAGCTGCCTCTTCTATCTCAGCTGGGCACGTTCACTCTGAAACCTAATGGTGGAAAATGTCGGCAGAGAAAACATTTTGCAGCCAGTGTTAACAAGCATGAATTAGCATGAAGTCTGTTGTGACGCTGTGTCTGCTCTTCTTTGGGAGCATCCTCTTATGGTGTTGGAAGGGGCAACCGTGCTAAACAGCATCCTGTTGGCAAAACAGGCTCTTGTCACCCTGGGCTGGAGGCTCTGCTGGTAGCTGAGAACTTGTCACTGGCTGATGTCTTTCAGCAGCATCATATAATAAACAGCAGAGTGCAAAGAAGCAGGATATTTGCTCCCTGAAGCAAATGCCCACCAAGCAGGCTGTAATATTGAACAGGTGAGCTCGGATTTTCCTTTAGCTTCTGGGCTCCTGTCCAGCTCAGTTCCCAGCAGAGAATCCTTGCCCCAGGACCTGGAGAGGATCTGTACGCCACTTGTCCTCACCGGTGGCCAAGAGGAAAAGCAAAAAGACACGAAGCAGTTACTTGGACAGCAGGTAGCCGATCTGCGATGCTGTTTTTTTGGCTGCCTGCTCCCAGCTTGTGCTACCGCAGCCCCCTCTTGCTCTGAGCCACCTCCTCCCCCCCCTCCCCTCCACCCCAAGCTTATTTCCCGGCCGCTGGAGGTTTTAATATTCAAGCCGTACCTTCCACATGAGCTGTGCTGAAGAGTTGACGTGTCGGAGTTTATTGATATCACATCGGGCTGCGCGGGGCTGTCAGCTGCACATTCAGCCTTCAGCGACCCCCTAAGGTGCGGGCTCTGGCAGCTCTAAAGGAATCTGCACAAAAAAACGCCTTTTTGTTTTGTCCAAGGTGAGACAATGCTCACAGGGCCCTGCACCAGATGACAGGGCTGATAAAGGACCAAGCGGCGCAGGGATATCTTTCTTTCTTTTCGCTCCTTCATTCAATCCTTCTTTCTGTCACTTGCATTCTCTCCTCCCTATACTTTTCTTTCTTCTCTTTCTTCTCGCGACTCGGCGAGCAGAGAGCAGCAGAGACAAGCAGAGGGGTTCAATTGCAGGCGAATGTCACAGTCCGGCTTCTCAACACATTTTCAGCTTGCTGTTGGCCAACTTGATGAGGGGCACGCTCTGCTTGCTGGGCCCTTTTCTCTTCGGGCTCTATACAGTCACGTACTTTGGTTTTCTCTCCATGGGATGAAATTAATGTAAAGCCTTCTCTGTGTGCGTGGGGAGAAAAGCAAACGGGGGGGATTGGTGTAAGCAGAGAGAGGGACAGGAAGGCAGCAGAGAGAACAGAGAAGCAGTGGAAGTAGCAGTAAAGCAAGAAGATGTGTGCACACATAAAAGCACAAGGGGTCAGGGAAGGGAGGGAAACAGAAGAGGGGAAACCGAATCAGACGTTCTCCCAGGACACCTGCCCTAATGGCTCTTATGCCCCTCTGTTTGCACAGACATGGTAGAGTGCAAAGCAAAGGAAGCAAAGTGGCTGCTCGTGCCCACTCTTGTACACCTCTTGGCTTCAGGCAGTCGCTCTGACATTCAGATAAATGAAGCAGGGCTTGCAAACAGCGGGAGGAATGTGTTTCTCATGTGTGGTTAAGTGGTCTCTGGTGCCTCATTCTCACAGGCTGGTTTTTCAAGGTTGGGAAAGGTTTATGAGGTTAAATTTGTTTATCTTTCCTGAAAGAGTCTTATATTGAAAGGTCTTTAACTTGATGTATCCAGCCAGGGAGGCCAGAGCTGGAACAGCAGAGGAACTACAGGACAAGATTAAGAGCCATTGGCAGAGCTGTATAGGAGATGGGGATGAAAATAAAAGAGGGTGTTGCAAATTGGGACGCAGGAGCAGTGATAGAGCTGTGCAGGGACCCCAGGGTAGCAGTAGCAAGGCAGCTTTCGGCCAGGATTGAGATGTGTTGGCAAAGCATGCAGTAACAGGGCAGGGACAGGAAGGAGGGCAGGATTGCAGAGGTTTTCACAGGCAAAACCTGGATTTATGCATCTCGATAGGATGCTTGGCACCAGAGACAGCATGCCTGTGTGTATGTGATGTGCTGAGTGTGCTATATCCAGTGGGTTTCACTCCAAATCTGGAGGAAGGTGAATTTGAGTTTAGATATCTGAGACAGTGCTTCTTGCTCAGTCAGTTCAGGGAAAATTCTGAGCAAGAAGTGTTGGAAGGCTAAGGACTAAGATCAGAACCAAGGAATAAGGGCAGAACAGAGCCCAGCCAGATGACAAGCACCTCTGGGCAGCTGGGATTCTCACTCCTGTGGATCTGAATTGTTCCTGTGAAGGTGTCTGTACAGTGCAGTGTCATTTCTGTGACAGTGTTTGTACCTCTGGGCACCCTCAGAGGGTGGTCATAAGGCATGCAGGGAGCACTCAGATATTACGTTGTGCTTGAAATGAGGAGTCCAGCTGGTGTCATGCGCTCCCGGAGGCTCACCCCCTTATTCGAGTGGCTGTGATGTTAGAGATGCTTTGCTTGCTGCTACGGGAGAACAGACATGGCTGGAGCATGGGCTGAGAGCGAGGAAAGGCTGCATGCTGCTTGGGGCTGCGATGTATTGCTGCCCTGCTACCAGCTGGTTTCCCTTCGCTTCCCATTTTTGGGAGCGCTATCGATGCCTCTCCGACTGCATCAATTCAAGTCGGGCAGCCAGCAAGCCCCTGCTGGACCCCGTGCCTGCCACAAACACGCAGCTATGAATATTGAAGTGAAAAAGGGGCCTTTTATGGACTTCACAGATGTGCTGGGGAGTTGGGGCAGGCCTCATTACCTCGGGGTTCTTTAAAAGGCCAAACAAAAACCAGAAGAAAGAGTGTTAAGGGTAGAGGGGGGCAGGGAGGCGAGAACTAGAAAAAAGTTGAAAGAAAAGAAAAGACGACTGGAGTTGATGGATATTCCATCTGTTTATGTTCAGGCCAGTGCTGGGAATTAACAAAGGCTGTTGGAGACCGTAGGCTCTCTTTCTCCCTCCCTCCCTCCCTATCTTTCTCCAAATGTTCTGGATGATTTGGTTTTGTTCGCTGCTCGCAAGGAACAGAGTGGGTTGTGTTTTGTTGTGTCGGTTGTTTTTTTTTTCTGGGACCGTGTGTCTTTGCATAGGGGCTCTGCAGCTGGTACCCACACTGCCAGACCCTGATTTGCAGTAGGAGCTGCTGGGGCCCCAATGGCTCTCATCACTTTCGCATGCAGAGTAGATGGAGTCTCCAGGGCCAGATCCCTCCACCCAGAGAAAGGAGTGCAGTTTTTTGGCTTTCACCAGAGCTGCACACCAGTACAGGGGAATTTGCTCCACCTACACACGTGGCACAGGGATGATCAGCTGGTTAAGGATGCAGTTCCTGCTCCCTGTGGGGTTAGAAAAGCCTTCATCTAGCTTAACTTCCAGCTTCAAGGCAAAGGTTTGTGCCCAACAAGAACAGGGTTACCTGGGCCAGCTGCAGTCAAGGCAGAGGGGACTGCAGACAGGAGCTGCTGGCTGCATCTTTGCCCAGTGTAAGTTCCACGTTGAGAAGAAGCTTTTTGTGATGGATGACTCTCCCATGGAAAACAGGGTCTTTAGCTTCTTCTTTCCAAACTCCACTGGCACTCGCCTAGATCTGAGCCCAGAAGTCACTTACTCAAGGAGATGTGGAGATTTCACAATGGAAAATGGAGGTGAATTCTGGACTTCTGTGCATCTGACGCTGAAGTCTGAATCAAGAAGCTAATCTTGCATAAAGGCACATATGGTCAAGTGCCAGCCGAGATTCTCCCTGTCCATGGCAGGGGGGCTGTAACTAGATGATCTGTAAGGTCCCTTCCAACCTAAGCCATTTTATGATTCTATGATATGATTCTATGAGATTTTTCTTAAAAGCCCCAAACCAATTTGAGTTGTAAAGCAAATTCTGGCAGAGCTGGGAGGAAAATAAATTTGGGGTGAGTGTCTGGGGAGGTAGGACAGCCAGAACCAGGTAAAACTAGGCATAATGGTCCAGATCTCACCTTGACATCTTCAAGCCTTTATTGGGGTTCACCTCCAGGATGAACCCTTGGGATTTGGACATGAAGAAATCGTCCAATTGCTTGTCCTAAGTCAGAACTGTGCTGTTCTTCTTGCTGCGGCTGGCCTGATGTGTGTGCACTCGGCACCTTTTGCATATGCTCCCTTCTCATCTATTAAACCTCCAGCCTTCCTTTCCCTCTCCTTCCTACAGCTTCTCCTTCCGCAAAAGGAGAGCCTTATTTAGAAGTAACCGTACTGTGATGAGGGAATTGAGGAGCTGTGTAACGCCTCTGTCTTTTGACACCCATCTTTCCATATTCCCCCCTAGGCAGAAACTCTCTCTGCCTGTATCCCTCTTCAAGTGCATCATCTTCATTGTGAGTATTAATTCCAAGTTGTGAAGCCCATAACGGACATTACCTCCATCTGTGGTTTGGTTACAGCCAGCCAGTACAGTGCCTGAATAAAAAAAATACATATAAAAAACCACCCAAACCTTTATCTCCTAAGGTCCCCACGCTAATGCTTTGCTGAACACCGCAGTCCCCAGCTGAGCTGTAAATGACTTTTTCATTTTCCTAGACCTGCTACCCGGTCTGTTTGGTATTCAAGGGCACCCCACCAACAGGCACTATCATTCTGCTTGGGCCGAATTACTTGATTAAAACGCATATCAACTATTATGTGATTCGTTTTCTGCCTCTGCTCCACACCACAGCCCTCTAAACTATGTTAAACTGTAATACAGCTGCACAGGCACGAGCAAATGCTGGAGAATGGGGAGTTTACAGGTTGGAAAGGGGAGGGAGGGGGAAACCCAAGCTTTATTGTATGTGCTGTGTCGCTGATTGGTTTTGTGTGTGTCTGGGAATGTGCTTGGACAGGAGCAGAGGGGTGAGAGATGAATTTGAAACACCTCTGTCCCCTCTTTGCAGTCCCACCTGCTGTTGGATGGGCTGTTGGAGGTGAGTGGGGTTATTCTGCAAACAAATACACATCTCTTTCTCATTGTGAACTCCAGACTTTATCATCTTCCAAGAAGAGAGAGAAAAGACTGTTGTTGTTTTCATGTTGGAAAGAAGAACTCAGGGAATACAGTTCTGTTCCTGTGATGCTGCCACTGTCTCTCTCCTTCTCTCGGGCTTTCCATAGTCTTGTTTGCATTTTGATGGGTTTTGTTTGCTTTCTGCCAGAGGGAAAGGCAGATGCTAAGAAGACAGGGAGAGTTTCAGCTCTTGCTTCTGAAGCTGTTGGCTGCAGATCTAGCACAGGAGCCATGCCCTGAATAAATGGCTGCTTCCTACTGACCCTTGTTATCCCACCTGGGACACTAGCTTGCTTCTGACAGGTGTGCATCCCAGCTCCCTGCTCCTGTATGTGCTAGAGAACAGCAGCAGAGCCCTCTGCTACATCCTCATCTAACTTTGCTCTATCCAGAAGCTCTGCTATGGATGTGCTGGGCTGATGCACACCTTCTGTCAGTCCTGGCATGGTATGCAGGCTAGTTGCACAAGCAGGTGGTGAAAAACAGAGCATGGAAATAGCAGCATCACAGATCTGGCCTACGGCCAGTTACAGCCTCAACCTGCTAATATACTGTAGGTGCTTGAAAACAGAACAGGAAAGAATAGAGTAACATTGTGGATGCAGTGAATACATGCAGATCTTTTCCTTGGTTTATTATCTCATGCCCTCACAGCAATCAAGAGAGATTTCCATCTGTGAGGAAATTCCATCCTTTTTGTCTCGTGGCAATGTGGCTCTGTTTATTAAGTCAAGCAAAAGCATCATGTTTGCAGGTGAAGCTGCACTGTCCGAGGCTATTGAGAACCTCTTTATTTTCCTCCATCATAAAACTGCCTGACCTGAAACTCAGGTATATACAGGACTAGAAAAACATGCACATATTTCATTGCTGGGGAACCAAGAACGGCACCTTTGGTGGACGGAGAGTTTTGTGAGCAAGGGGAGACCTGGCATAGTGTTCTAATGAGGGGATATTCAGATCTCTGGGATGCCACCAAAGTGAGATTTGCCTTCATTCTTGTGCCATCTAACCCAATTTCCCCCGGGGCACCTTCAGCTTCCCAGCTGCCACCTCCAGCCCCGCTTTTGTGGATCATCACTGCTGCTCCAGCAGTGCCTGGGTGGGTTTGTTGAAGCCATTTGCAGCACAAACAGTGCAGTTCCAGCTAAGCCATCCACAATACCATTCCCTTCTTCATCTCTCCTCTCCAACATTTAATTTTTAGGATGGTGCAGCTGCAAGCAAGAGAGAAAGAGAGAGGAAATGAGAGAGGGAGGGTGACAAAGAGATGAGAAATACTGAAGGAGAGCGCATGTGGTTTCCCTTTCCCCTCCTACAAAATCCAATCCCCACTTTAATGAATGCGTTTTCATGTCTGGTCCTGCCTGCCAATCCTTCCAGACGGCACCAAGGTGCTTCACGATGAGGCAGCAGGTCCTTGTAGGGCATCAAGGGCTCAGTCTGAGCCTGGAGGGTCTTCTCGCGGCCTATTCCACCTAATCCTGTTGATTAATTTAACTCTGGGGCTAAGAGGAGCCCAGAAGCAGTGAATGGAGCTGGAGAGGAGAAAGGGGGAGGATGGGAAAGCTGAAGAGGGAGGACAAATCCGGCCCGTAATTATGGAGGCTTTTCCTTACTGCTCTCCTCCAGCCTCAGTCTACTTGTATTCCTTTCAAACCCCTCCAGAGTGCTCTGCTAATTGTACTACAACCTGAACCAGCAGCATTTCTCAGCAACGTTGAGTCTGTGGGCTATAATTTACACACCTCCTCCTGCTAGAATGGGCCCAGGATAAGCCCAGGCATATATATTTCACCTGTCCTACATCAGTAGGTACACCTACAGGCTCTGGCCACACTTCTTTCAATGGACAAGAGCCATTATGGATGAGCGCATCCTGCAACCTATGCATTTTTCTCTTTGTTTTCCTTTGTGAGATTTTCCCATCTCTTCACCTCTCCCTTCTGCTCTTGCTCAGCCAGTAGGGTACCAGGGGGAGCTGTGATCAGACAGCTAGCTGCTTCCCATCCTCCAGCACCATTAGTGATCAGGAGGAAGCTGCTGCCAGGTACCTCTCCACCATTTTACTGACAGTGTGCACACTGCTGCCTGTGCTGAGTAAGTGTAAAACCCTGCCAACATGTGCTCCCACAGTACCCTGTTATGCCAGAGGCTGCAAACTGAGTTTCTCCCTCTGCTTGTGCTGGTTGGAGTGCAGTGTGTCTGTGTTTCACATGGGGATGTGGAGCAAGAAATGAAGCACTCAGGTTTTGGATGGATCCCCTGGATTTGCTTGGGAAGGGAGTGTTGTTGAGTGATTCCTGCAGCTCTGGGAAGCTTCTCATTGCACAGAAACTTCATGGAGATTATAACAACGGTTTGTCCAGCACATTTAGGAGTGGAAAAGACCTGTTTGATCCTCGAGTTGTGCGTTAGGCAGGTAAGGGACAGCCTCTGTTATCAGGGGATGCTCTAAGTAACAGGCTCATATTGCAGCCTATCTCAGCCAAAGGACTTTCTGTATTATTTAGTGAATCTGTGCCTGACAGCAGCAGCTGCATCGTACTGAGACCAGCTGGTTCCAGGCGTGCCCTGGGATTTTTCTTGCTCTCTTGGTTTCGTCTTTGTAGTCGGGCTGCTGGAGCCTTGGACTTGGCACGAGAAGCTGCGGCTTCTTTTCCCAGCTTTGCCCCTGACTCATGGGGTGACCGTAGGTGGGTGACTTCCTCCATCCCTGCCATGGCTGTGAAATGGAGATAATGCCAGCTGGGGGCTGCTTGGAGTCTCGCTGGATAGAGAGTGTTACACTGATTTTTGTGGCAAGTTTGGGCTTTCTCTCTAGCCCTGTAGCCAGGGTGATGGCCAGCATGGTCACTGGTGCTGCTGTGAATAGGACAGATTGTTACTGGTGACAATTGGTTTTCCTTTCTCAAATCCCTAGGGCAAATCAGAGATCTGGACTTTCCTCACCTGGGGAGATGCTGGATCCCAGCCTTACTGTATGCTAAGTAAGCAGCTGCATCAAGAAAGCAGTGAGCTGTAGTAGATAACACAGCCCACAGTGTATTTTCCTTCTCTCACTGACCCTGTCACATTCTGAGCCAAAACACACTTCTGTCCTTCTTTTTTTGTATCGATTATCAAGAAAAAATCGTAATTAAATCAATAATAGCCGGTGACTTATGTGATCAATGTGCAGAACTCTGCCGTGTGCTTCAGGTTTCCAGATGTGCTTTGGCACAACACGGTTCTCCAAGCTCCAGATGTGCTCCTACCTGCCCCAAATCATCTGGGGTGCAGATGTGCAGGGCTGCTGTTCTCAAGTACAGATGTTCCTCTCACACCATTTGAGAATCCAGACCTTTCCTGAACACGGATGCAATCAGAAAGCTGGTTAATGAACACAACTGGAGTTAGCTCAGCTCTAACATTGCGTCCTTGAGACATAAAAGCATTTTTGTCCTGCAGCAAGCAGAACGCGATGGCATTCTGTGATCTTCTCAGGATAAACAAGTGAGCTCTGGTGGGATGTTTGCCTCCTACTCCTCCAAGCAAAGCAGCTGCTGGGGAGGCACAGCTGCCATTCCCAGCTCCGAAAAGAAAAGGGCAGATTTCGGGTGATGGTAGCACAGGAACTGAACAAAAAGTTCAGTTGGATCCTCAGGCGCACAGCTTTGAAATCCAAGCTTTGCTCCATGAGATGCTGCTAGCAAATGCTAGAGACATTGGTAATGCTGTTGGCAGTGCATTCCATCCAAAACACAGAGGGTCTGAGTGGAAATTTGGAGAAAATCTGTGCCTTCTGCTTCATTTCCAAGCCCAATAGGAAGAGGAAAGAACAGAATGAGATTTGCTTATTCCAGCTCTACTATGAGGGAGAGAGAAAAGCAAAGAGATTGAGGGGACTTGGGGCTCAAGTAGGGAAAGGCAAAGGTCCAGAGCAAGGCAAGGGAGAGGAAGGAGGTGATCAGTTAGACCTTGGTGAAGGACTTTAATGCTATCTTCATGCTCTAAGAGTCTGACTGTGTGCAAAATGACCACTGAGATCTGCGAAGTAAGAGAAGAAGAACTCTGTGGATTGGGCAGCCCAACCCAGAGATGAAGCAGAGATGGCAATATTTTTCCCAGCTGGAAAAATTCCTAATAACTCTCTTTTCCTTTCAAAGAAAAGGTGCTTCAAAAAATTGAAATCTCAAAGGCTAGCACATCAGCAAAACACAGGAGGAAATCAGACTGCAGAAGCCAAGGCATCATATATTGAAAATCTTTATCTTTCAGAATTTACGTATTTTCAGTGTAAAATGTGCACCACTTCAACACAGTTCCTTCAAACAAAAAATGGAAATCACTTGAGGTAACATAAGTCAACAAGAGGAAGCTCTTTCACTGTGACCACTGTGGGCTGTGAAGCATCCCTTTGTGCAAAATTTTGATAGATTGGCTTTTAACAGTATGGGGAAAGATAATGGGAGGAAACTGTGGTAGTGGTGGAAAACTGGTAGATGCATTGTATGTAGGCAGAGCTTTTGTTTTGGTGGACACCATCACTGTAGCACTGAGGTATGCCCTACAGCCTTTCTCCCTATCTCTCGTTAAGCATCATTCCCCCTTCTTGCCCACCCAGGGAACAGGCTGGATGAAGGCTCTGATGTCGAATCTGAACCAGACCTGCCTTTGAAGAGGAAGCAGCGCCGCAGCCGGACCACTTTCACTGCAGAGCAGCTGGAGGAGCTGGAGAAGGCCTTTGAGAGGACTCACTACCCAGATATCTACACCCGGGAGGAGCTGGCACAGAGAACCAAGCTCACCGAGGCCCGTGTTCAGGTAGGAACCAGATCCCTCAGATGAGTCTGGCAGCACAGCTTCTTGTTTCCCTTGGGGAGACAGACATTAGTGTTGGGGATGGAAGGTGGAAATTTGGATGGACCTCTTCTCTGGAGCCTCAAGCATGAGAATCTGAGGCTAAAATCCAGTTGTGCGCATTCCCGCATTCCCATGGGTTTGCAGCTATGCCATTTGGGTTTGGCTTCTTGCAGAGGTACCAGCTGCAGGATTTCCATCCAGGTTGGGACGAGGAGCCAAACATTTCCCTTCTTGGCAAGGCGCTCAGCTCTCTGTTTGCTGTGTGAGGAAATTCCTCGGAGGAAGCAGTGTGTGTGTGTTTGTGTTTGGTGCTGGAGGAGAAATCGCACCATTGACCAACCTCACCCAGGGGAGCAGATCATATTTTGCAAAGTTTGCAAGATGCGTGTGTGAATTTTCATCAAACTTTCTTTTTTTTTTTCCCCCGATCTCCGGAGAGCACAAAAAGGGCGGGGGGGGGGGAAGAAGATGGGAGGAGCAGGAAGGGAGGGTTTGGGGCCGGGGGACTCTGACATCTACACGATTAATAGCCCTTGTGGGAACTCCACACAGAGACCCTTATGTCTTCCAGATAAAGGCTGGGTCAGCAGTGTGTGCAAACACGCAGAGGGATCAGGAGTGTGAACAGATCGGGGGGTATAATAGGGTCCCTTGGGGAAAGGGAAGGGAAGGGGGAGGGAATGGGGATTGTGCTGGGTTAGAGAAGTGAAATGGAGACCCCAGCAGTCCGAGCTCCGCGTGGCCGTGCGATTGGGTTTCAGGCTGAGCACTGAGTTGCTTGCGTGCAGCCAGAGCTGGGCAAGGAGGGAAAGAGCACTGTGAGCTTGTGGCAAGACCTGTTAACCAGCCCCTCCAACACAGAACAGCCTTTTATTTTTGTTCTGTGATTCTCAGCATAATGAGCTTCGTGTGATTGCCACAAGCTCGCCCCATGCTGTCTGGACAGGGATGTTTGCCCTCCTGTGCATTCGTGGGTTAAAGGCTATTCCTATCAGCACTGCAGCAGCTGCCTTCTCACCTTCCAGCTTCCCCTTGAAAGGGGAAATCCAGCATCCAGGGTCTGCTTGATAGAGCCAGCAAAAAAGAAATCTCGTGAACTGACTCCAGCCAAAAAAACCCTTATCTAAGTTTTCAACAGAAGTAGTGATAATTTGCTAGACATATAGGACTGTAGATAGATGGGGCCTGGGAAAAGTGGCTAACTTAGGGGCTAAGCCACCAGAGGCTGTAGTATATGATTTCTCCCATTTTTGTTTTGCATATTCTGCTTCTAAGAATTCCTTGTGTAGATTGACATGGGATTTTTTTTTATTTTAAGGGCACTGTAAGGGAGAACGGAGTTTAGGGAATATCTCTTAATGAGGCACGAGAAATCTGCATTGCATGAGCCATGATGGAGAGGAAGGGGAAAGCCCCAAAAGTACCAGGGAGTGCAAAACCCAGCAACAGGTTCTCTTTTTTCCAATGGGTTCTGACCTCACTGTGACAAGGCTGGGAGAAGGGGGGGAGGCGAAAGCAGAGAAAGGGAAAGCTAAATAAATAAATAAGGGGAACCTTTCCCTTGTTTCAAGCTGTGATCTCTGAATCCCCCTACTTGCTCCCAGGCAGCTCGCGTGGAGGTTCCTGCCAGGGCTCTAGTAGCAGCTGTTCTCTGAGGCACATTCCTGATGGCTTTCTCATTCCGACATCCTGGCAGGCTCAGCTTCTTCCCACCACTTTTAAGCCTGCCGCCCCTTGTAAAATTTTCTGGATATCAGAGCAGATCTTTTACTGGCTCTCGGGACCTACAAACATTAGTCAATCAAGTTCTTGTGGGGGGAAAGAAAAGCCACACACACACACATACATCCAGCAGGGAAATCTTCTACCACCTTGTGTTCTTAGCTCTGTTTGGGAAGAGGTTTTAAGGTTAAGAAATTGCACTTTGGGTTTGAGGGAGCTGTAATGACGGTAGGACCAGCTGAGATCAGGAGTTCTGGGTGTTAAGGGATGGACTTTGTCCCCAGGAGCATTTTGTGTTAACATGGGAGGAGGGTCAATGAAATGTACATTCGGAATAGATGATCTTGGAGGTCTTTTCCAACCTTCTATGAAACACAGTTCTGCAGCAGAGCTGCCGTCAGGCTTTCAAACTGTATTGTACATGGGCACAACTTCTGCACGGCATCCCATTGAGCTAATTGCTGCATCAGCACTGGACAAAAATAAGCAGGCTTGTCTGTCCATGCTTCTCCTTGCTTCTTTCTCTTCTTTTACCATATGAAAGATGAGCTTGCCCAGCTCTTACTCAGTCTCTCTGATACCTGAGTGCTCCTGTAGTGTAATCTCCTCCACGTGAAAAGCTGATAGCTCTGTTAAACTTTATTGGCAGACCTTAGAGTCCGGCTGGTCATGCAGCTGTCCAGCTAAGTGGAAGTTTGACACGTTGACAGCTAATAAAATTCCCAAGCTGAACAACAAGAGGAGGTGGAGGGGGAATGCTCCCAAGCTCCGGTTTCTCATCTGCTAGGAAGATCATGGCAGGGTGAGCAATGCTTTAGCAGTGTCAGCGCAGTGTCTGTGTGGTTGGGATGTGGGATTCCAGCACTCAAGCTACAACACGCCGTAGGGTCCGAGCCATTCAAAGGTTAATCCCAAATTTGATGTAGACAGGGACAACACCGCTGTGGATTTCCGCTAGAGCAGGATTTCAGTTCCAGATCGGTGCCAAACGAGGCCACCAGTGGAAATTCTCACTTGTTTTCGTGCAAGGCGATGTCTTGACTCATGTGCCCACACTAATTGCCCAGCGCTGAAGGAATTCCTGCCCATCTGCAAGCTCCTGTTTTCACCCCACCAGCAAACGAGCTGCCGAATGCCAAGCATTCATGGCTTTTTAAAATTAAGCCTAACAGCTAAGCAATTCACTTAGTGAATTTAATGGGAGCTTTGGGTTTGATCTGCAGTGTATTTGGGGGTTTTACACTGTTTTTTTGCAATTATATAACTGGCGATGACAATGTTTTACATGGAAGAAAAACCAAACCAACCTTAACGGGATTCTCTGATAATTTTTGAAACTTTTCTCCCTGGTATTTCTAGAGAAGGGACAATTTTCAGAACAGCCCTTTTCTCATAGTCTCAGCTTTGTCAGTACAGCATTTTTCAGCGGGAGAATAGTTTTGTCAGAAAATCCTTACCCAGGTGTGGAAATGATTTCTCAAGGTGCCAGTGCCCAAAGAGACACCGGGTACATCAGTCATGGCTCTACAGAGTTGAACCTAATTCCTCTCGGCGATGATCCCATTTGTTGGGTCTGTTTGACCAAACACGTTGTGCTTTTAAAGCAAGTTATAAACAAATAGTGGGTGCTTATTTCACTTTGGTGTTTGAAAAACATAAAAACAAACAAACAAACAAAAAGAGTATATGACCCCTGATCAGCCCCACAGTCCAAAGCCATTTAGAAGTTTGTATGTTGGAAATGGAGACCTTGGTGCATAGGTTCCCACACAAACAGCCCCTTTCCCTTCGCCCTGGTGCTATGGTGAGTCAGACATGATGGGTTCCAAAGGATGATCTCAAATCCTTTCCCAGAAATCCACCAAAATCATTTCCCCCTCTCCCTCCCCCCCAAAAAAAAAAGATGGTTTTGCTTCTCAGGATCACCTCTGAGTGATTCAGGTGGTGATACCACAGCAGCTGGGGACAGGCATGCATTCCACATGCTCTGTTAATCCCAGTTCCTAGAACGATAGAGTCATAGAATCATAGTTTGAGTTGGAAGGGACCCTAATGGCCATCAGATCCAACCCTCCCGCAATGGACAGGGACACCCACAGCTCCTTCGGTGCTTAGAGCCCCATCCAGCCTGACCTCGGGTGTTTCCAAGGATGGGGCATCACCACCTCTCTGGGTAACCTGCGCCAGTGCCCAGAATTAAATCAGGAGGGGTGGATTTGTAGCAATGTTGATGTCTGTTGTTAATCCCCAGGAAATTCCATGCACTGAGAAACAGTTATTTCAATAACAAAATTAAACGAGAGAGCAGGAGTCGCAACTCAATGCTTTATTGATCATTTTTATGATGAATCCCATTGTGATTTCTGCCTGGGAGTAAATGGATGTTTCATTTAATAAAAAGGCTCGGAGCAATTCTGTCTCTGAAACCTCAGTGCATTTCTAGGCTATTCACATCATCTGTATTTTATGACACACTTTCAAACAGTAGTAAACAAACAGCCATACTCCAAATCATGCTGCGACGGCTCCGACATGCCAAATGGAGCACCAGAAAAAAATTCCATTCTATTTTGCTCAAGATTTTGCACGAAACAGTTCTGTTCTCAGGATCGGAGGAGCTGCAAACCACTGTTTCCGTGTTTTGTAGCAGCTTTCTGCACTCTATTTTCCAGGTTACCCGGAGAGCTGTGGGTGCCCCATCCCTGAAGGTGCCCAAGGTCAGGCTGCATAGGGTCTTGGGCAGTGTGAGCTGGTGGGGGGCACCCAGCCCACAGCAGGTGGTTGGAATTGGATGGGCTTTAAGGTCCCATCCAACCCAACCATTCTGTGGTTGTGTGATTTCCCAACAACTTCTCAAATGTCTGTGCTCTGTGCTAGAAGGGTGCTCTCACACCAGCTGTGGTCAGAGGTCCGTGCTTTGCTTTCTGAAGGCAGAGGTGATGGATGGAGGGATGGGGTGGTGACAGGCAGCTCTCCAAGCTCTGAGCATGAGCTGGAGTCATGCAAAGCGGTGGGAGCCTGATGCTGTTTGCCTGGTGTTTTGCTTCCCAAACCCTTTGAGATGTGTCCAAACAGGCTCTTTTGAAGCAATCCTCCACCCTTAAAGGTCAGCTGAGAATGTTTTCTTTCTTCCCGAGGGTCTCACTCATTTACACTTCTTGAAGAGAGCTGCGAGGGGGTTATGACACAACAGCTGCCCCGTGGTTTTGGCATTGGTGCAGTGCTGTGGAGCTGGGAGCTGGGGCTCTCCTTGGCAGAGCTGAGCTTGGCACGCTCATTTTCCACGGCACAGAGCCAGCCATGCCCTCGCACACCGGAGCATCCAGCTGGGCAGAGAGCAGCCCCTGGCACTGTGCAGCCAGGCCGTGAGAACCACAGCGGTGCTTGGGCATGGTGAGGGACAGCCGTGCAGTGCCAAGCTCCCAGCAAGGTCAGAGTGAGGGCATTGTGCTGATCCAGCTTGAATAAGAGACTTTGCAAGGTAAAGCCAGCAAGGCTGGATGCAGCTGAGGTGCAGAGTAGGGTCTGGCTGTTCACTGCCTAATGCTGCAGAGGGATGCTGCTAATCGGGTGGAGGTTGGTTATGATCTCGTAGCTTCTCTTCCCACTCGCTCAGGGGGTCAGTGCTTGATGTGCCAGCATTTCTGCTCTTTTTTCACATCTCCCCATCCAGAATTAAGAAACAGAAAAGCACTTAAAAAGGAGCAACCAGGAGCACGCTTACCCCAGCTCCAAATAAGCCTCCATTCTTATCATAAATAAAAAGACAAATGGTAAGGTAGATTTTCAGAGATCCAAACAGCAGTGGCAGGTCTTTTTCCACCTAAATTTTGCAAAAGCCAGAGGTGAGCACTTGAAATTGCAAGCACGTCCTCTGCCTGTATCTAAGGGTTTGCTTAGAAAACCATCAGCACTTTTGGTATTCGTAGTAGAATTACAGTAAGAAGCACCCTTGGAAATAGAAATGTCCCACTGACGAGGGACAAAGTTCCAGCTGTGTAAGCCTGAGGGCATCTTGCTGGAGAGAGTCAGCACTATTTCATTAAGTATGAAATTTACTGGAGATGAAGATGATAAACCTAATCCCAGAGTCCTTCTAGCAAAAACATGGCTGGGAATCAACAGGAATGAATGCAAACATGAGGACGAGCTGCACCATTTGGCAGGAGCTTGTTTTGTGCTGCGTTCCTTGGTCTGCTTTGGTCGGGAGCTGAACAAGGGATTGCCTCAACAATGTGGCAACGATTTGCTTTTCTTACAAAGGAAAGAGGGCCCAGAGGCCAAAGCAATGAACTGGGTCCCAGTTCCTCAGATGAGACGTCATGTGGAATGCTGTGTGTTAAATGGGAGCGGGTGCAGTCGCACTGATTTATAGCAGCGCAGTGTCTGTCCCATTGTGTGAAAAACAAACAGTGCCTCCGAGAGGTTTCATGAGAAGAACCTTTATCACCAAACTTCCAGCCCAAGGAAGGTGAGCCAGAACGGTTCTGGCTCTGAAACTGTGTGGTGTGAAGCTGTGTTGGTGCGGAGGGTTGGGTTTGGAGATGTGCAGCCATAATCAAACATCTTACCGCCGAAGATGGTTGGTTTCATCAAAAGTGGTTTGCAAGATAATAATAAATCCACATGCCAGAAATGGTTCAAACTCTTCAGAAGAATGTTACAAATAGCCAATACCTTCAGGAGCAGGGAAGTGCCAGGAGAAATATGGGCTAAATTCATTGGATAATCTCATTTGTGAAGAATCATTTGTTCTGCTCCACTAACCTTGTCTTAACTGTATCACCCACCAGTGACAGAGGCTCAGCATTTTGGGCACTGAACCAAAGTGTCACTGGATACAGCTGTGTCCCTGCATGCATGGATAAAACCTGTGTGCCTAAAATCTGTGCCTTGTTGTGGGCTTGTATCCCCTCTGTTCTGTAAGGAATTATCTCAGCTGCCTCAATGATGCTCATGTGTCCCTGACGCTTAGGACTGGTATAGACCAGGCGAGGCTCTGTCCTGGTTTGGAGGAAAACCCGATCTGCAAAGCTTCCATGTAACCCACGGAGGGATTTTGGATCTGATTTTGGTGGAATTTGAGTGCCTGGGTTTTAAGATTCTTTGCCACCTGGTTTCTGCAACATGTGCAGCATCTCTTCCATCCTGCTGCAGAGCAAAGGCACGCCTTGGCTTTTCCATCCCTGTTTCCATTTATGAGCTCATTTATCCCATCCATCTTTCTCCAACATCAAATCCTGATTAGGCTGAGCAGGGAAACAACAGGCTTTCTTTCCCACAGGAGGCTCTTTTTGACCTTCCTTTCCTCTCCTTGTCTGACAAATTGTGGGAGCTGACCCATATCTCGGTGGCTGCGGGGATAATTCAGTCCAGCCCCATCCTGGCAGGCAGCTGTCTCTGCAACCCTTCTCTACTGTTCTCTGCTTGAGAACAAGTGCCTGGGACATCTCAGAAGGGCTGGCATTTGGGTTAAATAAGAACCAGTGCTAACCTTTGCCCCAAATCCAGGTTGGTGGGGAGGATGGGCTCTTCCAAAATCAGCTGACAGTGAGGGATTGGAGTTTCTTAGCTTCACTGTGCCTTCCTCTGCCATCTGTGTAGGGGACAGAGGTGTGACCACGGGCCTCAGAGCAGCATCGTGACTTGCTGTGCAAGTGTAGCCCATGGTGCAACGAGCAGTTCTGCTCTTGTCACAGAGTTCTCATCAGACGTAAGGAAGAAATTTTTTTTACAACGAGGGCAAGTGAGGCACTGCCACAGGTTGCCCAGAGAGGTGTGCAGACAGCCAAGGTCAGGCTGGAGGGTCCCTGAGCACTGATGGGGCTGTGGGTGTCCTTGCTCATTTCAATGCATTTGTCCCAGCACAAAACTTTGGCCGTGCAGTTGTGTTCCAGCAGTGCCAAAACTTCTTCCTCTTCCTCAGCTCCTTCCCACCAGTCTGCTTTTAGCCGCCATAGCCTTCACCCCAGGCTTACCATGGTGTAACAGGATCCTCTGGCAGGGGGAATCTTTAGTGGCTGATAAAACCTTAACTGTTGTGCAATGAAAGCAGGTTCCCTTTGAAGTGCGCCTCGCGTTACAGTTAGATGCTCTAGCCTCTGTATTTTAACTACCAATAAAATGATTTATAAGCATAAAGGCCTGAGCCACCTTTAAGGCGGGGGAAGGGAAAGAATTGCTAACGTCATTAGCTGGAATGTATCTGCCTTTTTTCTGGGGGTTATAAATAAGGGGCAGAATCAACCTGTTTGGGCCATGAAATGTCCCTTCCTCTGCACGGGAAGATAAATCCTATCAATTTCTTTGTGGAAGGTTTCAGTGTATTTGTGGCTGGAGAATCCAGGCTCTACTGGGAAGCACTACACTTCAGTGTGTAGTTATGAATTCATTTACTTGCATGCGTGTTTACTATCATTATTCTTTATTATCTGCTGTGATGCTCCAGCTGGGACAGGGCTTTCACCTTGCTGGGTATGCTGCATACTAGGAGTTAATTACGGCCCCTATCTTAGGTGGTGACTGCTGAAATAAATTAAAATGTGAAAAAAACGGGCTGATTGTTGGACTAGATTATTTTAGTAGTCTCTCCAACCTAAATGGTTCTATGATTCATGGGGTTTATCCTCACTTTAGAAGTGATGACCTGATGCATAAGGACCAACCCTTCTTGAATGTTTCTACTGACTTCAGATTGGAAAAGCAAAGCTTTTCCAAAGTCACAGGTGGAGCTTGTAGCATAATTAAGGACAAAATTTTTCTCTAGTTGTAGTCCAAAGCCATGAAAATAGCTTTCCTTCCTTCCCGTGCCCATGTGCATTGTAAGCTTAAGGGCATCCCCAGAATGACCCCTGAAAAGGCCTTTCTGGCCCACGCGTTGTAAAAGGACCTGGTCAATCATCTCCCTTCACAATAAAATAAATATGAAATAAAATAAATATGAAGTAAATCAACTGCACGCCCTTTGCTTTGGAGAAGCAAAATAAGAGAAGCTGTACACATCTTTGCATTTTAACTTTGTGTGAATAGGTGTGCTGGTGCACAGACAGCATTGACTTCATGTGATGTAATGGAGCATGGCCCAAATCTCCCCCAAGTTTTGACATTCCTGGACTACACTGAGGGTGGTGAGGCACTGAGGTTGCCCAGAGAGATAGTGAAGATACCCAAGGTCAGGCTGGAGGGGCTCTGAGCACTGATGGAGCTGTGGGTGTTCATTGCAATGGAGTTGGCCCAGCTGGCCTTGAGGGTCCCTTCCAATTCCAATGGCCTTAAATCTGGTAGAGGAGAGGATTAGCCAAGCAGTGTATCCTTAACGAGCAGGAATTAGCACATATACCTGTGTATGAGAGAAAAGGGCAGGACCATCCCCTTCTTACGACCATGCAAACAAAAGGTTATTTATTTGTGCAGCTCACTGCTCCTAGAAACTGTGTCATGGGTTGGACTGGATAAAAAGAACTCGAAAGCGCTACAGGCCTTGATGCTCATTCATTTCTCTCTCCTTAACTCTGTCCTAGATTTTGCTAGCGACTTCTGGTGCCAAAAATGAGCACAGAGATTCCGACCTGCATGGACTCTGTGGATCAATGCAGATCGGATGTGTGCTGACCTATTTCTGTCACGCTTTTGGAAGGTGCTGGGAGGTTATGCCGCTCCAGGCAGTGCAGTAGGGACAGGTCTGTAAAGAGGCAAGTTGGGTGCCAAGGACCTGACATCAGCACTGCATGCATTTCAGAGAGCTGCTCCAAAGAGGGAAGGGAGCATTGGACTTAAATTCCATTATATTTAAGGCAGAGAGTTTTGTTTTGGTTCACAAGACATGGGGACAGTTTGGATGGCAGTGCCTCAGCCCCTCGTAACCCCAGCTTCTGACCTCACGCTGAGCAGCTTGGAAGCCTGATGGGGGATTTTTTTCCCCCAAATGCTTTACACTCTTGATTTTTGCTCCATTTTTTCATGTTGCTGTGAAATTTAATCGTGTTTCCTAGCCCTTTAGGCCTCACAAAGTCCAGCAGCTGCATTCTCATCTGGCTTGAAAGCTTATCCGCATACTTCTGAACCCCAAACAGGGATCGGTCCTGAGAGCCTCTCTGATTAAATAAAGTAAACCAAGCCCAAGAGACAGCCTGAGAAGCACTTCCCACTCTCCAGAAGGGAGATTGCCCATGATAAAACACATCAGTGCAGACATGAATTTAGAAAAATCTTGTGTCTTACAGGTAAACTAGCACTGTAGGAAACACAAGCCCAGCTTTGCACATGCATTAATACTGCGTCTGTTTTAATGCATAGGGATTTAAATTGGCTGCAGTACAATGCTAGAACACACTGCAATGCCTTTTGCAAGGAGAGCATGTCTTAGCATACAGACAACAGTGATTTGCTGCAGTACAGAGGAGCTAAGAAAACCTTGTATTCCCTCCGGTCTGGTTGTATCTATTTAGCTTGTCTAACATAGAAACCATGATGCTAATCTGTCTATTTATCCCTTCTAACAGTGCAGCCGTGTTGCTATTATGGTACTTAATCCTTCAGCATAATTCACATAGTTGTCAGATAACGAGGCAGAATGGCCAGGTGGTAGCAATGCATCTATTTGGTATGGACTGTCTCGGAATACACAAGCTGAATTATTCCTCTTCTTCTCACCCTACTGCTGATACAACCCTCCCGTGCTCTTAATGATATCTTTCACAACATTAAATGCATGTATCTTTGCCCAGGAGACAAGGCAGTGGTCGTGTTGTAATTTGAGAGAAAGGAGAGTAAAGAATGGGGACAAGTCAATGCCAGGCCGCAACTTGAACCTATCTTTGGCCAGTGCTGTACGTCAGATTGCTATTGGATGTGTTATCAAGACATCATCCAACTTGAGTTTATTTTTGGCCAGTCACACATAGTCTTTTCTATCCTTGTCCCAGGTGTGGTTCAGCAACCGAAGAGCGAGATGGCGCAAGCAGGCGGGTGCAAACCAACTCGCAGCATTCAACCATCTGCTGCCAGGGGGCTTCCCACCTACAGGAATGCCAACTCTGCCCCCATACCAGCTGCCAGACTCCACCTACCCAACCACCACCATTTCCCAAGGTAAGCACTCATTTGCCCATTCTGCTCCTCTTCTCTTGACCTAAACCACATTGTTGGCCATTCTTTCCTTGGTTTGCCCTACATCATCCCATTGTCCATCCCTTCTCTGCTTTGCCCTACATCACCCTGTTGGCCATTCCTTCTCTAGTTTGCCCTACATTGTCCCATTGACCATTCCTTCTCTGCTTTGCCCCACAACATCCCATCAGTCATTTCTGATTTGTGACATTCCTCTTAGACCTCTGTAACAGGTAGGTGGTTTTCCTTCGTTGTGAAGACCAGCTTTTTGCTCACATCAATGGAAACTCCGCTTTCTCCTCTGGCGAGCAGGTGGATCTGCTCTGCTCACTGTCTCATTGTCCTTTCTGCTACATCAGTGTGTCTCACATCTGTTCCGCTCAGCTTTGAGTTGTAGATTCCATCAGTCCAAAGCAAACAACATGGGCCAAGCTGGATGTGGCCCTGGGCAACCTGGCCTAGTAGGTGGCAACCCTGCCCACAGCAGGGGGTTGGAACCAGATGGGATTTAGGGTCCCTTCCAACCTAAGCCATCCTGTGATTTTACCACCACCTCTTTGCAGATGGAGGCAGCACCGTGCACAGACCCCAGCCCTTGCCACCATCTACCATGCATCAGGGAGGGCTCGCTGCTGCCGCTGCAGCCGACTCCAGCTCTGCCTACGGGGCCCGACACAGCTTCTCCAGCTACTCAGACAGCTTCATGAATGCTGCAGCTCCTGCCAACCACATGAATCCTGTTAGCAATGGCCTCTCTCCGCAGGTATGTGACCCGCTTCCATTCTCTTTCTTTGGCTGAGAGCATTTGGCTGGTCCAGATCCTCTGAGAGCAGGGCAGGCTTCAGGCTATCACAATGAATTATAGTTAACAAGGGAGTTATTTGTTATTGTCATGAGTTCTTGGAGGCAGCCTAGTTAAAGCAATTAGTTAATTTGTTTATCGGCAGTATCTTGATCCTGAGCTCAGCACTGTACTGCCAGAGCATTTGCATCCTGTTAGTTACCACATTCAGGACATCACACTGTAGATGTCAGGACCTAGAGCTTTGGTGTCTTCTCAGTGCTCCAGGAGGATTTCTAGGGCAGAAATTACTTTACTCGGTTACTTTTTACCCTGCCAAAGATCCAAACAGAGCCCTGCCTTGTCCAAGCTGCCTTCCAAAGCTTATCACCTGGCAGTGTGGAGGTTAAGTCCTCATCAGTAGCAGGTCTGGAGAGAGCAGAGAAAAGGGCTTGGGCTATGTGTGCGTCACAGGATGGCTCCTGTGCTTGGCCAGCGAGCCCTGCAGAAGTCAGTGGAGATGCCAGGATTTGCACCAGCTGAGAACGTGCCCCCTACCTAATCCATCTCTATCACCATTATGAATAAAAATTCTAATTTTTTTGCTACCTCAGTAGGCAGAGGTCTTTGGTTTCCTCGACACAATCTATTTTCCAAATGCAGGTTTCCTTTTAAGTGCAAAAAAGTACATACCATACGCTGAGCATCAACAGCAATGACTCGTATTTATGCAGCGCCTGCTGTCCTGGGGGATGACAAATGTCTTTCACTTTTGCTCTCAGTCAGTTGTGAGATATGGAGACTCATGAAGTGCCCTGCAGCCGTGGTTTCAGAATGGCCAGTAACACTATTTAGGACAGGAAGCACAAAATAATCTGAAACTACGGGGAGAAATTAGGTAGGCATCTGAAATGAAAAGGCTACAACTGTTTAGAGAGGGATCCAATAAACGGGGACATCACAGAGGTAGATAGATTTTAAGGTCCAATAACTTGTGATTTCTCAAGTGTGAAAACAAACATAGAGTGTCAATGGAAAGAGGGAAATCTTGCAGCTCCTCTGAAACAGTATAAAAATCCCACTTCTATCTTGGAATGGTCATAAGATAGAAAATGTAGAAGTGTGACTGGTGTGGGGCTGAATATTGCCACAAACAGTGTGATTCTGTGGGGGAAATAAGGAGGCATCTTTCTGACAAGGGGTTTCTAATAGTACCAGGCTTGGGAGATGAGCATACAGTATGGGATTCAAAGGCAGGTTAGCCAGTCCATTAATCCACATGATTAATTCCTATTCTCACAAGTGTAATTTAGCACCAAAGAATAAGTTGGGGGTGAGATCCACGGGATAAGCTGCACAAGCACTAGACATATACAAGTCCATTATGCAGTTTCCATTTCTGTGCCTTCATCATCTACATACTGGTCCAGCTCGCTCAATCAGAGGCTCATGGAAATGACCATACCAGTGTTTTTTCTGTGCTTATCCCTATCCCAAATTACCCTGCCCCCAGGCTCAGGGTAGGGGAAGATAGAGGCCTGAGCCAATAAGCCCTTTGTATGGGAAAGAGAGGATACATTATCTTGCAGTCCTGAAGAAAAGAGAGCTTTGCACCCCCAAGAAGGGGAGATTCCCATTTTCCTAATGCTTCTAATCATGTGAGGGCCAAGATATCAGCATATAAATTCTTCTATTTCTTCTGTGCCTGGTAAGGCTAACCCAGGTTATTTTATGTCTGCTTTCTGTTTACTGATCTTGCCAACTCACTGCTTTCCTAAGCTCTCTGCTGTTCCTAGTGGAGGGATGTGAGAAATGCTCTTACCCTCTTGAACAAGAGCTGTTAGAAATGTGTAAATAGAGGATAGAGAATGCTTTGCACAACTTACATGAGCACATTTCAGCCATTCATCTGAATTACAGGTAAAACCTCAACGCGCCCATCGTCCTGCGCTGCTCTCTGTGACATCTCCAGGGCTAAATGCCAACTGCAGGGAAGGAGGGGATTCAAGTAGAAAAAAAAACAACAAAACACACAAAAACACAAAAAACAACCAGAAAACTTAAAATGATGGCAGTTTGTCTGAGCTGCAAACAGACAGTTCTCTGGTTTCGTCCCTCAGCAGCAGCAGGAGGGAGATTTCTTTGCAGTTTAGACAAGGCGGTGGGGGCTGCCAGCTCGGAGCTCCCAACATTTGCTCAGCACGCTATCCAGTTACCCTGGGATTGGGTGTCCCAGCCAGAATCCACCAGACGGGCCCGGTGCTGGCAGCTGAAATTCAAGAGGAGAAGCATGGCATTTCCATTCCCACAACAGAGAAAAGGGGATTACGTTTGGCCTCTGCAGGCTTGGTCCCCCCATGCTCGGTCCTCCCCTCCTGACACAAAGGGCAGACATTGCTGAGTTTTACCCAGACTTCACATGGGAAATGGCCACGTTTCTTGCTTGTTTTCCAGCCCATAGCTTTGTGCCTTGTCCCTGCTCTGCTCCTGGATCTGTGTGGTGTTTCCCAGCAGGGACATCCAGTTGACCCAGTTTAGAAGTCATTGTGACTCTCTTCCAGACCTGAGTAGTTTGGTCGTCAGCTCCCTCATCCTGCAGAGATGTTTGAGGGACATGCTGTAACTCGTCATGGTGATGATGATCTTGAAAGTCTTTTCCAACCTTAATGATTCTATGAGTGGGCATGGTGGTGATGGGTTGCTCAGCTCGATTAGATTACAGTGGTCTCTTCTAACCTCAGTGATTCTATGATGTAAGAACACTGCCTCGGTTGTGTAAAGAGTCCCACACAATTAAACCACTACTTACCGTGATCCCACATGCCATCCTCCATCCCAGACCTTCCTGGAAGTGTAACCTGAGCAGTTATTTGGAATAGCTTTGTGCTGGGACAGCCTTTGTAGGAAAGATCTTGCTCTGACTGTTTCAAAAATCAAGCATCAAAGCAGGCCAGCTGCAGCCAGACGTGTCCCCCCACATCTGCCAGGGGCTGCAGCAGTCACAGATCATCAGAAAGCTGCTCTGGACAGTGGAGAACATCACAGTGAGGTCTCTATCTCCTCAAGGTATTTCATAAATCCCTCTCAAAAACTTCCAACTCGTTTTCATCCCAGAAATGATTTCCCATTTGTCTCGGAACACCTATCAACCTGAATTACTGCAATGCCAGGTACCAGGACATCCTTAACCATGTGCTGCATCACATTTTGCATCCATCTCTGCTGAAGTTCAGGCCTTTGCTATCTGAGAATCACCTCTCACTGTGGCTGGTGTGAGGTTCATCACAAGGTTTATCATCATCAGTTTGATGGTAAACTCAGTATGAGCCCAGTTAATTCCAGTTGAACATTTCTCTGATGGTCTTTCAGGATGGTTTTTGAGGGACATGGTTTAACAGGCATGGTGGTGATGAGCTGATAGTTGGACTACATGATCTTAGTGGTCTTTTCCAACCTTAACAATTCTGTGGCTCTGTGAAGTGTGGGAAGTGGGAGGAAATTGAATTGATGAGTACCTTACAAGTCAATGTAAAGAGAGAATTAAAGGTCTAGCCTTTGTGATGATGGGAGATTCCCTGGGTACTTTTTAAATGGCAAATAATTATTGTGTTTTATTGTATTCTGAGCTACTTTCCTTCTAGCATACCTCTTCTGCCTCTTAGAATGTCTTCTGGTCTTCAGAAGGCTTCTGTTTACTGCTTCACCTCCTCAAATCTCTGCTTCCAGAAGGCTTTAGCTCCAGGCCTGTCTTTCAAATGTGTCGTTACAAATTCACTTGTGGCATGTTAGGGTCTTATGAGGGGTTGTCCAAAAGCAAAAGACGATTGGTTTATTGCAAATGGCTGCTGTCTATCTGGAGAATGTATTAAGGCAGAGTTAAGAGCCAGGCGCTCCCTATGCTTCCATCGCATGTTATTTCTGAGAGCTTTGAATCTTTCAGCAAACCCACAGGATCGCCCAGTGATTAAGACAGCTCCAGAAATGCTGAGAGCCAAGAGAAACTTGTTCATCATCTCGTATTTGTTGCTTTAATTTTCGGAGAGCTTTCAGTGGCTTTTTTTTGCTCCAGGAGCAGGTTCATTCCCAGTGTTAACAGCCGTAGAGCCAGCACAGTCAATGTGGCTGTGGCTGGAAACCAAAGGTTTCTAACCCAATTTTGGAACTGGGCTTTACAACTTCAGGTTTATCACCATTCCTGAAGGGAGCCTTGAAGCCACAAAGTTAGGCTCTGACCACACGTTTTCACTCTAAACCCAAGGTTCTCTTTAGTCTACCCAAGCGTTGTATTTCCCGACACCATCCCAGCATTTCCCACTGCCCAGGGTAATGTTTTCCTCAGCCCCACTGGGGTGGGATTAGAGATGATCTGAACATGAGAAGAGCCAGCTGCAGCCTTTTTTTTTTTTGGGGGGGGGGGGGAAACCTGGCAATAGGGAAGGACACGATGTTAGCTGGTGAGAGGGGGGCAGGCACTGCAGTGTCTGGCTCCTTCCTGCAGTGACATGGATCCTTTCTGTCTGGTTCTTTTTTTTTTTTTTTTTTTTTTTTTTTTTTTTTCCTTTCCAATTGTTTTTTCTTTCCAATTTTTTTTTCCTTTTTTTTTTTCTTTTTTTTTTTCTTTTTTTTTTTTTGTTGGAGACACTGTGCCTTATAATAAGCATTCAAAATGAGTCTTGCTGGGCCAGGAGAAGGGGAGGGGAAGAAAGAGGAGGAGGAGAGGGTGAGATTTGGGGGGGGGGGGAAGGGGGAAGGGAGGAGGGGGTTTAAATAGCAAAGAATTAGGAAAAAAAAAATCTGATGCAAATCACTAGTAGAGAGAAAATTATGTGCAATTACCCAAGCGATACTGGGCAGCCGTGCCCACCCCAACCAACAAGATCTCATTAACAAGCAGAAAATAAGATTGAAATGGTGTGTAAAAGAGCTGAAAAATGAATTTGAATGCTGCATTTGTCCACAATTACCCCCTCGTTCACACATATTTTATTGCAATTTTTTTATTATTCTTAATCTTTCCATCCCTCAAAGCAGATTGGGAACATCCTGGCATTACAGTTGCTGAGGGAGGAAGCATTAAGGATTCCCCGTTTCCCTGAAAGGAGACCCTTCTCTAGCTCGAATTTTAAAGGGTTGGTTTTGGACGGATAAGGATTCATTTCCCCGGCTTATCTTGGTGTAGGAACATGTTCCTCTCATATTCTTTAACCTCTGTCGCTCTTGGGTGCCACCCCACACAAGGGCTTTTTCCTTTCCTCCTGGTTTCCTCCACCTTCCTTTCCCACCCCCTTTCTCCGTTCTGTGTTTTCATTCCATTCCTCTTCCATTCTCCTTTCCCCCTCTCTTACCCCTCCTTTCCCACCCCATTTTTCCCCCACGTTTTGCCCTGTTCCCCATACAGTACCTCTTCCACGTTCCCCATCTCTCTAGAGGGCTCTGTATCCCTACAGTGAACTTCTCCCCATTCCAAAGGTGACCACCATCCCTCTTTTGGGTCCCAACCACTCCTTACACCCTATTTCTTCCTCACAGACTAGTTTTCCTCCTTACAGCAGTCCATATGCAGGATTTTAGGTGGAGAACATGCTCAAAACCGTGTCCTTTTCCACCATGGAGAGCCTGGCTCTGTTGAGACTGCATTGGCACTTTCCCTTACATGGTGTCAGATGCAGCTCCATCTCTCACAGCACTTAACGTATGAGTCCCAGGGAATCTGGTGCTTTCTCCACTAAAGTTTCATTTTTTTTTTTCCCCCCCCCCCCCCCCATTTAACCAAACGGAGCCCATCTGCTCTTGTCAATTAGACGCCTCTGCTCCAAGCAGCAGCAAAAGGGGAGAATGGAACATTTTTCTCATGTGAGAACAGAGACTTTTTTTCTTTTTTTGCCTGATTCCTATCGATGTTATTCCTGCTACCACAGGAGCAGGATTCAAAATGCTTTCTGCCCATCTTCCTTGTGCAGCAAAACCATCTTCCCTCACTCTTTACACTTGTTGGGCTCATAACTGGGGCTGAACCAACCACAGTCCCTCACTTTTCCCCTGTGCTTGCAAGAAAGTGTGCTCTTAGCCCTTGTTCAGGGTGTGAGATGAGGTTTTGTGGGTTTCCTTATTTCTCTATCCCCCTGAAAACTCAGTAGGAACAAAGCAGCACCTTGTTACTTTAACCCCAACTCTAGAGCTCTGGGTAGCACTGGTTGTGTTAGTTCTGTATGGTTCCATTTCCACCCCATTGGTTGTGCTCTGTGTGTATTGCTGAGATTTTTATAGCTGAGAAAGGCTGATTTCGGAGCAAACCAATGCTTCCTGAGCCTTGGGATTTTAAGAGGAGCCTCAGTAAGTTCAGGAGATCAAGGATCGGACTGTGTGATGTATCAGAGATAGACAAAATGGGGGAGGAAGGGGAATAAGGAGAAAATAGGGGAAGAAATGCAAAGGAAAAGAAGCAATGATACCAATATGAGGAGGAATAAACAAGGGGAGGTGTGAAGGTGCCACAGACCAGGAGAATAAAAATGCAGGATTTTCCCCACTTTTAATAAATAAGGGAACTGGAGACAAGGCAGGCAGGGCAGATAGAGAAAAGGAGAGATGAGCAATTAATACAGCATCCAGCCTGGCAATAGGCAGGTCGGTATGACCTCTGGCATTCAGAAGCAAGAGCTTGGCTGCTGCCAATGGAACCAAGGGGAAACCGCAGGGAAGGGCAGCGTTGAGACGTGGGATGCAAAAGAGAGGGGAGTCTTCAAAGGGAGGGATGCAACAAAAGGAATAATTAGGACTCAGGGGCAGGACTCACAGCCTTGCACGCCTGCCTGCATGAGGGCATCGATATCCGTGTGTGCACACCAGTGTGTGTGTGCCCGTGCATTGTGTGTGCCTGTTAAAGCCTGGCAATGGGGGAACAGCTGTGCTCCAGCTGTGCCCTCGCTGTGAAAAGCTGTCTGTGATAGGAAAAACCTACAGCAGCGGGTCAGGCACGAAGCCCAACGTGCACCCTCTTTTTTTCCATGAAGAGAGATCATGGGAAGTATATTGAATTCAGGGGGTGTGGGAGAACTGTAGAGCTATGAGGAGGTGGAACACTTTGTGGGTCTGTGACCTCCAGCTTTCCTAGCCCTAATGGGTGTGCTTTGAAAGGGAAACCCACGCTTGCTCCCATCCCAAAGGCAATTAGCAGCTGGGTCTGCTAACAGCACATAGGTGCAGGTTGCAAATGGGACATCCAGGGGCTGGGAGGGCAGAGGGGACCCTGGGGCTGCACACCCATCCCCAGTGTCCTTTGAGGCTGCTAAGATGAGCTGTGCACATTACACCCCAAAGCATCAGGAGGGGCTCACAGGGGAGAAAGTGCACTAAAAGGATGCTGAGCCAGTCTTTAGCATGAGATGAGAATTTGGGCACTGCATCATCTTGCTGGTTCCTGATGCACCGCGCATGGAGAGGGAGCAGTGTGTGGCTGTGCTTGAGCAGGATGGGGCTACAGGGTTGTGCTTCTGCAGTGTGAGGGAGGCATAGAGGCCAGGAGATACCCTATGGGGTGCTACAGGGTTGTCGGGGGCACGGCATCCAGTGGTCTGCTCCTTGCAAAGGCGAAGGGGTGCTGCAAGATGCTGCTGCCTGCCTCCCCCAGACAGATCCACTTACAGCGGGGGCTGGAGATCAGAAATCCTAGCAGGGTCTGATGTGGGCAAGCGGGGAATTGATCAAAGGTGTGGAGGGTCTTAGCTCGCCGCGGTAAGCTGGAGTCAGCCCTTAAGCCTATCCAGTTTGGAGATGAGGGGGATCTTATTTCAGGGAATAAGTACCTGAAAGGGGATCGTGAGCAATGCAGAAGAACCGTAGGGAGCTGCATGTTGGGAGAGTAGGAAAACTTTTGGGGAAGGATGCTGGGAGGGGAACGCTCCCAGTGGGGAATGGGGAAAGCAAAGGCTGCTGTCTGTCTGTCTGTCTGTCTGTCTGTCTGTCCTTGAGCTCCAGAATGGCACAGAGCCCCTTGCTGCCTCCTCTCTGCCTCTCTCCCAGCTTCTCTTCCCCCTCTCCCTTCTTCCTCCCGCTCCTCTCCTGCCATTTGATGTGGAGGAGAGCTGTCTGCCACTCCGCGTCTGTACCGAGAAGGGATCAGAAGTTGCAGCGAGCGCTCGGCGCCTCTCCTTTGATCCATGTCCTGAGGCCTGCTTGACAGCGAAAAAAAGCATGGAGACAAAACGACTCAGTCAAAGTGATTCCTGACAACTGTCTCCATGAGATAAGGAAGCTCTCTGTGTCTTGGTTTTTTTTTTTTTTCTCTCTCTCCTTTTTTTTTTTCTTTCTTTTTTTTTTTTTTTTAATACCGCCTCTCCGCTTCCATAAGAAGCGGAGTCACTTTAAACCAGAAGAGCTGCACGGAGAACAGCGCGAGCAGGGAGCGCCTGGCTGAGCTTTATCACATTTCCCGTCTCCCTTTCCATTCCTTTCCCCTTCTATTTCTTTCTTTCTTTTTTTTTTTAAACCCTCTTTTTTTCCCATTTCCCTCCTCCATGCCGTGTTACCCTGCTGCCTTACCCCGCTGATGTTGCTAATTATGGTTTCAGAGAAAGCCCAGCATGTTTGTAGGTGACCAGGACATCATTCAGCTCAATCCCAACCAGAGGGAAATGCCTGCCTTCCCCACGAGGGGCTGGGGGGCAGAGAGAAAGCCCTGTACACTATCTGACAATAAGCAATCCTTTTAGGGATCGGTGGCAGGCCTCATTAATAGCGAGGCATTACGCCCCGCCGGCCACTTAGAGATGTTCCCCTGCTGCTGAGACCCAGATTTTCTTATTACTGCTTTTTTTTTCTTGCCTGGTTCACGTCGGGCAGGGAAGTGCCCCCTGCTTTGCCTCCAGGTTCCTCGTAGGAATGCGTTTGCTCAGTGACACTAATCCCCATGGAAGGGATGCGGATGGGATGGATGCAAAAGGGACGTGGAGCTCCTTGGAGAAAGGCAGATACTGAGGGAATGCTGGATCCAGAAACAGCTGTTCACTTTTCCATCCTCAACTTCATACATATTGAGGTCTTCCTGAGGTGCCAACACCTCCAAGGAGGGGGTTTGGTGGCCACCAATAGGATGAGGAACCAACCCCATGCTCCAGTAGGATCCAATGATGGGGCTCATCCCTCTTCCCCTCCGCTCACTGTAATTAGGCTTTTGTTGTAGGTTTGCTCCAAAGTCAGACCCCATTAGCATGCAGGATAGGGGGTGGCGTGGACGAGGGGGGACACGGAGGGGGAGTTTCCCTTCCCCCCAGAACTGCGCTGTGCTGCGCTGATAAACAGTAAATATCGGGGAACAGGATTTCCACATTATCTGAGCACGGCAGAAAATCAAAATTTCAGTCTAAATCCGAGGAGACGAGGCTCATAAGCTCCTCCAGCTGATACAGAAGCCGAGCCCAGCCAGCAAGGCTCAGGAGGCACAAAATAACATTTTTTTTTTTCGTTCAAAAAAAAAAAGAAAAGAAAAGAAAAAGAAAGAAAAAAAGAAAGAATGAATGAAAGAAAAAAATAGAAGGAAAGAAAAACTAAAGAACGATCAAGAGGAGAAAGCAAGAAATATGTGGGGGTTGGATTGCAAGAAGGGGGAAGAGGTAATGCAGAGCGTTGGAAATAAAGGGAATAAATAGGAAATAAATACCCGGGTGTATTGAGGACAGGGAGGGGGCTGGACACTGCCCATACAATGAACTTTCCAATCGACAGCTCTGGCTCTGCAGAGTGTTGCTTGGGGATCGACCTGTAGGACACTGACAGCTGCTGGAGGATGATGGCAAACCTTTAATTAGCGATTAGAGTGCGCAGCTGAGCACAAATCCAGCCCCGAATTAGGAGCCACATGGGGTCTCCCAGACCCTAAAAGCCAATGTAGGATTCAGCAGCTCTGTCCAACAGCTCTGATGAGGTCCTGGGCTGCATGTGTTGCTCATTGCATCCCCATGCCCTGCCCTGGCCCTGCAGCCATGCCCATCTGAGAGTGTTGTCTCTCACACAGACATTTTGGAGTCTCTGTTGCCTCCAGCTGGCTTCTGAGTATAAACTCTTTCCATTCTGTGAAGATCCAGGGGACATCTTCCTGGATTCTGTCTCAGTATATAAGATGTCCCATTGTGTAAGAAAGATGTCCCAGTGCTTCATGCGTTGGCTCAGATCTTGTTCTGTGCTCTTTCATTCTTTGGTATTGGGGCAGTTGGTGAAAGCTGGTTTTCCTGGAGTATTTGTCCTTTCCCTTCTCATGGAGACAACGCAGAAGTCCTAAAGCTGAAGCCCTAAAGCTGAAGATCAAACTGGAAGTGACATCGTTGTGTTCACATCATCTGGCTCCGAGGTTGGAGTGACTGAGCCATTCTGCATCAGTTTATAATCTGGCCATGCATGTTAAAGAGCAAGATTCTCTTTAAGAAATTAAGATACGATATCTGACGATCCTTTGGCAGGCATGCAGGGCTCTCTTCTGCTGTTGAGCAGATGGAGCTTTGCCTTGGGTTTCATCGGCACAGCATTTTGGCCTCCCTAAGCTCAAGAAAGGCAGATGGAGCACCAAAGTGTGCTGAACAGTCTGCACCAATGTGTATGTATGATATATCTTATCCAAATCAAAACCCCTCCAGGAGATACATAGAAAGGTATGGGGATATTTCACCCCAAATATTTCCAGCATCTCTTACTATCCATCCAGCACAGCATGGAGCCTCAGGAGGCTCTTTCTCTTGCCTTGTTGGCCAAAACATGGTGTGCTCTGTTTCTTTTCTCATTGCATCCAAGTCTTTGCGTCAGCTCTTCATCTGAATTCTCCCACCAGTGCCAGAAGGTTACTGGTCCCCCCATCAGCTCTTTCTGCTTCCCCCGTGGCTCATTACCCAGCTCCTGCCTCTCTCCCCTTGCTTTATTTCACCTGGGGTCTCAGAGCTGCAAGAGGGTTTCTCAAACCACTCAAGAGCCGCAGGCTTGTCTGGAGGGCGAGAGGTCAAGTACTAGCAAGTGTTTCCATTTAGTTCCAGATACCAGCCTGACAGGTGGGTGCCTCTTGATTAATTCCCAGCTCCCCTAAATGATCCCATGGTCATGTGCCGTGGTCCTGTTCAAGCCTAGGTAAAGTTGGTGGGGGGGAAAGAGGAGAATATTTGAATGAATCATAGAATCTCTTGAGTTGGGAGGGACCCTTAAAGGTCATCTGGTCCAACTCACCAAGGAAAGACACAGTAGGGTCTGTTGTGATAGGAAAAGGGGAAATGGTTAACTAAAAGAGGGGAGATCTAGACTGGATAAGGAAGAAGTTTTTATAGTAAGTGTGGTGAGGCATTGGCATAGGTTGCCCAGAGAGATGATAGGAATCCTGTTCTTGGAGGCACCCAAGGTCAGGCTGGATAGAGCTCTGAGTCCTGATGGAGCTGTTGGTTTCCCTGCTCACTACAGGGGGTTGGAATAGATGGTCTTTAAGGGCCCCTTTCAGCTCAAACCATTCCATTATTTTACTGTTCAGGCTGTTGTCATTTAAAGGTAGCAACAAGAGAATACTGCCTAAGTTCATTCCTCTTATCTAACCCACTTCCACTGGGGTCAAGGTCATTTTATATTCCCTGTATGATAGAGAGACAGGAATCATGAGAAGGTTAGTCAGACCTTGGAAAAGCTGAATCGCTCTTTGTTGATGCAATGAACTATGGAGAAATGCATTGGTCTCATTGGAACCTGTCATTCCATTTCACTGGAATAACCCAACCTTAAGGAGTTCTCATCCCCTCTTTCTCTCATTCCTTCTCACATACACTGGTTTATAACTGTGTCCAGAAATGCTGGAATTCTCACAAGAACATCTCTGCACACATCCATGTGTGCAATGCACGCTGAAAAGCAGGGAAGGACAAATCTGGCATCCTATGAGTGTTACAACCCAATGAGGAGGAAAACATCCAGCAAAGCTGAGGTCTTAGGGAAGCAGCCAATGCCTGAGCACTACATTTTTATTTTATATATTTATATATAATAAGTATTATATATATATATTGCTCGAGGACATGATTTACAGGTGGGTTGTGAGGGTAGTATTGCTAGGTTGAGGTTGAACTTGATCATCTTGAAGGTCTTTTCCAACCTGAGCAATTCTATGATTCTGTGATACATATATATATAACCTTATTAATTTTTTTCCTTGCTGCATCACTTGCTTATTCAAATACTGCCAATTTCACCGTGGATCTGATATCAGCTCCCAGCATCTCCCAGCCTCAGTGCTTGGGTTATATATGAAGAGAGAGAGGGGGGAAAAAAACTGCAAGCAAAATAAAAGCTGCTATCTGACAGAATCTCTCCTGGGGATCTCAGTTATTAAAAAAAAAATAGGAATCATTTTTCTCTTAGCTGGTGTTTGTTAAATGTGCAGGAGCCATAGGCAAATTTTTGCTAATTTTGTGCATGCTTTTATCATACTGTTGATTCACTGGCAGCTTTATCCTCCGATAAGTGGATTAGTTGTTGAGCTAAACAAAAAGGTGTTTGACAACCAGGAAGCTCTAAAGAACATATTTGTTTTCCAAATAATGGAGCTGTGTTTGTTGCTCAGTGCAGTGTGGGGTGTTGTTGTGAATTTCATTAGCCGAAAGGAAAGGCCTCTAAGCTTTTCTTCCTTATACAAGGCAGTGGTTCAATAGGAACGTCTCCATCCTATCATGGCAGGTTATTTGTATTGATTTCCTTTGGTCTGGCAGCTCAGCTCTGGAGTGATGCTGTTTAGATGGGAGGGATGTCAATGGGTGTGCATTTGGGGCATCTCCCAATCCACCATGCAACAGGAGCAGGGATCCCTGGGTTTTCTCTCTACATCCTCAGTTGGGTTAAACCATTCCTGTCCTTGTGAGCAACCTTACAGGTTTGTTTGTCTCCAGCCACAAGTTATTTCAGTTTCCCCAGCAATGAGGGGTAAGCAGCATGGGCTTGCTTGTTGGTTAGCAGAGCTTTATGGCTTATAATTAATCCTGATTTGTGGGACTGGGAGCTAAACTGAGGGCGCGAAGAGATAAATGGACCAAGTGGGAGAGAACAGGGCTAAAATAATGAGCTTAGCTTTATCTGAGACTTTCATCACAATATCTGAGCATCTCATCATCCCGGGAAGCGTTTCTTCTCCCTGTACCACAGGGATGGTTGTTATCTCTGAGACCAAGAACGGAGGCATGAGGGTTTTGTTCTGCTTAAATTTAGATATCTAAGGTAGGAACCACGTTGCCTTGACTTAGGGTGTAGTCAAGGGCCCTTTGCCCTCGCCCCAAAGGCCTCCTCTGTAAAAGTACTTCAACTTGTAGTAATTGTGTATCTATCGATTTTTGGACATGGTTTAATGGGCAGTATTGGTGGTAGGTGGACAGTTGGCCTGGATGATCTTAGAGGTTTTTTCCAACCTTAATAACTCTATGATTCTCTATGCAATTTTATGGAGTCTCCCCCACTCAAACACCCACATCCCTTTGGCCATATTATCGAAGCACCAGGACAGGCAAACCAAAAGGCAGTTTGTCTGCCTAGAACTCCTCGGTGGGCTTTAATGCTAATGTTGCAATGCCTTTTTTCCCTAGTTCATGTCTTAGCAGTCTCCCATGATGTGCTGTGCTGAGCCATGCCCTAGGAAGGATTGGTGTTGAAGTGCAGAATGATGTGGGTCTGTAAAAGTACAGAGTGATGTGGGTCTATAGAAATGCAAAACAATGTGGGTTTGTGCAACTGGGTCTTTATTTCTATAAGGCTCAGAGGCATCATCTCAGGCTCTTCTCTGGAAATGAAGCAGCTTTTAGCACCCTGATGCTGAGCCTTATGTTCTCCCATGTTGTTTTGAAACAGAGAGAACCTTGGTGGCAAGAAGAACATAATCCTACTGCTTGGAACAGATAGCTCCATCCCTCCTGATATTTTAGGAGCCCACGGTGGTGGGAGAACAGCCAGCCGAGCTATTCTCACCTCTCAGCTTTACTCACAAGATGACCAAACTGAAGTTTGTTCTCTCTTTGCAAGGGGCTAAAAGCAGCCCCTGGTGGGGAGGGCGATGAGAGCCCCAAAGAAAGGGTCTGCAGGGCTTCAGTACTGCACTCACAGCTCTGGCAGAGATTAAATGAGGGGAGGGAGGGAGGAAAGAAAGGGGGGGAAAATGACAGTAGAAGAGCGAAAGGTCCCCAGCTGGCTGTTAGTGGCATCTGCACTCGGAGTCCAGACTCCAGCTGAGAGCTATTTCACTATTTATTTACATGTAATTATTGCTATGAGGTGCAGATATTAACACTGTCAAGAGCAATTTGCCCTGACATTTTTCACTTGCTCTGTTCCCTGACGTTTCGGGTTTGGTGGGATTTCTCTCTCTCTCTCTCTCTCTCTCTCTCTCTCCCTTCATCGCACTGCTTCAGTTTTGGCAGCGCGGGGTCCAGGCTTTTTAATCCAGCGCCCTTCGCAACTCATTAAACTTTGAAATTTAATTTTGCCCAGCGAGGAGCTGGGGCACATCTCCCACCCGCCACCCATCCACAGCAGTTCAAGCATTTCCACTCTAAACAAACCAAATTTACCGGTTGCCGCGTTTTCAATTGGAATGCAATCTCCAGCATTAACCTTTGCTTTCGACGCTGCATTTAAAACACAGAGAAAGGTGCTCAACCGTTTATTAGGGGGAGAGTTTGAAGAAGTGTACGTAGAAGGGAGCAGAGAGAGAAAGCAAATGCAGAACAAATATTTTTTGAAACAGAGCCACGATTGGCATGGAAATCACAGCCCATTTCAGAAGGTGGGTTAGGACCAGTTACCACTTCCTACTTCTCTAAGCCCCATTTTTTCCCCCTTCCCTTCCCTTCCCTTCCCTTCCCTTCCCTTCCCTTCCCTTCCCTTCCCTTCCCTTCCCTTCCCTTCCCTTCCCTTCCCTTCCCTTCCCTCTCCTCCTGCCTAAACCATCTGAATTCAGTAGCTGGTGACACTTTAAATTAAGACTTCCGGCCTACACTTGAGCCCTGATTTAATGAGACAGTTGTTGTATGTCATCTAATAAATACCAATTGTGCATTAGGACTTATTTGCCAAGCAGGAGCGGTGATGTGACAAGCACAACTCACCGCAGCCTGCTTTATTTCTCAGCCAATATGGTGCTTGTAATCATTTAGCATTTGTTTAATGCACGATAGAACATATTCCTCCCTAGCAAAGCTCCAGCACCCAGTGATTGCCCCTCATGTCCTATAAACCAGAAGGAAAATGATGGGTGTACTCCAGCGTAGGGAAGAGAGTGTGTATTACAAATAAGGAAGAAGTAAATGCTGAGTGTTTCTGCAGTGCCTGTGCGAGGCAAATTTTCAGAAGGCATTAATAATTCCCATTCCTCCATTTTCCCTGCTGCATCTCAGGCCATTTAGCTTTTGGCAGCTGGAGCAGGGTTGGCTCCTACTCTCTTTTGACTTTGTATTGGAATAGAGTCAGGAATAAGAAGCTTTTACCCTGTTTGTTTTTTTTTTCTCCTTTTTTTTTTTCTTTTTTTCTTTTTTTCTGAATTTGCTTTCTAGGAGTGGGAGTAGAAAAAGAGCCAGGCTTGGTGGGAGATATGCCATAGATATGCCATTTTGAGGTACTAGGATTTTATTTATGTTGTACAGTGGTAGCCATTCCTTGACTGTAGCACTTCCACATCCCTGCAACACAAGTATTTAGCAATAAGAATGGCTTCAGTTACACATCACCAAATCCCAGGTCTGCATGGTGCTCACCCTGCAGCCGAATGAATAACTGAGGCCAGCAGGGACGAGGAGACAGATGGGGGCATCTTGGGAAGAGCAGAATGGTTCCGTTTCACTCTCTGGAGAGTTTATTTTGCTTTCATAAGCAAAGAGAAAACTGTTTTAACGGGATATTTTATTTTAAGCATGTTTTTGCTACCAATTGCAAGGTTTTGCCTTATTTTCATCTCTTTGAAATCAAAAAGTTTGCATTTGCTCTTGCATCCATCGCCCATCCCCTTTCCATTTCCATTTGTGCTGTTTGAAAGTCACTCTTTCATCTAAAAGAAAAGATTGTGTATCTTTTTTTTCCCATAATGTTTTTCACCACCTCTCAACCCTCTGCAGACCCCTCACAAAGGGACGTGTAGCACAATGCAGGAGCCCAGCAGTGTCTTCATCTCTGCAGGTGGAGTGTTGGAATGTGATCAGAGCCCAGCATGGGAAATCAACATTTTCTATTCTTAGCTCTTTCTCCCCATGCCTCTCTACTTATCACCTTTATTTGTGGGAACAGGAAGCTGTTCTCACCTTTCTAAGGCTGTCTTATACCTATAGAGACACCCAACAGAACCTGATGGCACTGATGTTTTGAGGTTCCTCCCAGGTGTGACTCTGGGTAGCCCAAGCCATGTCCTGTTGGGAGAGGGCCAGGAGGCTCAGCTCTCAGTGGGATTCAGTGGGCTTGTAGCCTGGGCTCTCTAATTTGAATCATAATTTGAGTTGGAAGGGACCCACAAGGCCATCACATAATGACCCTCCAAATAATGACCAGAGAACAGTAGGTTGTGCTGTATCTCTATGACCCAAACACACCCACAGAACTCAGTCCCCAGCTGACATCTACATCAACTCCAGTTTTGTGCTTTTTAAGCCAATCCCAGAGTGGGGCAAGGATGGGAAGGCACAGGGCATGCAGTTTTTCTAAGGCTCTAACCCACACACACCAACCTGAACCATCGGTGCTGTCAGCACCGCCGGCCTTAATGCATGGTGAGATATGGCAGCTTGTTTGCACGGCTGTTAACCAGCCTCTCCCATCCCCTTCTTGTCACTGCCCAGTCCCTGCCACAGCCAATCTGTGTCCTAATCTCCATCAATTAACGAGAAACACTTTCACCCCCCATCACCTCCCATCCAGGCACCCACCCCGAAGCCTTGGATAAAGAGAGAAGAGCCCCCTAGCCTTGGCCCTCTCCCCCTTTACTTCCCACTAACTCAGCGCAACCAATTAGGCATCTGACACCCGTACTGGCTGACAAATTGTTTCTGTCATCTGCTTTCTGTCTTTCATTAAACGCGAGGCGGAGGGGGGAATAGGGAAGGGAGGGGGGGGGGGCAGGAGATGTGATCTCCCATGCTTAGCGAGGCCAGATACATTAATTACAAAACGGCCATTTGCAGCATGAAAATGCATTAATTAAATTTATGCAATCATTATCTTTAAATAGTCATATCTTTAAAATAATCAGCCCTTCCTGAGTCTTCCCTCTCCTCCGCTAAGTATCTCTAATCCCTTTTCCACCATTTATCTCTGGATCAGCAGCGCCTTGTGTGCTTTTAAACTTCTGCGTGCAGGAGGTGCCTTAAAAACTCTGCTCGAGCAGTATGAGTTGTGATCCCCCCCATCTCCCCTGCTTGGCCATGCAGCAAAGGGCACAATTTTGCCATTTTCTTATTCTTCCAAACAAGGTATTCTCATAAAAGCCAGCTCAATCGGGAGGCTGAGATACAAAAGTGCCTTGTGTTGGGACAGAGAGCTGTGCTGTGGTTTGTGTGCTCCTTTGGTTAATGTGTGACTGTTCTCTTTTGGTTGAGGGTTAGTTTTAACGAGGTACTGACCCGTCCCCTTGGCATAGACATAGTTTGGCCAGCAGTTCAACGGTGTATCTTCATTGTTGGGATTTCAGCTCTTTGCATTGGCTAAGCATAGAAACTGATCAAGTTTTGTGTGGGCCCTGAGTGCAGAAATGCCAAAGCACTGGGGGAAGAGGTAATCCCATCCCCTGCTTAAGTAAGCACCTCTCACACTGCGGGGAAACGCCAGCCCAAAAAGCTTTGAGAGAGCTGGAGGACTCCAAGAGGGATATTTATCTCAACTCGAATCCTTTAGGGCTTTCTTATCACTTCTGGTTAAAGATTTTGTTCTGCTCTTTGTGCATCTGCATCGTTTTTAATAAATCCTACATGGTATTTTTTTTTTTTTTTTTTGCCCCCTATCTGCAATGCCTGGTGGGCTGATGTCCAATTAGACAGCAGCCCATGTGGTGCTGTTTGCATCCAAACCTCACATTGTGTTCATCAAGTCATTAGTTCAGGATTAAGGCCAGGTAGAATTTAGGGGGGGGTTTCTCTGCAATGAGCTCAGGAACAGAAGCACAAGGAAGTGTTCCTTTGACACCCCAGTCACCCCCAAACCCTCCAAAAAGGGTGTCAGGAAAGCATCAGTTGTTTGGATCCAGCATGAAGGTGATCAACTTTGTAGAGGTTTATAACTAATGAGTGCAGAGGGCTCTGTTTTCCCTGGGCCATCCCCGAAGATGGACATTTATGGAAAGAAAGGAGAAGATTTACTATGGAAACAAACAGGGTAGAGGTCGTTGAGGTAGAATGCCTTGGTGGTAAGGTATTTAAAGCACCGTTTTTAGCAAGATGCTTGCTTTATTCTCTTGTTTTTTTCCCCTCCTATTTCTTTGCAATAATGCCTGCAGTGGTCCCCAGGCCTGGGTGGACATAACCCCACTGCCCAGAGCTCAGATCCTACAAGGGTTCTGAGGCTCACGTTTGGCAAAAGCAAGGAGCTGCCTGCCTTTAGAAATACCACACTGCTCCCTAGCAGCAGAGAGAAGCCCAAGGGGAGAGCACACATGTAGGGCTGCAAAAGGCGTTTCCTTGCATTTGGGAGCTGTCATTGAGAATTCAACCCTGCAGTCCTGGACAGGATCGTGGTCTGGGTTGTTCATTCATTGGGGTGAGCTGAAAAGAGAAATGGGGAGAACTGGGGAGCAAACAAACAAGCAGAAGAGGAGCTGGGAATAGGAAACAGTTCTGATTGTTCCTTTCTCCCATTCTTCTGCCAGCTCAAGTTATTAAGTGCTCTACGCGAGCCTTGCTAGCACTGCACTTGCCGAACTTATCAGGGTTATTTCATCTCCCCATGACCTCTCCGTATTTACCATGGGAACCCTGGAGGCATTGGCTTTGCTTAACTGGTGTATCTTACACTGCAGTTAATCTGGACCTTAACTGATTACAGCCCTCGATTGATCAGAGAAAGAGGGAGGGGAAGAGAAAGAGGAGTCCGAGAACAGATACGCAGGACTATCAGTGCACCAAGCAGCTTCGCCCGAGGCTGGGATATGCCACTCGGGGGATTCTTTGTAGTGCAGCTCCTTTCACATTTATAGAGGCTCCCCTCCACTCTCCAAAAAGAGAGAGAAAAGCAGGCGAGGGGGAGGCATGGAGCGAGCTCAAAGGATCTCAGGAAATCTTGTTTCGAAGCAGTAAGGCAGCACCCGCACTCCATTACCAGTGTCTGCAGGGGGTTGTGATAGTGAGCGAGCACAGACTGGCTTAGCAAAGGGGAAATAAATATATAAAAGGAGGGAGAGAGGTGGGAGGGGAGGAGGGGAAAAGGAGAACTTTCTGCAAATTTGGGGCCGTCTTTGTTAGTCTCTGCCGGTGCGGGGATGCTGAAGGGTGTTCAGGGAGAAATGGCTGGAGTTCTGTCGGGTGTTTCTTGGTGTTTGGTGTATATTCTTGGTGCATATTCTTGCCATCAGCGTGTCTCAGCCTACCCAGAACTGGATGAATAGGATGAATAGGTGCCGACTAAAAAACATGAGCCCAACACATTTCCAAAGCTGAACCTAACTTGAGTCCCTCTCAAGGCTTGGAAATGTTTAGGAATTCTTGTTTCCCATGGCTGTGCCTTTCTGCTCTCTCATCTTCAGTGACTTTGTGAGTTTTAAAATGCCACAAGCAAGATTCATCTTCCTGTAATTAATGCCCAGAGATACCCCATATCCCAACAAAGCAATTTCCCTATGGAGTCTCCAGTGTATTCACTTGGCCTTCACATATTTTGGGGGTAAAACAGCATCAGGATAAGGTCTACATAGGTACAATCAGGTGAATAAAGACGTTAATGGATAGTAAAGCACAAAGCCCATTTTCAGAGGGAGATGCTCAGCAGTGAACAAAAATCAGCCCTTTCAACAGTTTCAACATGGTAAGGCATGGCTGGCTTGAGTCTCGCCCTATTATGGGAGGGGTTAGTCTTGATTTTCAAGCACAGCATTTGTTTCCTCTGGTTATCCTGACTGTTAGAAGCTTTAGCATCTGCTTTCACATAGGTGACAGTAGAGCTTGGCTCCCAGGCACCAAGAGCAGGGACTTGTGTCTCTGGATCAAACAGTTTTTGATGTAATTCCTATTCAGCAATGCCTCTCCTCTTCCCTCCAAATTATGCTTCTGCTACAAAATTCCTCATAGCCATTATTGGATGTATAACCCCATGGTGCTTCTGGTTTCCTTGCAGTATTCCCACTGCAAGAAGAGCTCATTTCTCTTACCCAGACCATCCAGCCTTAAACAATTTCTCTTACCGTTTGAGCTGAGACCTTCCCATTCTTTTGTATAGCTTAGAACCTTTTCTGTAGACCTTCTCCATAATTTGTACATCTCTACAGAAGCAGGGTGCCCAAAACAAGATGCAGTGCTCCAGGTGGAACCTCACCATAGCCTTGAACAATCAGGTAATAACTTCCCACTGCCTTTTTTTCCTAATCCTCCCCTTGTGCAGCCTGCGTTGGCCCGCTTTGCTGCAGCTCACCATTGCATCCCCAGCTCCATCTCACCGCCAGCATCTCCCCAAGCCCTCTCCATCCTCATCTGTCAAGTGAACAGGGTCGTCTTAGGACATGATGCTCATCTCCATTTCACCCGCTGTGTCCTAGACTACGCTGAAACATCCTTCAGGTGTTTTAAGTCACTGAAAGGCATTGATGATATTTCTGGTTTTACTGTTCGCTGGCAACCATCGCTGATTGCTTTGAAGGGATCCGGCACACTCTGTCCCATGCTTAGCAGGGAGGATCCAGGAACATTTTCTTCTGTTCTGGCTCTGCTTCTGACTCATGTGGTGTAGCACTGGGAAAGTCTCAGGTTTCACTCGTCCCCAAGCACTTTCCACTGGAGTGGAAGAGGTTATGAAAGTGGAACATCGTTGCCCTGGAGCAATCCTTTGCCATTAGTGGTGAACCATTTTTGGGGGGTGTGGCCTTTTTATCTACATCCATTCAATGTAAATGCACTGGTAGTGTTGGTTAGCAAACATTTGCACTACTCCTCACTCATTTTGTAGGAAACACCAGTCAGCACTTCTTCAATCGATAGCATAACAATTAATTCCTACAGCAAAATAATTGATCCATTTAAATTAAGGGCTAAACTCCCATTTACCTCACTGGAGTGGCCTTTTACTATTCAAATTCCATTTAAAAGACATTAGTGTGGTGGTGATGGTCTAATTGTTGGACTAGATGATCTTAGTGGTCTTTCCAACCTTAATGATGCTCTGATTCTATGAAGTTCAATCCCTGGGCTCTAAAATTTCCCAGGAATTGCCATTAGACTGAACAGATCAGATTTTTTTTAGGTGCAAATAGTATGAAGTTTCTTGGCCTGAATGCAAAACCACCAGTAGACGGAACACTTGGTGGGATTGGTTTGGCATTTTGAGGTACAGCTCAGCTGGGTCTAGTGGTTTAGAAAATATTCAAAATTAATTACTTGGCTTTGTGAGTGCAATGTTAGTGATTGCTACATAAGTCATTTTAGGCCTACCTAGGGGCATATTTGCATATATTTATCCTCCTTTCAAGTGAAGATCTTTGGGGAGCTATTTATCTCCTCCCAACTCTTTCTTCAACTCTCAGCAGTCCTATGGTCACCTCTTCGTTTTGTTCCCATTTAATGTATGTATAGAATAATCAACTCTCCCTCTTCCCATGAAGTGAGAATGAATCCACAGAGATCAAAAAGCATCAGTGTGAGGAAAGGTTGCCTTCTGCGAGAGGGAAGGAAAAGATTAGCTGAAAAGGCTGCCAGGGAAAGGTGGAAAAGTTAAAGCTGGGTCCCCACCAAGTAGCTTAGAGGAGGACAGAGCATCACCTGCCCAAAGCAGAAGATGGATCAACTGCAAATAGTGGAGACCAACCCAGTGGTGAAAACCTCATGGGGAACTCACAGCACACCAGTTGTGTGCTCCTTGTAGGCAGGAAAGCCAAGAGACCCGTAGTCTTGCCCAGCATGGCTATCAGATATTCAGAAATTCATTTCCCAATGGCTGGTGTAAATGTTGACAACATAGAACCTACAAACATGTTCTTCTCAGCAGAAGTTCATAGAACTTTTGTCTGATTAGTATTAAATATTCAAACCAATCGTGCTTCCAACCTTTCCCAAAATTGAGGTTTCTACCCATTCCTAGGAAAACAACACCACAGCTTCACAAATACTGCTCACTGCCACGAGCTTTTCCCTCTTCAGTCTGCACTCCTCTGGGACCATCTGGCAGCTCCTTTGGAGTTAACACCCTTCAGCTAGTGGCAGATGATTACGTCTTCCCTTTATTCACCACTTAGCCAGACTCAGCAGTTTCTAAATGCAGCATTTTTCTAAGGCAGCCTCTGATTTTGGATGCTTTACGCTTCGTCAGATCGGATGCTCAAAAACAGAGACAAGCAGCACTGGGAGCCACTCTGGAAAAAAGTGTTTGCAGGCTCTCACCTTCCCATCCTTTCAGAATTTTGGGATGCAATCTCCTCAAAACCTCTCTGCATCCTCCCCGTTGTCTTGGGCTTTTTACACCCTGCGTATGGTGGACATCCATTCTGTGGTGTTTCAGGGTCTGATGTCACCATTGGGCTACCTTGCTTTGTCCCGTGTCCCAACCACGTCTACAGGGCAAGGGTTTGTCATCAAACTTCCCCATTGTCCCTTCCCTGATGTGTGTGTGCCCTTCTCCATCAGAACAGCATCTCTCCCTATCGTTGTTTGCCCCTTGAGCCCCTCTTGCCCCCCCAACGCACACGACCACCCCCCAACCTCCAACCCTAAAATCTGAAGGCCTGATTGCACAGATTGAAGGCCCTAATTGCTCTTCCCTTCCCAAAGCCGCATTCGTTTATCATAAAGGGTGCACATTTCCCCTGCTACAGTTTCCACGGCCAGAGGCCCTGAGGGCCAGCTCAGAAATGGAGGGAATTAATTACATTTTTTTAACTCCCCTTCTTTTAAAGTATGGGAGAGAGTGATGAAACGTCCCGGGGGAGGGGGTTGGGGAACAGGGGGAGATGAGGGTGGGGAGGGCGGCAGCAGTAGGAGGCTGGCTCTTTCATCCAGGAGGGTCTTTGTGTGGTAACCTTGGGCTCCCCACCACACCGAGACCCCCTACCACTTTTCCCCTATGACAAATGACCTCTGGAAAGGGTAGGAGAGAGGCCGAAGGCTCCTAGCACCGGGGCTGTTATTGACTTAGCCTAAAGTGCAAGCCCACGCAGTGCCTGTGACTGATTTGGGACAGCAGCAGAGGTAAAGGAGATGGGGAAGGGGAGAGAGGCAGCCGACAAGAGGGAGGGGAAAGGGAAGGCTGTCAGTCACCGTGATGGACAGTGAGCAGATTTCCCTCCAGATAAAACCTTACAGATGTGAAGTGGGTATTGATTTTTAGTTAGTGATGATAATGCACCAAGAAGTAATAAATTATAAGAAAGCAAGGTCAGAAAGAAAAGGGGAGAAGGACGTGGCATTCTTGAGGAGGGGATTTCTCCAGATGCCCCCGCACCTTCCTAAGTTCAAAAGTTGCCTGGAAAATGAGTTTATCCAACTGGAACAAGAAGTCAGATAGTGCTGGCCAAGGGTTATCCACGCTGGGGGCTGCAGAGCAGAGACGGAGCAGAAATCTCCATGTTGCTCTTGTTCCCGACACCTTCATGTCCTGGGGTGGATTGGATGCAAACGGGGTCCTGGTGGGGCCCAGTCCCACACTTCTCACAGCATGCCTGGAAAAGGCAAAAAGAGAGATGTTCCCATGGTTGGCAGTGCTTTGGGGACCGTTCACCATCCTGGTGTAATACTGGCATCCTTATGTCTCACTACACATTTCCAGAGGGAAATTCTGATGGTCTTTTTTTTCAGAAAGGGGTCTGAGGGTGGGAGGAATGGTCCTTCAGAAGTGTCACTCTTTCTGTAGGTGGATTCTGGAGGATTAGCATAGACCAGAAGCAGCATCACATGGCTCAGGTTAGCTGAGTCCCAGCTTAAGTGACTTGCACAAACCCTTCAGAGTCAGTAGCAGAGCCAGGATTAGAAATCAGCCCTGAATCTGACTGATTAAAGCCAATTACTGTCTTTAGCAGGATTTCTGCAAGTGTCTTCTCCCATCTCTGCTCCTGTGAGTGTGAAGAGTGTGAATCTGGGTTTCATTTACCGACACAGCTTTACATCCCCCTTTCTTTTTAAAAGGGCCTTAGCGGAAGTGTTAATATGACTTCTACTTGCTTTAAGACCCTTTTATTTTTCCTGAGTAATATAAAGCAGCTGACTCTCATGGTGGAGATGGCCAGGAGGGAGAGCACCAGCAAACCCTCCGATCTCTGAGTAGTTCCAGTTGCACGTTGTTTTCCAGCACATGATTTCTCTCTGCACCTGCAGAGGTTTGCGGTGCATGCAGCAGATCTGTAGCTCTACACCTCGGAAAGGGAGCAGCAAAACAGCCCTGCTTGGTGCTGCCTGAGCTGAAGCTTGCCGAAAATAGCACAGAATTCACATATCTGTGTGCAGGGAGGATGTTTATTATTTTAAACATCTGATTTGGTTCTCAGATGAAAGGCAGGAGTGTTTTGTGGCTGCTGTAGATGTCAGCATCCCAGATACCCATTGGGGCAGGCTGTGACACCTCCAGCCCTGGTGCTAGGAGGGATACATGCAGGGACCGAGGGGTAGACGAGGGGGATTCGTGCCTGAGCCAGATCAAAGTTCGTGACCCAGCTTTAGTGGAAGGTTACAAACAACTTTGCAGCTGGAAAACCAACGTTGGAGCAGCACTCCCATGATTTCCCTGTTGCATAAGCCTTGAGGCAGAGAGGTTTGCGTTACATCCACCCTCACAGCTCTGCTCTCCTATTAATCCACTCTGTCTTGCATATTTAAATGCAATTTCCTCTCTTCATCCCCCTGCTGTCATGGGGCAGGGGGTTCCATGGGCAAGTGGTTGTGGCTAAAAAACTTCATCTCGTGGCTTCATTGAGGTGATGTGCCCGGAGGGCTGGAAGGAATTTAGGCTCCGATGGATGAAACAGCCCCATTGCTTTTTATCTTGTGTGGACCAGCAGCAAACCTAAGCTCGGTGCAGGCTGGAAAACTCAAAGGAGGGCAGGGTAAGTGAGCTCAGTGCTGCTCGTCCAAAGCTTGCTCCTCCATCCCTGTCCCAGTGCTCAGGGTTAGACTGATTTTCCAGGCTTTTTAACTCCCCCTCCGCAGGGGCCCAGTCAGCCCTGCTCCAAAATTCCCCCCCCAGACAAATCTGGGAAGGATCTCATGCTGGCAGAGTCGGGAGGTGGGATCCCATCAAGGCAAAGCGGCTTTGCTGGGCTCCGGGGCCCTTCCGGGGGGAGGAGAAGCTTTAGAAAGCAAAGGGCAGTGCATCCCCTAAGCCCCAATCCAGCAGGAAGGTGAGGGAGGAGGGGACAGAGACGAAGAGGAAGGGGACCCAGCGCTCTATACAACAACTCTTGTGTCCTTCCAGAGAATGGATGCTCTGCACAATAGCTCACCAGGCCGCTGGCGGGGGATAAAGGGCTCATTTTACCACTTGCCAGGCTCCAAATATTTCCAATTTGCCACTTTAATTGATGTCAATAAGGTTATGCTAAAGTCGGAGATTTTTAGCCATCCCAGCGCTGCCGTGGCCCCCCGAGGTGACGGGTTATCCCCTCACCTCCCCCAGCACAAATTCAGCACCGCCGGTCCCACAGACTCCTCACACCCCTAACCAGGCACCCAGGGGTCACTTTGCTGATCGCAGGAGGCAATTGCATTAAGGCAGTATATCAGGATGGAGGCCTGTAGGCAGTGGCTTGCCCCATGCTCACCCACAGGAACAAATCTGGCATTTTTGGTGGGAAAAAAAAAGAAACAAAACACAACAAAAACAGCGTAAATGCATCTGTTTCAGGTCTCAAAGCAGGAAGATAGCTTGTGTGCAAATTGAATTACGTTCTAAAACCAAGCAGTGTGCTGCAATGACCTGTCATCTTTGAACTCATGGACATTTCAGGGTGAAGAGAACTTTGACATTTCTGTCCCTAAAGCAGAATGCATCAAAACCAGAACAGTTGGGGACCTCCATTAACAACCCCCATGCAGGCCTCCAATGGCAGTAGCTGCTGTCAGAGTCCCTGTTGGAAACTGTGGGTCTTGACTTTTGCATCCCTTGGTTTATTCCTTTCTCTGGCACCCAATGACATTGTTGGCAGGGCAGAAAAGAGCAACTGAAGGCTGAGTGTGCCAAGAAGGAACCTCTCCGTTATCCCCTAGGAAGGTCTTTCAAATAAACATGGGCATCCAACATTTGCCTGGGCTGCAATGAGTGAAGAGGAGTGGGTTTGGGCAGCATATAAAATATCTGATATGGTTAAGGCACATAAGTAACAAAACCTCTTATATTTATTAAAACATTTATTAAAACATTAAAGAAGAGGGCAACAAAAACATGAAACTATTGGGTTGGATGTGTATGAAGGACATGGTTTAGTGGGCATGGGTGATGGGATGATTGGTTGGACATGGTGATCTTTGCTGTCTTTTCCAACCTTGATGATTCGACAATTCTATGAAATAAAGCCTTAGGCACAGGGGAACCAAAAGTGAGGTCTGTTCTTACCAGGTGGAAGCAGCCTTCATTCTCCATCCTGGTAGACTGTCTCTCTCCTATCCCTGATGACGCATTGCCCCCTGTGTTTCCTCAGGTGATGAGCATCCTGAGCAACCCCAGCGGGGTTCCTCCACAGCCCCAAGCTGACTTCTCCATCTCTCCCCTTCACGGTGGCCTGGACACCACCAACTCCATCTCTGCCAGCTGCAGTCAGCGGAGTGACTCCATCAAGTCTGTGGACAGCCTCCCAACCTCGCAGTCCTACTGTCCTCCTACCTACAGCACCACCAGTTACAGCGTGGACCCAGTGGCTGGTTACCAGTATGGGCAGTATGGACAAAGTAAGTGCTGGGTGACCCCTGCACTAGGAACAGGAGAGGAGAGGGAGGGATCTAAGAATGTGTGGATGTTGTCATGGAAGGGACTGGGATAGAATCGGAAAAAGGTCTGTCCACTGAGAGAAAAATGGAGCCTGATAGATGGAGATTGCTCCATATAGAGGTTGCTCCCATCATCCTTACAGTCCCAAAGTCCCAAGGAATGTATTTCAGGTAAAAATTTCTGCTAGAAAATAAAAAGAACAAGAACTCAAGGTCATAGAATGGCTTGGATTGGCAGGAACCTGAAAGATCATCCAGTTTCAACCCTTCTTCCTCTCCAGTTTTTACTTCTCCAAAAGCCCAACAGCATGTTCACCCTGCTCAGCCAAGGGGATTTTAATACCATCCCTTAGTGATGCAGAATTATGTATATTTGTCCTTCCCCTGCCCTGTGTAGGGTAAGGGATTGTTCCATGCTCAGATGTCCCTACAAAAGCCATAAAACCAATGTCTGCCAACCAACCAGGCTGTGATCCTGCTATAGCCAAAGTGAGGCAGGAATTGCAATCCTCAACCCACAGCTCAGACCTGGAAGGCACTGCGACCCAGGGAAGGTCTGTTTCTCCTCCAGAAACCCTGCCAAAGGGCTCACCTGCTGGTGTTAAACTAATAATGAGTGTGGTGTTGTGAGAGGGTGATCTGCAGAGGGTTAAAGGTGCATCCTCTTCCTCCGGGAGCGCTCCTGCTTGCCCATAGCTTGTCCTCAGTGACCTTTCCTTCCATTTGGCTGTGGCTTTTTATTCCCCTCTCCGTCACAGCCCTTTAATGTCTTTAACTTCTCCAGCTAAATGAGAACCGGCTGTGGCGGCAGACGGGATCAATAGCAGCTTCCCCCCACCCCTCCTTTTTTTGTTTTTCGGGAGTTTGATCTGTGACCCCTTGACCTTCCCCTCGCTTCTGGATGTGAGGCTGGACACACGTGCTATTGATAAAAATCTTAAACAAATTCCAATACCATGTATTTCCAATAAAGATTCCCTTAGGCAAGACGTTAGTCACACCCATGTGTGTAAAAAATAAAATAAGGAGGACGATCTACGTTTTTGAAAGGAGAGTGACCAGCAAAGGAGAGGGAAAGAGAAAGAAGGGTTTGTCTTGGTTTGCTGAAGGAATTTTCACTTGGGCCTCTCCTTGAAGAGCTGCCCACCCAGCCCTATCTATGCTGTTTTATTGCCTTTCCTGATTTCTCTGCCTCTTTTCTGTTGGACGTCCATTCAGTTTAGCAGTTAGCCACAGGGCTCAGTTTGGAGCAGGAATGTTTTCCCATTCAAGCTGCCAACAGCAAGTCTTGCATGGTTGGTAGAGTTACCCAAGATATATCCAGCTGTGGCCATTCTGAGGTGAGATTCACATCAAGCAGCAAACTTTGCACATCTGCACATACATGTGTGGATATTTGTGTGTCCAGCTAGATAGAGGCAATACATAAATCTTCTGCTCTACAGGCTTTTCTTATAATGAGCTCCATTTATAGTGATCTCTATGTGAAGAAACCATTTTGTTGGTAATTAGTCCTGTTGAGCAAGGTCTTGCATGGTTATGACCTTGTTATAACAACATTTTTTTCTTGCCTTTCTCAGCGCATTTTATATTTAGCAGATTTTAATGATCTTGGTGATCTTTTCTAACCTTAATGATTCTGTGATTCCCTTCACCCAGAGCACGGGAGCCAAACACATGCACACAGCTTCACAAAGCTGCTATTTAATGTGATCACCTGAAATATCAGGGGAACAAACTGATAAGGTTTGGGCACAAGTCACAGAGCAGAGTCTTCCCCAGCCTCTAACCCTATGAAGTCGGAGGCACCATCACACAACTTGCAGAGCCCAGTGCTCAAGACAAGCTGCCCCTACTGGGATTCCTCCCAGTCCAGGAAGAGCACCAGCCCAACTGTGCCACCTCCAAGTGTCCAACCAAGAGCCACCAGTAGAAGTTGTCCACTGTCTGCTCCCCACACACCAGCCAGTGCTGTCCCAGCCGGTGAGGAGCAGCGATGCCAGATTAATGTGGTCCTTGCAGTTCCCAAAGGCCGGAGCTGTGTTAATGATGCCGGTGATGGAACGCAGAAGCGTGAAAGGAATTCTAATAGATATGACAAGTCTAATAAGAATTTGTGTCTGGAAGGGACCTCCTCTGGGGCAGGCATCTGACAAGACGTTGATGGCTGAAATTTGTTTACTCATTGGCACCGATTGTACATCTCCTGCCAGCTCCTTATTAATCTAATTTGAGACATTAAAGCTAGGGAAAGGGAGAGACTTTGACTGAAGCTCAGCTAATGAGCAATGTCACCATCCTGCTCCGCTCCTCGTCCACCCCCAGACCATCCGTGGGGCAGGTTGGCGAGTTGGGATGCCTTTCTCACCAAGACAGAGATAACGTATTTCCCTTAGGACAGAGGGATGAGTCAGCATGTGGTGGCTCAGTCGCATTCAAGCCCTGTCCAGGCTGGTGAGGTCCTGCTGAAATTTCATTTGCTGTGGCATCTCTGGTGGCACGGGGTGAGGCTGGAGCTGTCTCACGCTCATCTTTGGGCAGCTCCCCTGGAAACATCATTTTCTATGGCAGAAGTAAATCTTCAACCTTAGGAGGTCCATGGGGAGATGTGAGGGACCCACAGCCCTGGCAGGTCGATCTAGAAGGATGCACCCTTTCCTAGGAGCACAACCCTTGATCCAAGCATCAATTTCTAAGAATCAGTCTGCAGGGTCTGTTGGTCACACATCCTTTGATGGTAAATGCCTCATTTCCACTAAATAATACACCTCATATTCTGTTTTCTCACTCTCCTTTCCCCCATCACCTCTCTCTTCAGCTGCTGTTGATTATTTGGCCAAGAACGTGAGCCTGTCCACACAGCGCAGGATGAAGCTGGGAGAACATTCGGCCGTTCTGGGGCTCCTACCAGTAGAGACAGGCCAAGCTTACTGAAGAGTCCAACTGTGCCAACAACCCACTCCAGCAACTCGGTACCACTGGAGAAACACTACCAGCCTTCCAGGGATCTGCCTGGACCCGGACCCTACTCCTTCCCAACTCCCTTCCACCTTGCATCAACTTGTGAAGGAGACGGGAAAGATGGGGAGGGCTCTCCAAGAATCCAGCTCCTCCCAGAGTGCTCAGAGGCAAGCCTGGCCTCATTGACCTGAATTCTGTGGCCAGAGACAATAGGTTGGGTACATTTATTAACCCCAAGTTCATGCCCTCCCTCTACCTGGCCATGGCTTTTTGCCCATGCTTAAGGACCTTCCATTGATCTAGGTAGTTGGCATAGTCAGAGCCAAATTGACCTTTTCTTTTTGTTTCCTTTTCTTTCCATTGGTGTAAATTTGGTGAATGTTGTATAGGAAGGAATAACCAAGCTGATTGTTAAGGATGATGTAATTCGGGACCACAGAAGACCTATGGACCAAATATAAGAACTTGTTTTAAACAAAAAAGAAAAAACAAGAAAACCAACAAAAAACAGCAACGCGACACAAGAAATATGAACAAACACACAAAGACAAACAAAAAGCTCAAACGTAAATTAAAGAGACAACAAATGTCCCCCACCCCACTCTACCCTTCTGTTCTCACCGATGGCTTCCCAAAGCAGGGCCAAAGCAGGCCAGATTGCTGCTAAGCAGGGGCAGGGTGGATGTCCGTCCAGCCTGGGACCTTCGGAAGGTGTAAATGTGAATTGCTGCATGAGGACTGGAGATTGTGGGCACAGGCACGAGCAACATTTACGTTTCCTCATAGGGACCAAGTTTGACCTGGTTATCACCAAAAGGACATGGGCATCAGATCGTGGCAGAAGATGTGGTAGCAAACTCTGGCCAGAGAGAGGGCATCAGATACAGATGACTATTTCAGAGCTTTTGCCCTTGCAATCAAGAAGGGCGAGGACTGTCCTGGCCCTTCCATCCTTCAGTGGGAGAGAAGTTGGCCATTGAGAGCATAAACAGCAGAGAAGGAAGAGTCAAAGTTGTTTCAGAGGGTCAGTGTGCAGAATGGGGTTCTGCTGCGAGGAAAGGGCCACCTGAATGAAAATGGGGCTGCGTGGTCGGATGAGTTCTGCTCCAGCACGTGCTTCTAGGGCCAGGTTGTTACAGACACTTCTGCTGTGCCCTTTTTCTCTTACTGCTGTTTCTTCAGTTCTTTCCAAATAATCTGACGTTGTTTTTGCAGCTGAAACAACGTTTTCCTGGGGAACTCCCCCCTGCCTTGCCCCAGCCTCATTTATCACGAACCTCCAAGCTGCTTTCTCCTGAGCCATGTGGGCAAGTACCTGTCGGGACCAAAGCCGAATTTTGCTTCTTACATTGCTCAGCATCCTTTCAGATCCATATACAGCACTGATCAGCTTTGCTGCATGTGGGTGATGGAGCCTACATTCCTAAAAGCGTGCTAACACACCAGCTTGGCCACTCTGCTAGTCACGCCATCCCCAGCATTGCCCTGTTTGTGCCAGTCTGAGGTCTCGGTAAGCAACACAAGATGCTGCTCTTGAGCTGATCAAAGGGAGAAATCCCTTTTGAACTCCAGTCCTGGCTTAAATGTCATTCCCAAGTCACCTTCTGACATGACTGCCATGTCAGAACAGGGGGTTCTAGGGCAAGAACAAGGGTGTCTGTGTTGGACACGAGCATAGGGGTCAATGCCAGAAAGACCCATTGGCTAAAACAACCTATTCTTTAACAAGAGGCCAACAATCCCCGCTACTTCACACTGAAATTTCTGACCAAAAGCATTCTTCGCTGCCTGCAAAACTAGAAGGAAAGTTTCAGTTTGTCATGAGAATTGCTCCCACTAGCAAAATCCTACCAGCTCTCTTCTCCCCACTCCATCCTATCTCCCAGCCGTGCATCCAGCCCACCTCCCAGCCACCCCCCAAGGAGCGGTGCACAGAACCCCACCAATTAAAGTCTTAAATAGAGGGAGCACCGCAGAAACCTGTTTGCCATTCACCTTCACCTGAAAGTCCGTGAGCACCCGGGCACTGCTGTAAATAGAGTTTGTAGGGGAATCCGAATCGCCCCGCTAGCACCCATAGCTGTTCTCTGACCTTTCCCTCGTGGTCGCACTTTGTACATTAGTTGGAAATTTGGTCATGTGCTGTATGTTTATAGAAAGTTGACTTTCTTTCTTTTTTTTTTTTTTTTCTTTCTTTTTTTTTTGTTTTTTTTTTTTTTTTTTTTTTAATAATAAAAAAAAAAGAGGTGAAGTGTTTTTTTAAAAAAAAAAAAAAAATATTAAAAAAAAAATAAAAAAAAAAAGAAAAAAAATAAAAAAAAAGGGGGGGAGTGGGGAGGGCGAAACGTAGAAATTTTGCCTATTGTGTGTTTTCAAAATACATTCCAGAATCTTTGGGGTGGGACGGGTTTGATTTTGGGAATTCTTTTTTTTTTGGTTGTTTCTTCGTTTTGTTCTGAAAGTACATTCATGTATGAGAGTCCAAGTATTTTATTTTATTTTTCCTTTCCTTTTGTTTTACGGGTTGCCAACCTCAGTTCTGCTGAAAAGGGACAAACTCAGGGGGTAGGGTGGGACAGAACAGAGGGAGGCGAAAGAAAACAGAGCATGGAAGAGCAGAGCTGGTGGTGGGACCTTGAGGGACGTGCAGACCCATCAGGGACGGAGCAGACCTCCACCCAATGGTGACTTTGTTGGGCACCCGTGGATCCCAACCACACGAGAAGCCAACGAGCAAAGGGCCACGCTCCGGAGCCGTTCTCTCAGGTCGACATTTCCATGCCTGCAGACTGAGATCCTTGGGGGACAGTCAACCCAACAATGGGTTTTGGACCTCCCCACGCCCCTGCTTCACCTCTCAGCACCGTCCCGAGACCACAGAATGGACATTTCCCTCACTGTGTCCAATAACTCAGCAGATTGGCTCCTGTCGCTCAGAGACTTTATGTATTTAACGCTTCTAACCCGTCATCCCTAACACCTCCATATACCCACCTGGGGAATATCTACATAGCACTATAGGACATTCCTTATTCCTAGTAACTGCGGATATGTTGCTTCTGTGTTTGACTCATAGCCATTTTGCTCCATGTGTATGCCTGCCTGGGAGTGTGTGTGCGTGTGTGCCTGCGTGCGTGCGTGTGTATATATATAATCGCACCATAATTTATTCAGCTATATGGAGTAGTAATAGTAGAAAGAGAAACTGGTATTTGCTTTAACTACCTGCTGCCTGTAGGTGTCTCTCTGTAACTCAGGCATAACTGTTATACATTAAAAAAAAAAAGATAAAAAAAAGGATTAAAGGTGTCTTTGGGTTGATTGTTTGCTTTGCGTGCTCTGCCAAGCTCAAGGGGAAAAAGTGGTAAACCAGCAACGGCCAAACTGCAGGTGGTTTTGCTCAAAGAAAAGACCAAAATTGTGCACTTCATTTGTAGGATTTAGTGGGTGTGGTGATGATGGGTCAATGGTTGGAGTGGATGATTCTAGTGGTCTTTCCAACCTTAATGATTCTATAGTTCCATGGTTGGGCATCGTCGGTATGGGCTGATGGTTGGACCCGGTGATCTCAGTGGTCTTTTCCAACCTTGAGGACTGTATGGTTCTGTCTATGATTCATACCAAGTTGGAAAGAACCCGTGAGGATCATCGAGCCCAATTCCTTAATGAAAAGCTATGTGAAAAAATGAAACATCCAATTTCACTGGGACTTTTCACAAGGGAAAGGCAATCACCTGGCCTGTTCCAAGCACACCCATGTCTTTATACATTCATTTTCAGCGAGCGATGGTGGGGCAGAGGGAGGCAGGACAGGACTGCACCGCTGCTCTGACTCCGCAGGCACCTGGCTCTTGTTAGAGGGCAAAGCACAGCAGCAACAAGCGGAACAATATTTTGAAACTGCAGAGCAAGGCATGGCTCGGGGCTTCGGCAGTGGGTAATAAGGCATTTCGCCTTTAAACAAAGCCAGTCCCATCTGAAGATGTTTTGGTTCCCCGTAAAATAAGTTGATCCCCATCCAAGTGGTGCTGGACCAATATCCGCATGCAGAAAGCAGGGTAATTAATCTCTGGTTTTTGGTGGGTTTTTGAAATTTATTTATTTTCTGGTTGCCTTTCAGCAGAGGGATCGTTCCATAGCGGGGCAATGAAGAGGTGGGGGCTGCGGGGGCTCTGCCAGCACTGGGAGCACACAGGCATGGGGTCTGCCCTGAGGTGCTCTCATAAGGCTTCCCCCGTCATTTCCTAGGAGCTCTAAAACAGGGCAGCATTATTTCTACTGCTACAGCCCTATTTTCCATCCCACTCTGCTGCTGGAAGCTCTTTGCCTTCCCTGAAACAATCTTGCTCCTGCGCTGGCTGCATCCAGACAGTGCCGTTGTGTTTCAACACTGCCCTCAACTGTTCCCAGAGCTCCTTGTCCTCTTTTCTGGCAGCTCGAGCCTTATCTGAGCAGCACAGGACATCTCCCAGACCTCACCAGAGCCCAAATGTTGCCCTGTGGATGATATCAAGGGCACCAGTGAGCCCACAAGGGAGATGCTCCGGGCCGACGCAGCTCCTGCAACAAGGATCACTGCTCAATTACGGCCCTAAGCTGTTGTCAGCTTTAATCTGCTGATAAACCGGTGATAAATCAGAGTCAAGGCCATTTGACACCAGCTGCTAACTTCTGCCAACACACTGCATCTGCAGGCTGGGGACAGGGGACTGACTGTGCTGCAAGCACAGGGTGCCCAAGGTCCCCATGTCATGGCCTCATGGATCCCCACATCATGGCCTTATGGGCCCCCAGTGTCATGGCGATGTGTTTCTGCTTCATGGTCTTATGGAATCTTGTGTCATGACCTCTGGGTCCCCATGCCTTGGCCTCAAGGGTCCCTACGTCATGGTCTCATGGGTCTCCAGTGTCCTGGTCTCATGGATCCCCAGTGCCACGGCTTCATGAGTCCCCATGTCATGACCTCAAGGGTCCCCGTGCCATGGTCTCACAGATTCATCTGTCGTGGCTATTGGTCTCCATGTCATGGCTTCATGGTATCCCTGTGTTATGGCCATGGATCCCTGTGTCATGGCCTCATGGATCCCCATGTGACAGCACTGAACACACACAGGCACACGTGTGCTGCACGTTCTGTTCCCCAGCTTCATGCCATTACCATCCAGCAGCTGGGGAAAGCACACGGGGATGCAGCCCTAACACATTTGGAAGGGCATTAATTAGCACTTTTCTTCTGAATTACTGAAAAAAATCCAAACAACTTGAACTTATTTACATCATCTTCTCAGACATTCTCACATGCGTTTTTCTAAAATGAAGTAGGGGAAAAGGGTCAAAATCTTTTTTGTATTGAGATGGTTTCCACTTTTCCATTTTGCTTTCATTTCAAAAGTATGAGAAGAACAAACTGGAAGGTGAACATTTTTACCTTTCTAACCAGAAATTTTAAACCTGTTCTTAAACCAGAACTAACGAAACTGAGATTTATGCTCATTTCTCATTACTCGAGACTTAGTAATAAAAGACAACTTGGAAAAAATGCTGATCATAAAAACTGAATCTTTTGGAAAAAAATTGCTTTCACCAGCTCTGATTTCTCCTCCTCTCCATCACGTTACCCATCCCAGCCCCACCATAACACAATGGTTTCAGAGACGATGGTTTTAGGAACGGAGAGGTGAAGGTTAAGTGACTTACATGAGCCCACATTGGTTGACATGTTCGGGTGTTACAGCCCAAGAGTGGCTGTGCTGTCAGCAGCCTTCAGCCTCGCAGCATTCCATGAGCAATTTCTTTGCAGAATAGGTGTAGAGAAGTTTATTATAATGGGCTGTGGACCTGCATAAAATCAGGGTATTCCGAGCAGGGAGAGGTGTCTGAAAGGGAATTAAATGACTGAAAAAGGATTTCCTTGGGAGGCCCATTTCTTTCTTTTTGAAGGATTAATATAATTAATATCCCATCCTGGGCGGGCTACGTTCTCACCCGGCACAAACCAGCCCAGAATTTTAACAGGTTTGGCTGATTTATAGTAACCCAATGGCTCATCCTGCATTCCTACAGCGAGCGGCGCTCAGTCTCCTAATGCTGAGCATCAATGGGGCACCCGTCCCATCCTCTCCTCCCCACGGTGACTTTAGTGCAGAATTTCCATCCACACGGCAGAACACGTTGGGTTTTTCCACCCTTTTCTCCTCCGTTGCCCCCTATTCCCTACCAACACACAACCTCGAGGTGCAGCGCTCTGAAATAAATAACGACGCGGAAATCTTTCTGCACAGAATTGCCTTTTGTGTGTAGCCAGGCTAATTGTTATTAATAGTAGATATGGGAAAAAAAGAAAAAAAAAAAAAAAAGAAGGAAGGGGAGGGAGATGAGAATGGGAGG
>JAPSGF010000049.1:535835-668007 GCA_035772895.1 Perdix hodgsoniae | reverse complement strand
AAAAAAAAAAAAAAGCACAACAGAGAGAAGAAACCCACAAGAAACTGTTCGCATTTCCCGAGACGTCGACAAAGCTTTTATGAATATAACGGGATTTGTAACAAGCATTGCAGCTGCATATAAGGCATTCAGACATGGAGACAATTTTACTAGATAATAGACTATCACGCAGGATACAATTTAAATTAAAAAATGCAATTTTCACCTTGAAATGAACAAATGATTACAATTTCTATACAAATTAAGGCATTCAGGCTCTCTTTCAGTAGTGGCATCAGTCCATGAAATATGACATAATTACCATGAAATACATTTTCAAATATTTTGATTTTTGTCCGCTGCTTTTAAAAAACAGAGCCCCATCTTCTGTGTGCGTTTGTGTGTGTGTGCATGTGCGTGGGGGGAGAGCGGCCTCATCCCACCTTCTGGGGAAAAACACATTAAAAAGAAAAGAAAAAGTACCCAAAGATTACGCTCCCCCCCTTCCTGCTCCCCCTCCTCTTGACTTGTGAGATAAAATTGAAAAAAAAAATCAGACAGAAAGAAAGGGAACGCAAGCGAAAGGCTCTAAAGCCTCCAGATTTATCTAAATTACTATGCTTATCTGCAAAAATCACATCTGCTGGTTATCTACTGGCTCCGTGCATCTCCTGGCCCCCCTCCCCTTTCTGCCTTAAAATGATGGTGTTTGTTTTTTTTTTTTTATTCCTCTGTTCTGTTTTTTTTTTTTTTAATTATTTTTTCCATTATGTTCGTTATTTATAGCTGGAGAAGTAGGGCGATGAGCCAAAAATGATGCCCCATGCGTTTGGGCACCCAATCCAATGGGATGCCTTTGGGCACCCAACCCAACGGGATGCTAACTGGTGGGGCTTATTGGGGTTGAGCATACTTGGAACAGGGGGATTTGGGATAGGGGAAGGGTGAACAGACACGCCAATAAATGGGAAACAGGAAGAGTGAGGAAGCTTGTAGGAGAAAGCAGAGGACATGGTCCTGGTTGGTAGTTTCTTGCAGAGTGCTTAGTATTTGGGGTAGATTTTCCAATTAATATGTCTTGAGAGAAGTGGAGATTTGGGCACCCAACCCAATGGGTCACCAACGGTTGGGACTTCTTGGGGTCCATCATGCCTGTACCAAGGAGATGTGAGTTAGGGGTAGGGTTAGGGTTAGGCTTCGGGGATGCTCTGCTCTGTTTACTGTCTGACTTGCAGTCTTAATCAGCGTATTTTTAAACTAATGACCATTAGTGGAGTGGATTTGCAGGAAGGTGGTGGAGTCGCTGTCCCTGGAGGTATTCAAGAACCACGGAGATGTGGCACTGAGGGACATGGGCATGGTGGGGATGGATTGGAGTGATCTTAGAGGTCTTCTCCAACTTTAACAGTTCTTTGATCCTATGTTGGCAGAACGAATGCCCCTTCTTGCTCTGAAAATCAGTGATGTGTTGGTACTTTGGTACTCTCTCCAAAACTGGTCCCTGTCTGCCCACCCACGTGGGCAATGGGGAGCTGTGCATTTTCAGCCTTGTGGCTTCGAGGTGTGTTGACCTCATTTCCAAGGTTTTAATCCCCAAACCACAAGAGCTAGAGGTTTCTTACCAAAAATTTGCATTCCGTGGTCTGTGTTCAGCACAACTGCAGGTCAGCAAGGGAGAAATATGCCATGTCCATTGTAAATTCAGTTACGGTGATGACAAAAGCTGTTGGAAAACTGCAGAGGAGTTTATTGCAAAGTCTCAAAGTGCAGTTACCTGCAGCTGCCTGGCAGAGTGGACAGGGATTGTGCAGGAAATGATTTCTTAACCCATTACAAACCCATTACAGTGGTGTTGGGGATGACACCACTCATGGAATGTCACTGACCAACCAAAAGCTGCACCATGGGGTTGCCCCAGCCTCTGCTGTGCCTCTTCTCCCCACTTCAGGTACTTCTGCCCAGAGATCAGCTTCCCCCTGAAAAGCCCATAAGCTACTCTAAACCCAGGGTTTTGTTCTATTATTTGGCTGAAGTCCCCATTGAAAGGGATTTATCCCATGGGACTGCGGGGACCATCTAATATTGCCTATTACTGGACCATGCCTGGCTTGGGGACGATCTAATACTGCCTACAGAGGTTTTTTCCCCAAAACTTCAGCTGAAATATTCTTCTTCAGCTCCCTCCCATCACTGGTCCGTATCTGAGTGCCTAACATCTTCCCAGCACCCCATCTCTCAAAGCCTCTGCAAACTGCAGGTTGGGTCTTGTTGGAAAAGCAGCCTTGCTCTCGAGTTCCAGTTGGCAACTGGAAGCTCAGGGAGGGAAATATCAGGCAGGTTTGGCTTCAGGTGGTGCTGGGTGAGGTTTGGGCTTAATTCGTTCTCCAGTTATGCTCATTTTATTATTACAAAGCAATTGCAATTAAGAAAGATAAAACTTCAGAAGAGGAAAGCACAGCAGCCTCACACTGTGTTGGCAACAGTCTCAAGCCTGCTTTATGAGGCTGTTAATGAAGCCCTAATTCCTGGTGGTGATTGTGTGACCTCAGCAAAGCCCAGCAGCCTCAGCTCTCACCCATCAGCTCAATGCTCCCAGGGCAGAGCTTGCAGAAAGAGCAGATCTTTGCTCCCTGTTCACAAACTTGTTGTGGGGGAGAAGCTCCCTGTGTTCGGGGAGGTGACATGGATTAAATGAATCCCAAGAGAGGATTTTGTTCACCAGAAGCATGAGGAACGCCGGGCTGGATCAACCCGACATTGCCACAGCTGACCCCATCCCATCTCCACGTTGCCATGGCCTAACCCAACCCAACCCCACGCTGCCATGACTGAACCTGACCCAACCCAAAGTTATCAAGGCCAAATTCAAGCCCATGTTGCCGTGGCCGAACCTAACCAACCGTATGTTGTCACAGGTGAACCCAACCCAACACCATGTTGCCACAGCTGAACTCAGTCCAGCCTAACATGGTCCCAGTTGAACCAACCCAACATTGCCATGGCCAAACCCAACCCAACATTGCCTTGGCCAAACTCCAAGCAACGCAGTGTTGCCATAAGCCAACCCCATCCAACCCCAAGTTGCCATGGCAGAACCCAACCCATCCAACCCCACGTGGCCATGGCCAAACCCACCCCAACCCCATGTTGCCATGGCTGAACTCAACCCGTAGCTGCCATTACCCAACCAAGTCCATCTCACCATTCAACAAAGGATGCCCAGCTTCAGGAGGACAGCTCAGGGCCATCCTCAAGAAGACTCTCACCTCCAGTCCCAGGTTTTTCTCAGGTTTTGAGAACCTCCTGTGCCTTTAAGGCTGGCCCCAGCTGCGCTTGCCACCGTACAGAAGAGGATGCGAAATTAAGTTATGTGAGGCTCCTGCAGCTGAACCAGATGCGACTAAAACCAGCCTCTTTATGTATTCATGAGCTGTGTGGAAGAGAAATAAAAGGATTCATTACCACGCAAACTGTTACTAATGACATGTACCTGGTGCCGAGCACCTCTGGAAATCTAATGCGACACACTGGAGGAGAAAATGTATTCGCTTTTCAGAGGCCAATGCTGAATGGAAAATTTCCCCTCCTTGGCCCTTCCTCATTCTGCATTCACTAAAAGCAACATTTACAATTCTTCTGCCATTATGTCCTACCAGGGCCTCTGCGCTTTCTGTCACGACCTTGATATTAGCTGAAAATTGGAAATTCGCTGGCATAGCGGAGGTGGGGAGGGCTGCAAAGCAACTTGCTCTGCCGCCTAGTTTGCTCTGAAGAAAGAAAGAAAGAGAAGAAAAAGAGCCAAAAAGGCAACGCTTAACTCCCTGTGAGTCACCAGCAGGAAAATGCAGAGGATGCACAGGCAAGGAGGGATGGGAGTAGGAGGTGGGAGAGCTCCATAGCGCTGCATGGCCTTCGGTGGCACCAAGACTCTGATGTTAGACAAGGTGTTAGGGAGGAAAGTGCTTTGCCTGATCCCAAATCCCTTCTTCTGTCACCAGGAAGAGTCAGCAGCTCATTGTAACACCCATTTTTTTTCTTTTTTTAACTCTTTTGGACAGGGACAAAGCTCTCAGCATTATTCCACATGTATGAAAATGGGGATAAATCCTCCCCAAATGGGAGGAGATGACACTCTGGGATCTGTTCTAGCCACCCTTTAACCCCCAGTGCTCTCTGTGTTTGTGGCCTAAGTCATCCCTTGTCATGTTGCTCCCTCCCTACCATTCCCCGTGCCTTGTTTACCGAGGGCCATCCCTATTATTTGGCGAGTTTCTAATTTAATCAAGGCTGGTTCCTCTCACTGATTAATTCGCAGGATGTCAGCCGAGCTGTTCTGCTTTGTCACATCCCCAGCACTTCGGGTGTGTGGTGACAGGAAAGCACCTGAATGTGATGCAGAGCAATGGGAGCCTCCCCAAAATAACAGATGGAGACATGGCACCTCAAAGTTGCATGGTTAGGAGCAGCTAGCCCCAAGTTCATTCCATCTCTGTGGGAGATGAAACCTTTCTTCTCTACCAGGAAGCTCAATCCAAAATGGGCAGACAGATCTTAGATATGAGCACTGTGCTACTCCTGTGCTACTCCAACCCCAGTTTTCCTTTTCCAACTCAACCGCTTGCTGACTGTCAGGGGAAGGGATGTCCCTTCCTTTGAGGACCCCCCATGGGCAAACGTAGGATGTGTTGCTCATAGACTTAACTCTTCTGTATTGGCCAGGTATGGGTGGAGATGAAAAGGGGATGGGATGGGGAATATGTGGAACAATTTTTAAAATAAATATTTGGGAGGCCGTATGGGGAAGCTGGTAAGAATCTCACAAGACCGACTCCTGCTAAAAACTGCCAACTTGCATTCCTATTCCCAAGGGCAATGCCAAGGGTGAGGTAGGAGAAGGTCTCCAGCTCCTCTTGTGGCTTGGGAGCACTGCATTCCTGCCTTTGGAGGAAAGGAATCAGATCTCCCATTCCCCAACCCCTCACAACCCATTTATTTGCCCCAAGGAGGACACAGCAGTGACACCAGCATCTGTGAACCTGCTTTTGGCCAAACATCAAGAGATTTTTGTTTGAGTGATGATTGGCAAATGGGGATGGAGGCCAGCATTAGGATCCCCGAGCTCAGGCTTTGTCTTGAAGGTTGGATTTCCTGCTCTGGAAACCTTCCTGTCTGTTTCTGTCCCTACCACCAAATTTATTGATCACATTTGGTCATAGTGCTGCGATAACAGCTCTCAGCTGTGCCTGAGCCTGAATCCAAAATCCAACTGTGTACGGTTGTCAATCCAATCTCAAGCCAAAGCCATAGGACTGAGGCTGCACATCTGTGCATCTTTCCCATTTCTGAAACCCGATGAGGTTGAGGGGATTGGAACAAATTGTTGATCCACCATCCACGGGATGGGTTGGGATGGGCACCCAAAGCTTTGCTGGAGACCCAGCGGGACCCATCCTTCCCACCGGCCCTGTCCTCCTGCAGGAGGTGCATACTAACAGTAACGCCTGTTCTTAATGTTAATCAACGACAGAAATCATCATCTGGGGGGTTCCGGTTGGTAGAACAGGGGTGTGCTCATGGATGTGGTGCTCCTGGGGGCTGAGGGCCCATTTCCAACCATGCGCTGTCCAGCCTTTGTGGTGCTGAGATGCTGTGAAATCTCTTTACACCTTGTTGTCAAGATACACCATGAGTGAACACTGAAAATCAGGGATAAATGGCATTTTCAACTGCTGTGGATTAGTTTACTGAGGGATCTCCCAAGAAATAGATGTGTTTTTTTTGACTGTGGGGCTGTGACCCCAAGGAGGTATAGAGACATTGTCCCACCTCCTTATCCAATAGGTAAGGTCTCATGGCCATGGATAAAAGAGTGGGATTTCAAGGAAAATCTTGGAATGGTTGGATATGTAATCTCAAAAAATGATGGTGTGGTGAAGGAATGGGTTATTATTTATGGGGAGGTGGCATTTATGGGCATGGTGTTGAGAATCCTTGTAGGGTGCTGGATAGGTGGCCCAATCCAGACCTGACAAGGGAGGAAGAACTCTAAATTCCAAAGCAGGGGCTGTGTAGGCTGCGTAGGGTAGGGAAATTGAAAGGGAAGGGAGGGGGCAGCAGGAACGGTGGCCACTCAGATTTCAGGGCTCTCAAGGAAAAGTCCTTGAGTTATTTTCCCAGGCTGTGAGGAGGCATCGCAGCTGGCTTCCACCCGCCTGGGACAGGGGAAGGGTCTGAAATGGTGCCAGAGCCTTAGTGGGGAGGTTATGGCTGAATCCCCCAGGGTTGGAACAGAAAGATGAGAGCTGCTCCATGCACAGCTGCCGGCCCTGGTGCCCAACGTGGGGGGAAATCACCATCAGGAGCCAGGGACGAGTTATCTGCTGCTGTTAAAAGGAGCTGACAAGTGGGAGAGGCAGAAAATGCAGGTGTTGGCAGGGAATTACCACCTTCCCTGCAGGCTGGGATGCAGTAAATCAATGTCACACAGATATCGCTTGGGGTGGGGGAAAGCTCAAGGATGGGGACGCTCAGGGATGAGGTGCTCAAGGATGGGGGTGCTTGGGGATGAAGATGCTCAGAGATGGGAATGACAGGGGAGCTTTGGGCCAGGAGCAGTTTCCAGCACTGCTGACATACATAATGCCCTAATTAGCATCAAGGGCTTAGTGGTCACCTGTGTCCTTTAGGGGAGTCTCAATTCACCCCAGAGGGATGAGGCTGCCACAAAGGGCTAGGCAGTTCTCAATACAGTAGCCAAAGTAGGAGAAAAGGCAATGATTCACCTCCTCCCATATTCGCTCCCTAACAGGGAACATGAAATCCCACACATGTGTCCCTGTTTCCCCCCCTCTCAGGCAGCCAGACCCTACAGAAGGAGCACTGTGCCAAGCAGACCTCATAGCTGCCTGCTGATGTCAGGGCTCTGTGCAGTGCAGCTGTCTGAAAGTGTCCCCTGGATTAGAGCATTGCACTGGGACGGGGTGGGAGGGGGTACATTCCTGGGGGGCGGTGTCACTCCGGTGGATGGAGCCAAAAGCTGGGAGCCCCATGTTCTGCTGCTGTTTGCAATGGGGCAGAAGTGGGGTCTGGGTGCAGCTGTTCCCATTGCTGTGCTTCAACATTCCCATCTGCAAAACGAGCACAGCACAGCTCTGCACCCAAACAGCAAGAAGGGATTCCCTGGTGTTGGCACACAGCTGTGAATACAGAGAGTGCCATAAATGCCATATGGGGGTTCAGTTTACCACCAGGACCCATTTTGGAGGATTCCCTGCCACCATTCCTAGCAGAGGCTCCGTCCCATTATCCCACCCAAGGAACACCGATGGAGATGCTTGGAGCTGGGAACCCAAAGCCCAACTCACCCTAATGTCTACAGCCCCTCAGGACCCCGTAAAACACTTTTGGATGGGCCCAGCCACCCACTTCAACTTGCTCCTCTCTTCCCCCACAGTTATGTCTTGAGCCCCACTTGGGGGTGTTGTGCCTTTTCTCAGGCTGGAGAGAAAACAAAATAAATACAAAATAATAATTAAGACCAATAATAATAATAATAAAGGAAAGCTGCCCAAAGGGCTGATTTTGCTCCGATTAAAGGTTTTGGATGGCACTGCTGGACAATCCGGGGAGAATCGATTGTCGTCGCCCACTCTGCCCGCGTGGCACCACGACTCCAGCACCGAAATGTCACGTTTGTGATCTCCAGGATGTGGAGTTGGGGCGGGGGGGTAAAATAAATAAATAAATAAATAAAAGCGCAGAAAAGAAAGAAAATCTTAAATGAGAATAGAGCCCGAGAGGGTTTGCCGCTGTGATGATGTTAATAATTGGTGTGAGCAGGGGGGAGGAAGCGGTGTTTGTCGGTGATTTTCTGGGTGCTGTGTACACGCCGATGCCTTATCACTGAAGGATGGAAAACAGCAGCGGTGATGGCACTGCTGATGCATTTTAAACACCCAAAGGATGCGATGCTGAATGTGATGCTGATCCCCAGGGCACGGGTGGGATTGGAGTCCTCGAAATCCGGAACATCCCATGGCATAGGTGGGAGCTGGCTGGTCTCTGTGCCCCTTTATTTGCTTTCTGGGATTTTCTTCTGGCCCCAAAGGGTCACACAGCGCAGTTCCAGCCCCAAGGATGGAAGCCAGGCTTTATTTACTCTAGCTGGAGGCTGACATCCTGCTGTATTCTCATGACTCCAGGACCTGGGGCTTTAGCACAAAAATGCCAAATATTAGCAAGCTCTCCATGACTCCGCAGCATTTTGGAGGGGCTGCGTTTATTTGTTGAACAGGGCCAACATCCACGCCCCATCCCCTCCTTGCTGCTTGGGTTTTCCATCTGCACTGTGGGAAAGTCCCACCGTGGGGCTGCATGTGCTCTCCCTGCATCTCTCTGATCATTTTTTTCTCCTCAGATGCCTTTTTTTTTTCCAGAGGTAGAAGAGCTGCTCCCTTCTCCCCATTGCTCTCCTCAAAGGCAATTCCATTCCCCATCCCTACAGGCATGGAAGCACCCAAGGAATCTTGTGATCCCCCCCGGTGCACTCCTAACTTCAAAAAGCCAACTGCTTCAATAGCATTAGGGGGCTGATTTGAAGCCACAAAAGCCATGAAAATCGGAGTTAAGGCTCAAAAATCCACTTGACACCCTGCCCTTAAGTCCTAAAAGGCGTTGAGCCAAAGGCAGTGGCTCACAGCTCCCTGGAACAGGGCACCAAGGATGTCCCTTCCCCTATATTCAGCACCCAAAGCTATTTTATCTCCCAAAGGCTGCAAGGAGGAGGAGTTTCCCATGGGAGATTATTTATTGTTATCATTATTTATGACTATTATTACTATTATTGGTGTTATTCTCACTCATTGCTCCCATCCTTGCTCATAACACTGCATGCACCAAACACATGCTTTGTCTCAGCTCCTCCTTTAGCAACAATTGGAAGAAACAACTCATTAAAACAGCACAAAAACTTTTTGCGATGCATTTTATTGCGATTTTTATCACTTAAGCCTGGATTTGCAGGTGTTAGTGCAACTCATTCTTCACCTGCATGCTGAATACCAGCCCAGGCACGGACAAGATCGATACTTCAGTGCTTATTGCAGCAGCTGTAACAGGGTTAGCCACACTATCTGCAAATCCTGATAGCCTTTGGGGTGAGGGATGCTGCAGCCACTTGTGCAGAATGGCACTGAGGGTTGTAGAAAACCCCTCCACTCCTTCCAGTTGACACCCAAGGATCAACGATGGGACGCGTGGGGACAAGTTGGGCATCCCCATGGGTAAGGAAACTTGGGGACCACGTCGGAGCCGCTGAGCCCCCGGGAGGGATGCAGCCTTGGAAGTGCCTTCTGCAGTGGAATAAGGCACTTTGGATAATTTCTAAGCAGCACCGAGCTCGCAGCTGCCCTCTCTTGGCAAAATATGCCTCCTGCAGACGTTGCTCAGAAGCAAAGAAAAGATAAGGCTCAAGGCTCCCACTGCATCTCACACTGGCTTAAACCAAACTTCCTGGGAAGTCCCTAAATTCCATTCACTTTGCTGTGCGAGGCTCTGTCCATGGATGAAGGACGCTTTGAGGACATTGGACACTCATCAGAAGGATAAAGGGAAACTGGATCCAGCGTCTCTTGGTGAGCTCAAAGCCCTCTGAAGAGGCACAGTGCTGCCAGCTCTTGAGATATGCGATGGAAAAAGCCCTTACGTGGTGGAAGAAGTGCTACTCCTTCATGGGGCATCGCCCTCTTAGAGCACAGAGCAGAGGAATCGATTCCCAAAGGCCACGGCGCTCTGTGGATTTGCTGCAGCTAACTTAGTCCTTTTTTTTTTAAACACTGTTTTTGTCTGAGTTAACTTAATAGAATCGCCCCCTAAAAATAAAACTTGTGCTAAAGAGCTGTTGATTGAAGTGCTTTCAAGGCTGTGGCAGGAAGCCACGGTGTGCGTTGAGCATCAGTAGTAGGGCACGGGTTGGGGGAAGGCATCACTGCATGTAGGCGTAGCGCCAGTCTGACAGAGGCACGTGGGTTTCCTTGATGGCCTGGGGAGACGTCCAGCGTAGGATGTAGTGGGGGCCACCAGGCTTGTCGTTGGTTCCTGTTTTGGGGGGGAAAAACAAGGGACATGAGGGTCGTGGTTTAGCGGGCACGGGTGGTGGGTTGATGGTTGGACTCGGCGATCGCGGTGGACTTTCCCAACGTGAGTGGTTCGATGAGAAGCAGAACCTCGGGAGCTCAGGGTGAAAGATGTGGTTGGAGGGGATGCGTCCCATCGTGCTGCTGAAAGAAGGGGGTTTTGAAGGGTCTCACCTGAGATGCGGGAGCCCCCAAAGGGTTGCTGGAACACAACAGCGCCCGTTGACTTGTCATTGATGTAGAAGTTGCCGGCTGCGTTGCGTAGATGGCTCCGGGCTTCCTCAATTATGCTCCTGGGGAAGGATGGGTGGATGTCAGCATGGGGGGGGAAATGATAAAAACATGAGTGGGGGGCCTCTGCTCTAACCCTAAGCCCAACAGCAACAAATGTGGGCACTGCTTTCCTTTGCATACACCTCCAGGATTGCATGTTTTGTCAAGCCAAGTTCAACTCGCACTCCGATGGGATCTGTGTGCTTGAAATTCAATTAAACGGCTGCAGTTCTCTCTTCTAATTCCTTTTCAAGATTTTTGGCTGTAAAATGAAGTTCTTTCTACCTAAGTCCAAGGACAGCCCAACTTAATGACCTCCTAAGTTAGGACAACTCATCCTAATGATGAGTAAGTTGGGTTTAACGACCTCCTAGGTTACTTATTCTACACCTGCTCACTATTTTCACTAATATTTGGTTTATTCTTAGGTATTCATTGAAAAATTAATTCCCTATCTGTTTTTTGTGCGCCTCAAACTTTCTCACAACAACAAGTGTTAAATAAGAAAACAACACAAAGCAACTACACAACAAAGCAATACAACAAGACAACGCAAAGATGCAATGCAACAACCTGCTTTTCATACAATCTACAAAGCTTCTGGCTCTCCTCATTGCTTAGAAATAGTGCCCCTGTTTTCTTCTAGGCTTCTTAAGCAATGAAATAACTCATTCTTCTCCTAATCTCTTTTTCCCATGGTAAAAAGAAAACTCAAAACAGGATTCTTGAAACCAGTTTCTAACCCAAAAAAGTACACTATGCAAGCCCTGAGGGGCTGGAACATAGACTGGTGGATGGGAGGGGATGGGAGGACCAACACCCCGGCTGCCCCCCCCCTCTTGTCCCCTCCTCCTGTCCCCACTCGGTCCCTGCTCACCTCTCCTGGGCGAATACCGCCCCCGTGAGGCCGTAGGGTGTTGTGGTGTCGATCAGCTCCAACACCTCCTGGTACCTCTCCTCGGGGTACACGTAAACGGTGAGGATGGGTCCAAAAATTTCCTGAAAAGCAAAAAATATAAATCACGTAACTCAGCCATTTTATATAAACCAGCCTCCTCCAACTGCCAGCATCTAAAAATTAACGCCAGGTTAGCTAATGCCATCAACCAGCCAACGTCCTGCCCAAGGTGTGGATCCACATCCTGTGTTTTCCCCACTCTCACCTCCTTCATGATGGGGTCTGTTGGGTCCTGGCTCTCCACGATGCATGGCTCAACAAAGTACCCAACGCTGTCATCGCAGCCACCCCCAGCCAAGATCTTGAGGTTGGGGGACGTCTTGGCGTGTTCCAGCCATTTCTTTATACGTGCAAAAGACTGAGGAGAGGAAGGATGATGAAAGGTGTACGTAACCTTACAACTTGTCGTTGAAGTAGGGCTCAAGGTGAGCTTTGGGTGCTGCTTTTCAGGACTGTGCTGCTCACTTCCAGCTCAGGATGAGGGCTGTGCACTGACCCTTATATCTGGGATGGTTTCTCAGCAAGATATCCCACATCTCAAAAGAGGCAGTGACATATCATAGAGTGATTTAGGTTGGAAGAGACCTTAAAGAGCATCAATGCCTAAAGATCACTGAGTTCCAAAGGCCTGTCATGGGCTGGTTACCCCCTACCAGACCAGACTGCCCAGAGCCCCATCCAATCTGGCCTTTAATGTCTTCAGGAACGGGGCAATATGCGATAGTTGGGTTGGTTACTCTCCTGAAATACTGCTCAAAGCTTTGCTAAGTGTAATGAACCCCACCCAACCAACCAAACTTCTACCAGCAGCCTTGTGGTGCTACCTTCATGCAGACAGGACGCGTGAGCTCACCTTGTCATCAATCACTGCTGAGAAAAAGGTCCCAAAGTCCTGGACAGGCTGCAGAGACAAAGACAAGACAATCATTAAGGCTAGAAAATACTTCCAGGATCATCAAGTACAACTCATTGTGCCAGCCTATCCCTACTATGTCCACTCACAGAACCCTTAAGGTTGGGAAAGACCTCCAAGGTCATCTAGTCCAGCCATCAATCCATCTCCACTATTCTCGATGATAAGAATCCTTAAGGTTGGAGAAGACCTCCAAGGTCATCTAGTCCAACCATCAACCCAACCCCACCATAACCACTCATGGACCACAGAATCCTTAAGGTTGCAAAAGACCTCCAAGATCATTGCATCCAACCAAGGCGTGTTGCTCCTGATGAATGCACTGGGCTGAAAGGTGGAGGAGACAGCACGAGGACAAGCAACCACCAGGGCCCGGGGTCAACACTGTGCCAAAAAGCAGATCCTAGAACCGAAATTGCCACCACAACGCACCCCTTCCCAAAGCACACCTCCGTTTGGAGGGACCAACCTCCCCTTTTTCAATTAGCCCACGGTATTCAGCGCTTTGCACAATCCTTCCCGCAGATGCTGGCTACAAGTTAATTTCTAATCACTAAAAAAAAAAAAAAAAAAAAAGAGAAGGGGGGGGGGGAGAATGGAGGGGTGGTGGTGGTGTGGAGAACCAGTGGATAAAAAGCTCGGTTCAATAGGAATTAGTAGCCAGTTACCGCAGTCTCTAATCCCATCAGCCACCCGCTGAGCCGCAAAGCCCTTCAGCAGCCCGGCAGCTCCACTCACGTCTCCCACTTTGATCTTCTTGGTCTCCTCCAGCAGCTTGGCTTTGATCTGGGGCCACAGCGAGCGCGGGGCGTAGAGGCGGGAGCACGCCGAGCATTTCTGGCCGCCGTACTCGAAGGCGGAGCGCAGGGTGCCGTTCACCACGCTGGACACGTCGGCCGAGCTGTGCACCAGGTGGAAGTTCTTACCCCCACACTCTGGTTGGTGGAGTAAAAAAAGGAGAAAGAGAGGAGTTAGCAGGAGGTATAGGGATGGGGCATCCGCGGTGCTCGCTGTGCGCCCTCCCCAGAATGTGAGCTCACCTCCAGCCAGGCGTGGGAAGCTGCGGTAGCGGTCCAAGTTTTCGGATGCTTGCTTCCAGAGGCGCTTGAAAGTCCTGGGGGAGAAAGGTGTGGGAAACTTGGGGAAGGTGTGGCAGGGCCCTGACCTCGCTGTGACACCCCAACAAGCCCATCTGGCCATCCCCAAAGAAAGGATGTTCTGCAAATGGAAGAGATGTTGGTGAGAAAAAGACCCTGGATATCAAAGCACCGGGCACTGTGCAAAACCCAGAGCAGAGAGCGCTCAGCAGAAGCTCCTCTTCCCCTTTCACTCCTTGGTTTTTGGTTAAAGCAGCTGCTTGTGCTTCCCCACCCTGACTTACGGCACGCTGCCGGTGAAGTTGAGCCCGCAGAAGTGCTCAGAGCTGGTGACAGCATCACCAAACACGGGTCCATCTGCTGGCACGAACTGGATGACGTTGGGAGGGAGCCCAGCTTCCAGCAGGATTTTGTAGACGGCGTAGCTGGAAAGCAGGGCCGTGTCACTGGGCTTCCACAACACCACGTTTCCCTGCAGACAGAGCACAGTGAGTGCACAGGGAGAGGCTTCCAGCCTTAACGTGACCCAATGCCAGCTGAGGGAGCAGAGCAACCTCCCAGGCATGTATTAACAGAGCCCAAACAAACAGCACAAGTGGCTGCAAGACACAGAGCATTGGCCCTGCTGTGCTCCCACCCCTTTGGCTCTGTGCCCCCACCATGGCTGCAGCTCGTGACCTGCCCTGCGTCACCATCACTGCAATACTGAGCAAGGTTCAGTAGTGCAGTGCATAGAGGAGAACACCCTGGGATTAATTAACACCTGCTGGGGGTTAATTAACACCCACCTATTAGAGCACCCCAAGCTGTTCTCTGTGTAAAGCCCAACCTAGGGTGAATCATGGAATGGTTTAGGTTGGAGGGGACGTTAAAGAGCATCCAGTTCCAACTCCTGAATTGGGCTGGTTGCCCCACATCAGATCAGGCTGCCCGGGGCCCCATCCAACCTGGCCTTTACTGTGTCCAAGGATGGGGCACTTCTCAGATTTGGGGAATTTTTTCCAACACTTGCCCATCAAAGCCATTTGGTGGACTGGTCTACCCAGCAGCCAGGGGAATGGTCTGACTAATTAACAACTCCTGAGCCTAGTAACAAAATTCAGGAGGGGGTCTAGAAGGGTTGAGCACGGAGCTGCCCAGTTTTGGACCCAATTTTGGAAATGGCCCCAAAGAGCTCCTCCATCGCCAAGCGCAAATCACTCAGAGATCTGGGGTTGGATTGGTGGACAAAACAAGGGAACATCACTCCATGATGCTCACCATCAAAGCCGGAGTGCCCGCCAGGTTGCCACCGATGGCTGTGAAGTTGAAGGGAGAGACAGCTGCCACAAAACCCTACGGAAGGAAAAGGACAGGCTGGAGCACCCTATGTCACCCTACAGCACCCCACGGCATCCCGTGGCCGTGAGTTTGCCTGGCTGCTCACCTCCAGGCCACGGTACACCATGCTGTTGGTGCTGGGCTCCACGCTGAGCGGCTGGCTGCCCTGCAGCTCCAGTGCAAACTTGGCATTGAAGCGGAAGAAGTCGATCAGCTCCGCCGCTGCGTCGATTTCCGCCTGGATGACGGTTTTGCCCTGGTCACGGCCAACAAAAACAACAGATGGCACTGGGGTTTGGCCTTTACAACAAGGGCTTGGCCTCCTGCAAGGCCCCATCCTACTCCTTCCAAGACCCCATACCTGCTCCTTCCCAAGACCCCATGCTTGTTCCTTCTAAACACCTCATACTATCCCTTCCCAAGACCCCATACCTGCTCCTTCCCAAGACCCCATACTTGTTCATTCTAAATGCCTCATATCATCCCTTCCCAAGAATCTATACCCGCTCCTTCCCAAAGCAGTCCCATCTCAATCCTCCCCAAAGCAGTCCCATCTCAATCCTCCCCAAAGCAGTCCCATCTCGCTCCTTCCCAAAGCCCCAGATCCCTCCCACTCACCCCATCCCACTCACCTGCCCCACCATGGTCTTGGCCAGCACCTCGGCACGCCGCGGGCCGCTCAGCATGTCGGCTGCTTTGAGGAAGATCTGAGCCCGGTCCTGGATGGGTTTCAAGTCCCACTCCTTCCTGGCAGCCAAGGCGGCATTAATGGCTTTGTTAATGAGGTCCTGTGGAAGGGGAATGGAAGCCATGAGGAGATGCCCATCAGAGAAGATCAGGGTGGGGGGTGAAGGGCCATCTGCCCAAGGGTTTGCGCTCACCGTGATGTCTCCATAAGGAAAATTAAAGGGAAAAGGGCCAGGAGTGGGATGCTCACCTTGTCAGCATAGCAGAACTTGGCCACTTTATGCGCATGGTTGAACGGCTGAAAAGAGAACATGGCATCAATAATTCCCTGCCTGATTGATGCGTCCCTCATAATGTGGTATTTCACCCCAAAACTCACCGACAGTTGGTACCGCACCACCGACGTCCACACCTCCTCCCCACCAACCACACAGGGGATGGCTTCAGTCCGGCCCTTCAGCTCAGCAAGAGCCTGGAGAGGGGAGAGCACAGCGTTGGGGATGGATGGAGATGGGTTAAAAACAAACAAACAAACAAAAAACGGGGGGAAAAAACTCAAAGTGATGCCATGTGTGGGTACCTTCTGGAGAGCTGCTCGCTCAGGGCTGCCGGGCTTGAACTCGAGGATGGGCTCGTTGGTCACCTGGATGGCTGCATGGTGCAGGCATCTCTGCCTAGGGAGGGAGGGATGGGGAAATCCCACTCGTGCTTCCAATAAAAGCTGCTTTTATCCCCCAAAAGTTGGGTTTTGCCCCAGTAAAATGCAGTTTTATTTCAATGTGGCTTTATCCCAACAAAACCTGGGCCTATCCTCCAAAAAAATGAGTTTAACCCAACAAAACTTGTATTCATCCCAACAAAACCTAGGTCTATCCCTCAAAAAACTGATTTTAACCCAACAAAACTTTGTTTATCTCCACAAAACCTGGGTCTACCCCCTAAAAAACTGATTTTAACCCAACAAAACCTGGGTTAATCACAATAAAATGTGCTTCTATCACAATAAAACACAGTTTCATCCAAATAAAATGTGGTTTTATTCCAACAAAATTTGGTTTTATCCCAAGTAAATGTGGTTTAAGCCAACAAAACCTGAGTTAATCATTATCAAATGTGTTTCTATCACAATAAAACACAGTTTTATCACAATAAAATATGAGTTTACCCCAACAAAACGTGGATCTATACCAACAAAACCTTGGTTTATCCCAACAAAACGTGGGTTAATCACAATAAAATGTCTCTCTATCACAACAAAATATGGTTTTAGCTCATAAAAACGTGAGTTTCTCCCCCAAAAATGTGGTTTTAAACCAACAAAATGTGGTCTTACCCCACCAAACCATGGCTTTTATCACAATAAATTGTGCTTTATCTCAATGAAACATGTCTTTATCCCATTAAAATGCGTGGTTATCCCCGTAAAACACATTTTCATCTTAATGTGGTTTTATCTTAATACAGTGTATTTTTAACCCAAGAAAACTTGTTTTTATCCTAATAAAACAATGAGTTTATCCTCATAAAATGCACATTTCTTCCCAAAAATGTATTTTTACCCCCATAAACTTTGTTTTTACCCCCATAAAATGCAGCTTTATCCCCCCCAAAACGTGTTTCTATCGCAATAAAACACGTTTTTATTCCAATAAACACCATTAAGCCCGACAAAGTTTGGTTTCATTCCAACAAAACTCGTTTGCTTTTCGTTTTGTTTTGTTTTGTTTCCCCCCAACAAAACGTGGTTTTAGCACTCCCGGGCTAAAAAAAATCAAAAAGCTGCAGAAGACGCTGCATCAAAGGTTTCTATGGGATGGGGAATGGCTGGGGGCACCGGAGCGTGGCAGAGCTCTGAGCTTTTGCCATCCCAGCTCCCACGGCAGCGGCATTCCTCGTAGGGGGGGGGGGCAGGAGGAGGACTGGGGATGGAGAGGGACAGCAGGAGGGGATGGAAGGACAGACTGAGGGACACCCAGAGGGGACGGAGGGACAGACGGGGGGACAGACGAAGGGACAGCAGGGGGTGTGGGCTCGGCCGGCACTCACCCGCGGCCCCGCAGCGCCCGCCACATCCCGCAACGCTCCGCAACGCTTTAGTCGGCAGAGCCCCGCAACGCTCCGGGCAGAGAGGGGAGGGAGGAACGAAAAAACCCCGCAGTTATAAAAAACAGAGGACGATCGCTGCTGCGCGATCAAGTGTAAGGGAAGAGAGGTGCCGACGGCTGAGGGTTAGCGGCCAACGCGTGGGGATGCGGGATCGAGGCGTAAAATCTGCGGGGTTGGACGGCGATGATGGGAGATCAACCCGGGTGCGGAGAGGTAGTGGTTGAGGCCGGGACGTAAGAAGGGGCGGAGCGTAAAGATAAGGGGAAATAATTAAATAAAGGCGATTAATTAATTATATATTTAAAAAAAAAAAAAAAGGGGGAGGGGGGAAGAAAAGGGGAGGGGAAGGGAAAGAAGGAGGGGGAGAAAAGGGAGGGATAAAAAAGGGGAGAGGAAAAAAAGGGGCGAGGAAGAACGGGGAGAGAAATGGGGGAGGGAGAAAAAAGAGGGGAGGGAAAAAAAAGGAGAGGGGAAAAAAAGGAGAGGGGAAAAAAAAGGAGAGGGGAAAAAAAAGGAGAGAAATAAGGGGGGGGGAGTAAGGGGAGGAAAAAAAAAAGAGGAAAAGGGGAGAAAAAAGAGGAGGGGGGGAAGAGGGGAAATAAAAGGGGGGGGGAGAAAAAAGGAGAAATAAGGGGGGAAGTAAAGGGAAAGAGAAAGGGGGAGGAAAAAAAGGGGGGAGGGAAAAAAAGGGGAAGGGAAAGGAGAAAAAGGTGAGAAAAAGGGGAGAAAAAAAGGATAGAAGAAGGAAAGGAAATAAAGAGAATAAAAGAAAAAAGAGAAAAAATAAAAAGAAAAAAAAAAGAGAAAGGAGGAGAAAAAAAGGAAAAATAAAAGAACAGAAAAAGAAGAAAAAAGAAAAATGCTCCAGAATGAGGCCTGCTCCCATCCTTTGCCCTGTTAAGGGGGAAGAGAAAGCAGCTTAAGGGAACCTTAAAGAACACCTCCTTAAAGAACAAAAACTTGACCAAAATGGGATTTTAGCCCTCAGTGGATCCCTGGCCCTCAGCAGGGAGGGGTTGGGCTGCAAAGCAGCCGGGGCTGTGTGAACATCGGGTGCCCAAATGCCCCCCAAAGGATGTGAGCACTACGGGTGCCAGCCAAAAAGTCTCCATTTCATCCTTGGGTGGTTTGGGATCGGCTCAGAATTCCCCACATTCCCTAAATTTGGGGCTCCCGGGGAAAAAAAAATGACGTCCGTCCCTCCCCCACCCCTCCCCACCCCTTACTGCAGGCTGCAGCACAAGAAGGAGCAGGCACGGGCAGGAACCAGGAGGTTGGTATTTATTTAAAGTGTTTTTGTTTCCCCTTGGAACCAAAGAGCCGGGACCCCCAGCGCAGCCCCTTCCTGCAGAGCAGAGCCAGGATGGACGGACGGAAGGACAGACGACGGAAGGAGCGACGAGCAGAACTGAGCGGTGGCTTTTGGCACTAATGAAGAAAAACTGCAGTAATCCATTGGAAATCAGAGGAGTCGGAGTCCTTCTGGCTCTTGCTGCTCCTTCTAAAATGGATTAAGGTCAACAGGAGCCTTCGATGGTCCCAAATCTGCCATCAATGGTGTCAAGACACCACGGGCCCAAATCCACCCCCAGCTCAGCTCAGGACCCGGTGCTGCTCCATCCTCACCTTGGATCCCAGCTGGCATCACCAGTTCTTTTGTTTTTCTTTAAAAGAAGCCAATATACAGAATACAAAGCACAATATTTACAACCGGACGGTAAGCAGGTTCCAACACCCATCAGTAGTCTGTTTTGATGTGTATAAAAAACTTACAATGGCCTAAAGAGGGACTGACGAGAAGTGATTCATTCATTGACACCCTCCACTCCGACACCTTAAATAATAAATAATTGGGTTGTTTTTTTGTTGGCAGAACGGAAGCTACGTACACTTGAGCAATGGCTAAATTGTGTTTCTTTTAGTGAAAGGAGGAGCGTTTGGTGATTGAGCTTTTCGGTCATCTTTCAGCTCTTTCTTAATAACAAATAAACCTTTGGGGGTTCCAAAATGGAAGGAGCATCATTTCAGGCAGCGAACCCCACGGCGTTGGGTTTGTGGCCCAATGGGATGGGGAGCTCTACCATGGAAATGGTGCTGCCAGCTACAAGGCCCTCAAAGAAGCCCAGCGTGGTGGGTTTTTAAAGCATTATTTCCTCTACAGAGACCCAACCCAGAACTGGGTGACCTTTGAGGTCCCTTCCAACCCAACCATTCTATGGTCCTATGGAATTAGATAGGAGGGAATCATCATTTCCAGAAGCATCAAGTACCCATTTCTGCCAACACAATTTGTTGCTTCTGCAAAAGAGAAGCTCGGAACGGCTCCCACAAACGCGGAAGGGTCTTAAGACACAGAACTATACACAAAAACAGACAACAAGAAATAATCAAGTGTTTCTTCACTACTCTGCCAAAGACTTGGGCTCAAGCCTCCAGCCTCTCCGCCAATGGGTGGGGAGGGACTGAATTAAGAATTTGGCAGGTAGTGTGTCTAGTTCACCTCTACCACCAGCATCATTAACACCAGGATACAGTGCAGCAATCTCTTGTTTAAAAGTCAAACCGATAAAGTTATCTTGTAATGAAAGCTTAAAATTGAGCATTTTGGGTGACACAAACTGTCAAAACCTGCGTGTTCCCCCAGCAACCCAAGTCCTGGAGCAGTGCATAAGAATCAAAACCCAAAAATCCTGAAGCAAAATGTGGAAAATCCTCATTGGGGTGTTATTACACCATGGAAGCATGGCATGGAAAAGTCTGGTCAACCCCTTTGGTCAACCAGAGCTCAACTGTGATTTAGCGTTGACCACAGCATTATAATTGCTTTAAATATCATCTCTAAAATAAAGCACTCACAAACGTGCAACACAGCTGGAGACCTCCCCATACTGCAGTTCCAGCACAAACATGCTCCCAGCTTTTCCCAGAGCCAAAGGAAACACGAGCAAAGAGCTGCTCCACGTAAGGCTGCGTGCACCCAACCGCCGCCACTCTTGGACCATGACCTCAGCTTGTGTTTTTGCTGGCAGCAATGGCGATGGAAAAACACCTCATCTTGGGTAGAGAGCTTTAGATCTACAGCCAGGCACTATTTTGATCTACTCTGTTTCATTAATTCCCATTTACGCTGGCGTAGGCCAACGCAATGCGTCTTCCGAGTGGGTAGGACACAAAGCCAAGGTTGGGGCAGTACGAATGGGCTGAGAGCAGCAATAGTTCTGCAGGTTGAGGCTGTCAGCCTGCTTGTCTTCTCTACCTCTGAGGAAGCGATGGGGAACACATCACAGCCCTACCCATCCCCATTGTTCCACATCGTCACTTGAAAACAGTCGGAGATTTTGGAGTCCCATCAAAGCAGAAGATACTTCACAGGGGAACAGTTGCATTTGCCGACAGAACTCTGTTTGCACTTTAAAAACCTCTAATAAAAATAGAATATATACCGTGTGGGTTTTTTTTATATAAATAATTACATATTTAGCTTAGTTGAATTTCATTACACCCCCTCCCCCCCATACTTTTTTTTTTTTTTAATACATTTGTTTTTACCTTGTCTGAACTAATACAATAATTACTACATCTCTGAAAAAGTGTTTGTATCACATTATTCTTTGGACATTTCTGAACGACATGCATCCACAAAAGCAACCGCCATTGTTTACTGAAAACATCATTATTATTTTTTTTGTACAAACCCATTTTAGGAATTGGATCTATTATTACACTGCTAGCAAGCAAAAAAATTTGCTTCCTCAAAACCCCCTTTTAAAAAATGAGAAACGATGAGGAGGATTTTCTGATTATCAGTCTAAAAAAGTGTCAATATGACACCGCATTATGAGTAGTAAACAAAAATAAAGTATTTACAGCTTTACAAAGGAAAGGAAAAAAAAAAAGAAAAAGAAAAAGAAAGAGGTCACCAAAATCATTTTCCAGCATTTTCACTTTTTTTTTTTCTTTTTTTTTTTCTTTTTTTTTTCTGGCAAGCTTTTGATCTGGTTGCTACAGAGTGGTTCAACACAAACAGAACAGGGCCACCATCACTTGACGCTAAACCAACCAAAGACCTCCTAGGGAAACTATCAAGGACCAACCTTGGTCATATCCAAAAGGTTGACCCACCCAATGAGACCTACATGAAAATAAAACCCCAATCCCAAGTATGAAAACACCTTTTTTTTGTTGTTTTTTTTTTTTTTTTTTTTTTCTTCCTAGAAAATGGATTACAGATGGTTATAAGAAAGACACCAACGAGCATGGCAACTTACCATCACACACGTCACCATCGTACACCTTATTTCTATACTGTCTACTACGAACCCACATCCCTTGCACTTACCAAAAAAATACAACCCTATGACAGATGCTTCTCATCATTATGGCTACGAGATAAGCTGTAGGTTACAGCTCAATTTCTGCTTCCTCACTTGGCTCCCACTGTCAAACTGAGGATATTCTTTCCCACCTCACCATGCCAGCTACTAGCTTCAAGACCACTCAGCCTTTTTCTTACTACGTCACTGAGTTTAAAAAAATGATTTAAAAAAAACAACAACAACAAACCCAACAACAACAAACAGCAGCTAAGCTGGATGGTCACTTAAATTGCTCAGTTTCTCCAGTACCAAAGAACATCTCATAATTTGAGGACAGCCACACGACAGCCTGCAACGAGGCTGACTCACTGTGCAAGGAGATTGCTTAATGCCTCCACCAAAGTCACTAAAGCATTACAGACATCCAGCTTTGGCAGATGGTTTCTCAGCCTGGTGAGAAACGACATATTTAGCAGCTGAAGTTCATACAGGCTCAAAAACCCTAACGGTACTTTATTGAAAGCATGCAGTCACAAAAATATCCCATCTGGTGCTTCTTGCCCCCTCCCACCCGCCCCGCACTCGCAGCCCTCGTGAACACGACACCACTTTGGCCACCAAAGAAATAATAGGAATGAGCACTTTGGAATAAGGTATCTTCCTCACCTACGTGCTGAAGAAGCCCCCAACACACACCACAAGAACCAAGAAGCTGCTAACTCTACGAATAACAGTGCTGAGTATTTTAACCAGCGGGGGAACCACCACCACCTTGGATCTCTTCTCCTGGACGGAGGCCGTGGATGCCCACGTTGTGAGTCCAGATGGATCACCCCCAGTAGTTCTCCTTGCTCCGAACAACCAGGAGAATCCCTCTGAGGTCCTGCCCCCCCTGCACAGCAGCACGAAATGGAGAGGTATTTTCAGCCCATTTGCTGAAACACTCGTGCTCTTTTTGCAAGAAAGCAATATTGATCTCTACTGGCTGCATGCTTACGATGCAGCCCTGCTGATTTCAGATCAATAAAGAAGAGAGGCTTGGAAACAATACTCAGGAAGCTAAAAGATGGCCACCCTACCTTTATATAACACTGAGAGGGTGCTTCAATCTGGAATTTCCCTGCCCAGTCCTAGCACTGCTCAGATGAAACAGCTGCTAAGTTTTCTGGTAGGTACAAAATGCATTTGGTGTTTACTCCTCGACCCTTGCAACTGCTAGTTAAAACTACAGAGCTACCTTTAGGCAGTATTAACTACACTTGCAATCTTGCTCTTAAATACAAACAAAAAAACATTATTGGCTTAGGTTTATACCCTGTTTTTACCTGACTCCCACCAATAACCACAAACAGCTTGATGATGCCAGAGCTTCGGACTTCTGACACTGCTGAAAAACACAGATTGCCAAAGCCTTCTCACAGAGAAAGCACACAGCTGTTCCTCCCTAACTCGAGGGCAGCAGCAGTTTGGGATTGATTTTACTATGCCCTCAAAAGGATTACAGTGCTGTCCCTTGTTCAGCTCTGCTGAAGAACAGTGGTCTGGAGCTCTCTCAGTGTCATCCCAAGCTCACATCCGTAGCACAACACGTCAGTTCACCCCGATGCTCCGACCATCCCACGTCACGAAAGCAGCATAAAGTGGAGTTATCTCCCTGTCAGCAAAGTAAAATCTGCAAATGCTACGGTTTAAAAAACATCCTGAAGAAAAAAGAAAACACGAAACAACTCCGGAACTGAAGGTCTCACTTCCCCCTTAATCCAAACGCTGGAAACAAAGGCATTGAAACAAGACTTTCCTCCTCAAAAGAAGCTCTACAGATAACTAACATGTGCAAAGTGTTTTGAGCTTTCCTTCCCCCAGGAGATAACTGTAGCCCAGCAGGGACCAAACATTCCATATAAATAAGGCGCGCTTATTTTTTGTTGCATAGTAGTTGATCAGTGACATCCCACCCCAACAAACCCTCCCTCACCCACTGCTTTGCCACCGAGCTGAGACCTGCTGCTTCCGAGCCTGGAGTTTGGCAGAGAGCTTGCCCAAATCTCAAAGGCTCCTTCACCCAGCAAGAGGGAGTGAAGAAACTCCTTTCAGTCTCGAAACCCTGTATTATTTTTAAATGTTTACAGATCGATTTGCAGGCATTCTGTTTTTTTTTCTTTTTCTTTTTTTTTTTTGTGCCAAGCATTGGTAATTACACCACAATTGTCTCGGGTTCCTTGCTCAGTTTGCCAGTATTTCTTTTGCCAATCAGTGCAGCAGTTCAATAAAACCAGAAGCTTATTGAAATATCCAGAGCCTTTGCAGCACCATTCTCTGCTGCGACCAGATTGTTCAATAGATACATATATTATTTCCTTTTTTTTATTATTATTCGTATAAAAACACCTGCTAGTGATATTCCACTGGAGCTCAAAGTGGCTCAGCTTGGGGCAAAGGCACAATTAAAACACCATGTTTTCTTACAGGACTCTGCATTTGTGAATTGTATAACAATAGAAATTTACAGCACCAATCCTTGGGTGGGGTGGGGATGCCTGTAGGAATGAGTCCTTAGAAGCCCGACGCAGGGGCTTACAAGTCTTAATTTTATTCTTTTCACCCCCATCAGTGTGTTGTTTTTCAATCTTTGTTTGTGTTTTCCCTTTCACTGGAATGCTCCAACCACGTATCAGCTGACCATGGGCTCCACATCCGCATCTCTGTCCAACTCATCCTGAATTTCATCTGTGTTTCCTGAGTCGCTGCTGGCTACAGAGCTGGGAGATGGAGAATTTCTGCAGAAAATTCAGAGAAAGGTTTAGACAAAGCATTAAACACCACTGACAGGCAAGAAAACGTGGGACTCGTGAAGGGAATCGTCACTTGCATCTTCAAACAATTAAGAATACCTTTCGTTACCAACAGACTTCAGTTTTGCAGTAAATAAAAAGGTGGGATGGTAAGGAGGAGGATTCTAAGATCTTACTACCTGTCAGCTGAACCTTTGATAAGCCTACGACAGGTTTCCATTTGTACATCCAGGCCCCTTTTCATGCTGCACATCTCCATGTACTCGTGAAGGTGGCGGTTCATGTCACTCTTGGCTGTGGCCAATTCCAGCTGGAGGAGAAGAAAAAAACCATCAGCTCCTCCCAGCCTCCCTCAGCCTTACACACTGCTGGGGATACACAAATCCTTTATGCCAGTGCTGCATGCTGAGAGTGCACTCATCTCCTTATGAGGTGTATTTTAATAGAGCTCAACACTGCTTTTAGAACAGCTCTGTTCTAGAACTGCTTGGCGCCTTGTTTGTCAGCATATAGCAATGAATGAAAGCACATTCAGGCCTAAGATGGTGAGAAGCTACAGATGTTGTGCCTGGCGACCTCTGAGGTGGTTTCCTGTGAAACATTTCCCAGTCTGATGGTGGGCATGCAAGACAAACAGGAAAATAAAACAGTGCACGTTGATTCTTAGCTCTGAAGGCCCTCACTGCGCTACTTACAGACTCGTGCTTGGTCAGTAGTAGTGATGAAAACAGTATTTAGGAAAAAATATCCAAAAGTAGGTCAAAGGAAAACACCTTTGCATTCTTGACAGAGATACACGTTCCTCCTTGGCAGTGTGTGCATGTATACGTGTGACCAGAACACTGCACACGTTTTTGTCCATTAGTGGTTATTTATATGCTCATGAATCACTTCCTTACCTCTATCTGCCCTATTGTTTCTTGGTATTCCTTGTCTCTTGTTTTAAAGAAAGACTCTGTTTCGTGGATCAGGTTTCCCAGGTTTTCTTCCTGATGGGAAATCAGGACACAAAGAATTAGCAAGAAACCAACACAGCAGCAGACTGCGGATTTTTCTCACTGGGAAGTGCAAGTTTTTACACCCTTCCATGCAAAGGAGCCAACAACATCCAGGACTCCAACAACAAACAAATACCTGATGATGCCAAAGAACAAAACTGCTGCATTTGCTGAACCTTCCCCAGTCTGACCATGCAGAAATATGCAGCAATTACTTTCCAGACATGAAACTCCTTTTTTTTGTTTGTTTTTTTTTATTCCTTGTATTGAGCCCACCACTACTTACAGCATTGCTCTGGAATTCTTATTTTCTGATTCCACACTGTTACTCCCAAGACCACTCAGTTTCCATCAGCTCATAGCCTACACGCCTTGCTTCCTATTAAAACGCGTTACTGAGATGCTGGGTAAAGCAATCAATTTAACACGACTGAGTTGATGAGCATTCATTTTGCCACCATCCTTCGGCCACATCCGCAGCAGCTTTATCAGGATCCTACATGGGATCAACGTCAGGCTAACCAGCCCATAGTTACGAGAATCACTCCACTTATCCTTTTATATGCAGAAGTGCTTGGAAGGAGGAAGGTCTCCAAAGAAGGTGGTGAGGGCACCGTGTAAGAACTTGAAAGGAATAAAGCCAGTGGAAGGAAGATTCAGGCATGTAAAGCACTGTGTTAAAGACCAGGCACAGACGGAGCAGTCTTTATTCTGAATCTCCATCTACAAGACGGATCTACCCTTTCCTTGTATAATTTTCATTTAGAAGGATTTAAGCTTCTTAAAACCTTTAGAGTTTTTGCACTGAAGGTCTGAGTTCGGCAATATTCCTCTGATAGCTGTGCTTATACATGCACACATGGGTATATGCAAATAAATCTGTCACTAATTCCAGTACATGGCTGCACGTTATCACTCTGCCACTCTTCCTGCTCAAAAGACGTACAGCTAAGTATGCTGCTTTCTGCAGCCCCAGCACTTTGAAATAATCTCTGCAGTTTCAGGCTACGCCAGATGATCCACAAATGGGAAGATGTAAATTAACACACCCCTGGCAGTCAACACAAGACAATATTCAGGAGACTGCTGCCTCAGCATCTCCGTGCTATGGCAATGATGGGAGAAGGCAGGATTACTGCCTACCTACTGCTGTCATGCTGCTCAGGAATGAAATAATAGCATCACGTTTAAGACTGCCTGCACAGAGCCAGACCTTGCCATCTCAATCTCTCTTCAGGCCTGTTCTAAAAGGCTCAGGAGTCACTGAATGAGGCAGCGTGCAGCCATTAGCTTACTTTGCATGGGATCTTAAGGATTAAGAGCAAGCTGTTTATTATCCACCAGCACCAGGAGATTCCTACTGACTGGGCAGACAGAAGCACAAGATTTGTGGGCTCAGAAGATCCCTCAGGCCTTACACAGCCCTTCGTGTCAGGCTGTATAAACCTTAGCATCACACATGGCACACACCAAGTTCACTTTTCTCCCTGCTGGAATGAGGGCAGGTACCATCTCACACACTACAAATGCTGTTTTGACAACGGAAGGGTGAATGGCACCCTTCAGATAAAAGTGAGATGCTGCATGGGAGATAAAGGGCTTCAGCTGACTCACTGGTCGGAGTGACAGATGGTGTGATGCTCCTACAACAGCCAGAGCCTTGGGATCCTTAGACACTTGCTTGATATTTCTATCTCCTTCGGTTTGAAGGAGCAGAAGAAATTAAAGTTTGGTAAGTAAACTGAAAAGCAACCACGGAGAGAAAGCACTAAGAGGATTTTAAAAATCAAAGCAAGTCTGCACGGCAAACTAGATCACCAGTCAAATATCCAAAGGCTCAGATGGCTGAAAGAGCAGCTGAGGGATACCAGTTTTGAGGAGAAGAGTTTAAGAAGATAACTGAAAATACTCACCTCTCCTTGGAGGTCAATTGAAGGATTGCAGTTTGTGAAGTCCTCCCAAAGAAGCAACGTTTCCTCGTTCTCCTCCCACGTTAAGCTATCACAGTCATCATCAAAATCAAATGTCTCACGACTGTTAAGGTAATGGAAAAGCATGAGTGAGAAAGAAGTCCAGCCCCACTCCTTCAGCCCCTCATTTAACGTGTAAGGAAAAAAAGAAAATAGAAAAGGCCTTACAAGAACTGAACAACGGAAACAAAGCAGTTGAAAATCCTGAAAGATTTTAAAAACAGGCTTTGCCACTGTCTGCAAGTCCCTCACTCCTGGGCTCTTTGCCACTCCAAAGCGGAATAAAAGATCCTTGTTAGCATTCCCAGCCCAAGCACACAGTCCTAGTTCTGTCCTCCAGATGGTGCTGCTTGTTAGTTTCCCCTGTTTGCAAAACCACAAAAATGTTTTAAACTATTCTTCCTATACATGGGAAAATGAACTCAACCACAGTTTGGGGAATTATACAGGAAACAGCCACTAGAAGATTCCCTGCTGATTTCACGCTGAAGTTCAGCCAACATTTCCCCCTCCAGCACTTACAAACGTTGGTTTCAAAAACAAGTAAGAGAAAACTGAGCCCTAGAATGATGCACAAGTGAACATAAGTACTTACTATTGAGCTGGAGAAGCAAAGATACTACTAAAGCCACTTAAGACTGAGGAAAAACAGTGGCAGAGTGGCCTTTAACCTCGCTATTTGGTCAAGCCCCTTTAATATGGCCAGTTGTGCAATAAAGGAAAAAGTTTCAGAAGGCAGCCAGGTCCCTCTTGGTTTGAGCAGCAGGCAGTGAAACACAAGTAGCTGCTTCTTGTCTTTGTTTAAGGAGGCCTGGCAAAAACCTGAAGCTGCTCACAGCAGCAGTTTGCTCATTTCTGGCTGATGCATTGCTGGTTCTTTAGCTCACTTCCTTTGAAGCAGATAACATCTCCATCCGGAAGCTGAGTTCCCCACTGTCTTCAGGAAGTGAGAAGCTTGGCACAAGAGATGGCATTTATCTCTACTTCACAAAATATCAAACATTTTGGACAGACATGATTCTGTCTTGTGCAACTGAATTTCTTCAGCTCCGTTTCTTTTTTGCTGCAAGAGCTGTCAGAATGCAGACTCCCAGTTCTGACTGCTGTCCATTACAGACAAATGTTGTTCAACATCGACCATGTTTTGACTTTTTAGTGCTAGGCACTAATGCATTAAGGTCTTCACTACAGACACAATGAAAGCTGCATAAGGTTTCTGTTAATGAGATCAGTACTTGTACCATCAATAAGCCACGAAGACAGCACCAAGAGTTATAACACAAAGAATGACCTGCACTGCTTGGGCACATCGTGCCCTCCTACATATGAAACTGAGGATGGAAGGAAGGGGGCACAGCCCGAAAACAGAACTTCTGGCACCAGCTGACAACAGGAGAGGAGCCAGTGCTCCTTAGAGAAAGACTTTGCACTCCTACGTATTAAATACTGATGTGTGGGAAAGCACTGGGAATTCTTGCCTCTCCCAGCACAGTCATTGCAGAAGTTGGCAGAAGACACAAATACTGAAATGCTACTGAAATCAGACCTCCGGCGCTGGCTGGGGCTCCCTCTGCCAAAAGAAAACAGCAGAGACCCTTAACTCTCCCTAGCCCATGGACACCAGGGGTAAACCTCTTGGCCAAATAAATTAACTCTTCCTGCCCGGGAGAAGAGACCTTTGACATTCATGGAATCTATACGACTGTCATCCTTTGCTACCTGTGATCTGGACACATCCACCAGTGCCACGGACCTCCAGCTGACCTGAAAATCATGGCAAACGCCAGAGAAGTTGGACCTCTCCTGAACTGAGCTTTCAGTGACAACGATGCCATATTCCCTCCAGCCCAAAAAGCAGCAAGGTTCCTCCTAAAACTCTAACAGGCAGGGAGAACACAGACTCGAATTCCGTACCATGAAAAACCTTCCGAACACCCATAGGAGTAACTCAGTATTTGAGTTCTGAGATTAAATCTGCGTTTCAGCCTCCCCCACGTTATCCACGATACTCACAGCTGATTGAACATACGCTTCATTTCATCTGTGATGTTCAAAGAACAGCTGACCTCGTCGTCAGAGAACCTGCTGTTGTCTGCATCCTGTTCTGAGAGGTCGTCGTCGGAGGCCAGCTTTCGTTCTTTCTTCTTGGAAGCCACCTTAATTGGAGAGAAGAGTTGTAACTGGAAGGTTCATTTGAGATGCTGTGTCACATAAAGGAGAGGCGTTATGTTGGGGTGGCTATAACCACATCAGCTCCCAGGCAGTTTGGGGATTGCACCTATTCAAGATTTGCATCCATTGGTGAGTGGGGAACAAAGAGCATAAGGAAGCAGTTCAAAAATGGCAAAGAGCAAAGCAAGCTGCAGGCTGTCAGCGCCCTACAGATGTTCATCTGTTCACTGACAACAGCCTATGGCCTACCAGAGAACATGCAGAGGTTAGAATGATACAGGGGAAAAGCAAAAGCTTGCAGGAGTGCCCAGGCAGCAGGCTTGAGAGCAAATGACAGAACTCTCCCTTTCCTGCCACCACTACAGGCTGCTGCTCCCAGTGTTGAAGAACTGTGAAGAGTAGACAAGGAACCTTGCAGTGATTCTTTAAGTCAGGTTTGTTCCCTCCCCACAAGCAGAGGCAGACTGCTTAGTCTTCAGACTGACAGAAGGAGGATCGACCCAACCACGACAATGCCTGGACAGCCTCAAAAGAAAGGAAGTTTGCAGATGTGCAGAGAATTCAAGGGACACTGTGCCACAAAGGGCAGAGAGCATCGCTGTCGAGGATGCAGGACCACCGAGTCACACACAGCCTGCTCCCAGCCTACTGCAGTTTTCCCTCTAATTGGCACGTCAGCCATCCTTGGCTGGTGTTGCTCCCCACACCGATCATTTTAACCACTGCATGCTTGACCAAAGGCGTGCTTTGCAGTTACCTTCGAGCAGAAAGACAGCAATTCTGCTCAGAGACAAGAAGGGACCACGAGCACAACGCAGTGGCTCAATACGCTACAGAAACTGTCTCCAAAAAGGAGATGAGAATCTTTCTGGAAACAAAGGGGGGAAAAAAAAGAAGAAAAAACAAAAACAGAAAAACAAACCACCGAACATGAAGGCAACTTCACCACAACCAAAGTACACAACAACCAGTGGAGACCACAAGAATATTTACAGTGTTTTCACACGGCATCACAACACAGAGAAAAGCACTGGACTTATTCAGGGATTGGACAGGACAGGTTTAGACCAAAGTGAAGCTGGATTAATCACAATTGAAAGAGCAGGTATGACACAGGATCGGCTGCAATGGGAGTTACAGGCTTGCTCAACACAGAGCTATAACTGCTTGCTTTTGTAGCAAATCATACAACTTTTCCTACAAGCGCCAAGGAGCCGTAAGAGCTCAAGGAAAGCAATTAGAGCTGCTGGTCTCACAATGCAATCAGAACTCGCCACCACAGAAGTGTTATTTCTGGCTGTGGAGCTCGAGCCAGAAATAAGAACATTCAGATGACAGTTCTACACGCTTAAAACCTCTCACTTGTGAGGAGGAAACCATTTATACAAACCTGGGCCCTGGAATGCTTTTTTTTAATGTGTTCATTACCGAATGGGATCAAGACTAACATCATATCTTAGATTCATCTTGAGTGAAAACTCAATTTATATATATATTTTTTCCTCTTAGTGCTACATCAGAAAACAGCTACACTCCAACGCTGAGAGAAAGAAGAGAACAGTTCTACACAGAGAAATGTCAACAAATGGCAGCGACCTGGACCACGCTTCTCGACACTGCTCCCTCTTGACCCATCACTGCTCGTCCTACCCTAGGGAAAAGTCACAGCCTAATCACCTGGAATATCTTGGAAACGTCTTCAGAGTTGCGCTGCTGCGCTACATCACACAGCTTGGCTGTGATATCGATTCGCCGACAGATGTCCATGTCCACCTTCATGGCCTTTTCTTGAATCTTTGTGTCCAGGTCTGTCATGGGCTGCAGGAAGGACAGCAGTGATTATCTTCTATTATTATACAGTTCAGGAAAGCAGAGATACCCCATAGTATCTCTCTAACCCCAGGGCATACCATCCTTAAACCATACGACGTCCTGTTCTCCTGGAAAGAGTCTAAGCAGACTAGACAGCTAAGAGAGTTAACATTTGTGTCCAATTCCAAGAAAATCTCAGCTCAGTTCTCTGCCACTGGACAACCTATGCCCAACCCAACACAACTTTCGAATTTATAAGGGATGCTCCTATTCAGACAGTACTGCTGGATCCACAGAGTAACAACGTTCTGTGTTTTTACAGACACCCAGCCTAGGTGAGATGTTCTCTGTTGGAAAGTATCTCAGTGGTTGGGAAATCATCCCACTGACCAGGAAAATGGAAAAACTCCTTGCAGAGCACTCTTAAGTAGCAAATTCGCTTTCCAACAAGAGGACTTGATTTTGTTTTAAAACATTAACCAGGTTTCTTTAGGAGTTGGACTCAGTGATCTTAATGGGTCCCTTCCAATTTGGGATATTCTGAGATTCTCATTCTTCTCCAGCCTCTGCCAAGCACCTCTGGAAAACCTGGGGAGGTTTTTATTTTCCACTCTTTAAACACAATCTCATCAACTGAACAGGTAGCAGTGATTCTTATCAACAGGAAGGCAAAGAGGCACGTGCCAACATTCTGTGTTTCTCTGGTCTGCATATTTACATGGAAGGATTCAAACAAGCATTCTTGCTGCTTTCCTTAGGCTCTCTTCCACCTTGCAAAGCTCAGAGCACACCTTCTCTCGAATCCAGCAGGATGTTTGCATTCACCACCACCCTTTTTGTACACACTGAACAACACTTTTCCCTCTGTGAACGAGTTCTAAGTGATGCAGCCCTAACAAGATTCACACTGCCTCTAACCAAGCATGCCTATTCTTCATTAAACACCAGAAGAAGAGACAGCTAATTGCCAAATTTCGCATGAATAGATCCAGTGGCCCTGAGAGAATACATTTGACACCAGGGAGCAGGTTCTGCAAGCTTATATAAAGACCGGAGGAAGCGGTTCTAAACAAAATTACTGAATAAATAAGCATAAGAGAACATCTTCATTAGACAACTGGCATCAGCACACTGCTTCAGTCTTGTGGAGAAAGCTACCTTAGCGCTCACCCAGCTTTTCCTTCAGGTATCTGCACGACTGTACGATCAGTATGGCTAAAATGCAAGGCAGCTGCATGGCGACTGAATCCTTTCCCCTAACCTGGGAGTTCTCCATCACGCTCCCCATGGCCGCAGATTGGAATGCCAGCATCGCCAGCAGTGGAATTGGGGGAGGAAGGGAAGAGTCCAGTTTTATGGGCTAAGCAGCAAGTTAATGCATCTCTACACAGACCAGACAGGAAGCAGGGGGAAGGGTGATCTGTCTGATGCATTAGATCATAAAGGCAGTCATAATACTAACTACAAAGCAGCACTCACTAAGACCGTAACTTTTCCATGAATGAAGCCATTTGCACAACACACACATTTCACAGAGGCAGTGGGAGTTGGCCACCCTGCTCTCCAGTCTACTTACATCACTCATCAGACCCTTAAACACCACAAGTTCTGCTTTCAATCTCTCAATCTTTTCGTTTAACTCCTCCTGGAGAGCTTCCGCTTCCTGCGCCTCCTGCAAGAGAAAGCACACAAAGAACTCAGGGGCCACAGGGCAACCACACTTCCTCCCTTCACCTGAGCAGGGCTGATAAGGCACATCACCACCCCCACACTGCACTCAGCTTCCAAGCATTCACCCTGCTCCCTAGCACGCATTCATTCAACTGCTGGGGCTACCGGAGGGGTTTTAATTAAAAGACAACGGCTGTTTAAATGGTGATTAGCACAATGAAAGGTGTAGAGTAAGCACAGTGCCATTCAGCACATGCTATCTGCACCGAGTGACCTGGTTGGTGGGCATGGAGGGGATGGGCTGATGGATGGGCTCGGTGATCCCGAAAGTCTTTTTCAACCTGAATGCTTCTTGGGTTCTATTGCAGGCTTACCTCTCGCAAGGTTTCTACCATAGACTCCAGGCTCATTCTTCTTGTCAGTTCCTCTTCCCATCTGAAAGACAAGATGTGCAGATGGAGTGTTAACCGTGGGAAAGAATGCTTTTTTTTTCCATATCACACGTCCTCTGCTCGCTGTAGGATGATGACAGCTATTTCAAACGTCAAGCAGATGGCCCCCCTCATTTACACACCCTCAAACCAGGGATGTAAGTCTATAAAAGCGTAGAAGTGAGATCAGCTCTCATTGGGATCAGCACCCTTCCTCCAGTTCTGTGCAATTTTCGGTTCCAAGTGAGGTGGGAAACGTTCAGAGGCAACAGAAGGCGTCTGAAGTTAAATCAGCCAAATCAGCACTCTCACTATTCACCTGTTCAGTCCAATCAACTCAAACTGCTCTCTACATCAAAACCTGCAAGAACCTGCACGCCTCTGCCACGGCCCTGCATTCTCAAGTAGGGCACCCAGGTCGGTGTCTCTGAATGCAGGGCACACACGGAACTGAGAGGGTACAAGAAAAGGAGTTCCGTCATTACAAGCTGTGTAATTAAACCTTATACTACAAGCATCATTATTGGATTGGGTATAGAGCCACGCAGCAGTTCCTCCTTTCAAGCATACAAACGTTTCAAAGGGCACTGTCAACTTCTGTCATTGGCCAACTTGAAAGCAAAGCTCTCAGATGATGCTCATTCATACACGTGAATACAGTTTGAGCTCAGGAAAATAAAGTATATTGAGTCGAAAGAGCGGGGGATGCGTTGGCTGCCCTGGGAGGTGGTGGCCCCCAACCTTGGAGGTGTTCAATGGAGATGTGGCACTGAGGGATGTGGTTGATGGGTTGGTGATATGAGTGGTCTTTCCCAACCTTCATGATTCGATGGTGCTATAGTGCCACGGGAGACCTGCCCAGTCCATCGTAACAGAAAGAATTGTGTGTTCACTTCCATTAATCCAACCAATATTGGAAGGTTGTCATTTGCATTGAAGGGCAAATTTAACCCCATCTGAGCTGGAAGGTGAGGAAGATCTCCTGCCAGGGGAGGATGCACGGTGCTACTTGCACAACCTGAAAGGGTTACAGCTCACTGCAGCAGCACTAAGATGACACACTGGCTGCTCCTGCTCCCTCCTGCCATTGTGCTGCAGCAACAGCCAGCAAAACAGCATGTGCACTCTTCCCTTACAACCCATAGCTGATTTACACAGGAAGGTTTGTGGTGCATCTTTTTACCAGCAAGGATTTACTGCCAAGCAGGGTAAAATATTTAGGCTGAAATTTGCATTTGTCATCAAATATTTTCGCTTGTATTTCCATATCCTGTTTCCTTTCTGACTGCTGATTACACGTATGCTCCTATAAAAATAGTAACTTCGTTTTCCAGATTTAATATTAAAGTCAAGAAGGTGAAAGGAAAGCAGGGAGTTACACTGCAGTCTGTGATAGGCTCTTTCAGATACAGCAGTGCTGCTGGGCTTAAATCACTCCTCCTGGTCCTCTACGGATGCAAGTCAATGCTGGCACTGCACGCTGCTCCTCCAGGCTTTAATTGTTCCATCAGCAACGGAGGCTGCATTCAGGTTACCCTGCTGTATTACCTGCATCCCTACAGAGCACGATGCAGTCTGCAGAGAGGGACGTATTTTCGGGAGATGGGAGCTGCATATTTTGAGTGGCTGTGCCAAAAAGCAAAGCAGAAAGGATTAGCATTCCTCCCCAACAGTTCAGCCGTGCAGGGAAGCAGCCAAAATTACGCATCTCAACGTCTGCTCAGCCCAACCTCCCTCATCCTGCACAAAATTCCAGTCGTTCCATTGCTTCTCTCCGTGCCACTTCAAGTGCATTTCACAGAGCGGTGATTTACAGCCCTAATTCCCTTCCTTCAGAGTCAAAGGAGAGGAAAAGGCCGTCTTCTCTTCCACACCACACACCCCACTCTGGTTTCTGTTTCTCTTAATTAGAGGAGCCATCAGGTCATTGGTAGGGAAGAAGGGGAAGGAGAAGCTGCAGGCTGACAATGAGGCAGTTGATTCATCCTCCATTTAAACTTCCAAGCAAGTGAGACAATAGAAAGTTTGCTCATTCATATGATCATGCTCTATTTGCTGTAACACACAGGACTTTACAAGGGCCCTTGGCAGCTGCTATCACACGCTCCAACAAATGCAACAAGAAGCCACCGAGAAGATGCTAAGTATGGCACTGGCATCATTAATAATCAACGTGCTGGAAGTTATTCTCCTAATCTTATTTTATGTTAATCAGTATCTTCTTGATGTCCATTTGACAGCAGAAGATGTGGTCACCGTGGTCGTGCAGGGGGATGCAGGAGGATGGCTGTGCTTGATGAGGTCTTTTCCAACCTTGATGGTTCTATGGCTTTCCCAAAGGGCTCAATCCGGGCAGGCTGCGCTGCTCACTGTATCAGAAATACTTATTTCAAGCCTAGCCACGCTTCTTTCCACTTTTCCCACCTACCAAGGGTGCTTCAGTCACAGCCACCACCCCCAAAAATGGGCTAGTGTGCATTGGAGCAGATCCGGACCCATTCCCTTTTACCAGATGTGACACACTGCATTCCAGCAGCGTGCAGTCACTGCAGCTCAGGGCCCCAAACTACTTCTGCAGCCCTGTGATTAAGAGTCAGTGTCTTGCGTAGCTTAGAGGAGAACAAAGGCTGTTTGCTGTCTTTAAAGGGACCAGCAGCGTTGCAGGGCTATTAAACAAACAATACTCACCAGCAGTCAGCTAGGATTAAAGTTGCTTAAAGCCTTATTCCTGTAAAGCTGAGTCACACCGCAAACTTGTGCGTTTCCTTTGAAACTGGAAGAGCAGCTACACCAACAGTAACACTGCCGAGGGGGGTATATCTCAGGAACTCGATGGTAACCCCTCAAACCTTCCCCAAAGCATCCCAACCTTTAACATTCATGAAGTCCACATGACAGGTTTCCAAACTTTCTCCTGCATCGCCCGCCCCGACCAACCTGAGCCTAATTCTCCTCCCTCAATATCATCAAACTTCAGAAGAACTGCCTGTCACATCCACAAGCTGTTTAGGAAAGAAAGACTTAAAATGGCCCGGTGAGTTTCTTTTATGAATGCAGGAGCACAGTGTTATTTAGACAACGGAAAAGATGTTTGCAAAATAAGCCAGATATAAACATACGGCCCTAAATATGCTTTTGCTCAAGGCAGAAAGGCAGACAGAGCAGCTGGTCGTTAATGATGCCTGATGGCATCCACTGCACTCTTTCTTTCATTAAAAACACCCTTCCTCAAGGGAGCAAACCAATGATGGCACAGGCATGGACTTGGAACCTTTCAGCTCTGCCTTCTCATCAGTTCGTAGGGAGACAAAGAAAAAGCAAAGAGCTCAAGTGCTGAGGTCTACAATAGGAAAAAGAAAGAGTGTGCATCTGAACAACAGCTGAGAAATGCTCATGGACACACATGACTCCACATTGTCTTTCCTTGCACGCTAAGGCACCATTTTTGGGCATGAGATGCACCCAGCCTTGCTCACCTGTAAGAAATGTATCACCTAGGCTGCATTCTCTGTTGCACCACACCTGCAAGGAAGTGGAGAAAAACCCCCCACCCCATGGCAACACCAAGCCATTCCAATGGAGACACGTCTCCGAGCCCGCCTTCCTTTGTGCCAGCACTGCTTGTTCTTTTGTGCTCTCAGCCCTTTGACGCCCGTCCCTTGTTGATGGCAGCTCCCAATGGAAGGTGTGCTGCCTTCTCACCACCTCTGGCACGGGACTGAACGCTCTGCACCATGCACTGCCCATCCCATTTCATCACCCTCGCGGTTACGCACCGCACCGGGGCTGCAGCGACATGCCTGCTAATCCCTTCTCCACCACCTAGATCGTAACTATCAACATTACACTTTATAATCCCGCTCATTAAACGCTGATTTCACTTAACGGCCCTTCAGAAGTCGAACTGTGGCACTCCCACACATGAGGATGCTGATCCTGTGCATGGCTGGAGGCAGAATTTGGGCAGGGCGCGCTGGCTGGGATGTACTGCGGTACCCAAGCTATGATTTGGACTTTTTGGGGAGGGGACCTGAGGCTTTTTGCAGAAATATACACAAAGCTTCACACTCCTAAACAAACCCACACACGACCATTTTCTATTCTGTTGAGCCAAAAAGCCAACCAACCTTCTCCTTGTTTTTAGACTCCAGTTTTCCACCCGCTGTGTTTTGCACTATGTGAGCTGCGAGGTCACGGTAAGCAGTTGCTAACTGTGAACAATTAGCCTGTTCACAAATGCTACCTCTTGATGAAGAAAGCTTTTGCCACGCAGGGATTCTCCTCGATTATCCCAAGCACAGACCATTCTGCTCCCACATGCCCTGCCTTCCTATTGAAGTAAATTAAATGTTTGTTGATGGGCTCCATGTAAAACGTATTAATTTAATGTGCACATCTGATTCCATTAAAGGCTGGCTCTAACACAGCAGCAGCAAGCTGCACTCCTGAATGAAGTCATCTGTTGTTTGCAACAGGCAGGGCAGCATTCGCTCTGCACGAATCACAGCTCTCTTTGCTCAAATTCTGCAGCACCAGATTTCCCAAAGATCAGAGCAACGACGGCATCCATGCAATGGAACCCATCCACGGTGTCCATGCCTTGAACCTGTAGCAGCGGTTGAGGTTAGACAGGTAAATTGCACTGTTAAAGCTCAGGGGGTTCGTTACAAAGGGGAGGTTAATATTAAAGCCCTTCTTCTAGGCTCCATTCCTTGTGAAGAGAATTAGTGGGAAAACTCACTACACAGAAAAGCCTTGTGTAATTATACCTCTTGATTATATTCATCTGGAATGATGATCGAGCCTGTTAATGGAACCACAATAAAAATCAGCTGCAAGTTCATTTGTTCATTAAGTTCATTAAGCCATGCATAATGTCACAAGAGCTCAATAACTTCAAGCAGCAGCAACAGCCACGCTGGCATTCCTTTGGAGAGCAAATGGTGTTGCTTTTCTTCCCTTAGGAGAACCTACATATAACAGTGCAAGATTCAGAGCCACATTTAATGCATGTTAAGTGACAGCTCCTGTATGACAACCCTGCAATTAAGTTCCTACTCCAAAGCATCTTTTGATACCCAGACAAGGGTATCGAGGCAGCCTTGCACCTTTCCTTCTGCACATGCACCTTGAAGGCCTTCCATTGACCACTGCAAGGCTGGACGTGGTCTTACTGGTCTTTCCTAACCATTAACAGCTCTGTAACCTAAGCCTGCAACACCACTGACCTGCTATTCTGCAGCTGTGAGTGATTAGAGATAGATTAACACATTAATAACCCCATAACAACCACACCTCCTACCACACAGCCTCCTGAAATGGTAAGGCAATTCTATTTCACGTTTCTTGCAAGCTCACATCATCATCTTTACATTTCTACACAGCTGCTCTGCTCCTCCAGCTCAGGTCAGGCGTGTGGAAATGCAAACTGCTCAGCAGGAATGGAGCTTTAAGGAGCACAACCACAGGAGGCCTCTGCCTATGTGGTATTTCTCTATGAAGCATCCATAGTCTGGAATCAAATCTAATTAATTAAGAGTCCCGTTTTACCTCCAGAGCTCTTCACACCAGCTCCTGGAACCCAATCATTGCCTGCAGAAAGAGCTTTCTGGTCAGTCATCACCGGAGGCAGCCGATAAGATAGCAGCAAGGCTCATGATGTAATGCACCATATGTTAATGCTACACAACCTGAACCAAACGCTGCTTTCCTCCTCTATTTGCCAGGGCAGCAAAGAGCCCATCTGAAGGCAGCAAGGATCAGATGGAGCTGGATGTGCTGAGCTCACAGTGCTGGGCAGCCCGCAGCCAAGGCTCCCAGCAGGATTAATTTGCTCTTTCCCACTCAGCACCACCAGCTTAAATTCATTTTTCACTCCTGTCAAAATCTTCTCGGCGGTGTTTACAAGCCCTGAACAAATATACTTCTCTTAAGCATGAACAAACAATTCTGCAGCAGTTTCTGACAGCTGAAATGCCAGTTTTTTTTTTTTTCCAGTGGTACAGCAGACCCTGGGGAAGGGGAGAAGGATTTGTTCAGTAACGTGAGAGCACAGAGCTGCCTGCCTTCCATTCTCCAATGAGCCTCGTGGTAACTGAAGCTAACCTGGTTCAGTTTCTCACAAAAGAGCCTTGTGGAAAAAAGGAAAAAAAGAAAAAGAAAAAAAAGAAAAAAAAAGCAATTTAGGAAAACACAGGGCCTGGGGGTTTGCTTTTCTGGAGGTTGGGCAGGGAGTTCAGCATTCACTCTGCACAAAAAGGCACAAGGTGAGGACGAAACCATATCAGCATCCTACCAAGATGAGGCAAAGATGGAAGGGGGGGGGGGGGGGGGGAACATGCTGTGCAGGAGGGGAACCACCCAAAAGCCTCCATCTACAGAGCTCATCAGTCAGTGCTGGCTGATCAGAGCACAGCAGCACTGAGCTGCTCCTATGCATGAACACGATGAGCCCCTTATCTCCTCTGCCACCCAGGTACAGAAGAGACAACTGCGAGCACAGCTTATGGAACAGCCACAGCAAAGAACATTACATTCCTGTGAAACTGTTGTCATAACTGCAGATAAAGTAATTACTCTGACTCATTCTGAAACAGGTAATCTCAAAAGCACAGGATTACACGACTGTGTAGCGCTGCTAGCTACGAGTTAATTATCAAATGCTCAATTCCCATGTAAGGAAATCTCCCACAAACACAAGCACTACAAATGCCGTGCATTAAAGACAGCTGATCGTGTACAGACATTTATTTTGCAGCTACATCATTCTGGCCGGCGGTGTGTCAGCCATCCAGGTGCCCCGACCCAATGCCTTGCAAACTGCTCTGAGATCTGGCCAAGCAAACGTGTTATTCCTGCCTGTATTTCCAAATATTTCCAAAACGGGGTGATGGATGCTGCAAAACTCAAGTGGGGCACAAAAAGCAGAAGGGGGGCTATGAGCCTGAACATGTGCCACGTGCTGAATTCCATGATGAGGGCCTCATGCAGACATGTGCAAGCATCTCCGAGCCCATCACAGAACGGCCTGGGCTGCAAAGGCCCCCAGTGCCCACCCAGCCCCAACCCCCTGCTGTGTGCAGGTCCCCAACCAGCAGCCCAGGCTGCCCAGAGCCACATCCAGCCTGGCCTTGGATGCCTGCAGGGATGGGGCATCACAGCCTCCTTGTGCAAACGAGAAGCATTACTCTGACATCTCGAAATAGCGTTTTTTCCTGACCTTCCCACAGCAGGGCAGGCACTGTCGCCCATGCAAAGCTGCAAAAATCATCTTGCAGTTATTGCACAGCCTGCTCAGCACCTCAGGTCCTTTCAGAAAGAACCCGGTGCTGCCAGCGTGAACGTGAGGAACTCGTAGAGCTGCGCTGGGAAGGCTGGGGAAAACAAGCTCAAAGAGACCCCGTGCACACAAAGGGGACTGTGAGCTGCAGAATACAGTGTGCTATTATCACAGCGTCCCAAAAAAGCCACGTGATTCCTTTGGGCAGCTCATCCCCACCATCTGCATCATTACTGACATAAATGCAGGCTGCAGCGGAGCAGAACGGAGCGAGAAAGGTTTCCTCACCAAATGATCAGGTTGGATGTTGGGATGGGAGGGACTGAGAAGCCTCCAGTGCTCAGTTTCAGGAACCAAAGCGCACAATGAAAGGGGATTATGATGACTGAGTCATGTTATAATCACGGAAGAATCCATCCATTGTTGAGAGAAACTCAGAAATTGCTTAATGCTCATCATTTAATCAGATGGATTTAAAGAGAAGGTGATAGGCACCAGCATGCCCGTCCCACAGCCTCGCCATTTTTTCCTCTAATTCTCAGCTCTTTTTAATTGATATAGATTTAAATCCCCACGTAGGAGACACTTCACGACCTGGTACAGACATTAACATGGAAGAAGCACTCTGGGGAAAGGAGGAAAAAAGAAAAAGCAAGCAAGGCACGCTTTGCTCTCTTAGCAAAACACTTCTACTTGCCAGAGCCTGGCAGCTGAGGAGACAAGTAGTTACAGAAGAGATTTAGAGCCATAATAAGATCTAATGCTAAGCTGTCGGAAAGAACAGGCAAACTTCTGTGGCATGAATTTCCTTTCTATTTGCTATAAACACCTACTGAAAGCTTTCATGAATGTCCTCTTGGAGGCTGCCAAGTTAAAACAGCACATTATCTCAGCTGATGCCTATGACTGCGTGGCAGATTCTGACATCACAGCTCTAAGCAGTAATCGAGCAAGCTTTTAACTAAGGGAAATTTTTCCCATGTAGGGTGAGGATGATTTCTTTTTACTGCTGCCTTCGGACCTCACAGCAACGCTACGGAGGGGAAAGGCTGAGCTCAGTGGGTCTCCTGCTCTCTGCATGGAGCAGGGAGTTCTGAGTAACACTTACGTAAGAGGTCTCCACTGAGTCTCCCTGATCTCGGAGCTGGGTTTGCTATAAGCAGTCGGTCCCCATCTGTGTTGTAACCACGCTGCGACCACCGCAGAGCAGTTCTGGAAGGCACGAGTCTTGATAGGACCAAGTGATAAAAACAATTGCAGTGATGCTTCTGCGGAAGGCAAGCAGAGCTCCTGCTGGAGTCTATTGCTGTGATGTCTGCGTTCACTTCTGCAATATCTCAGCCTGAAAAGCCAGGAGTAAATGCTAAGCCTCTGTCTGCCTTCCCTTTCCCTCCACCTCCTCAAAACCAGCCTCAAACCCAAGAGCCAGAAGTCGTCTTAATCTCTGCCCCAACGCTGAAGGCTTGATTGAACCCAATAAAGCTGTTTCATCAAGTGAGATAATTCTTATCAGCTTTCAGGAAATCAAAGTCATGGCTGAGATACAAAGCAAAGTCTCCAGGCTGTGTTCCTATGCACCCAGCTTTGTCTTACCTCTATTTCATGGGCTGCATGATCTCTGCAAAGGCGAATCAGAGACTCTTTAAGGCTGGAAAAGGCCCCTGAGATCATCCAGACCAGCTGTTCGCCCACCACCAATATCTGCATGCAACATCAGGGCTCTGAGACAGCAAGTGATGGCAGGAGGTAGGAAGTAAACAGCTCCTGAAAGCCTGCTGTGACACCTGAGGAAACACACAGCACTCCTGACAGCCCTCCAAGAACTGTGAGGGCGCTTACTGTGTTTAAGCTCTTTAATCACTTCAGTACAATGGGTAGATTAATATAGTTTAGTACTCCTGGCTAATTACAGTGACTGGTCTTTATGGCAGTACCACTAAACAGCAGCCCCCTGCCATTTCAATGGGAGCAAATTAATAGATGACACCAAGGAGGATATAGCATTCAAGCTCAGGCGTCTTCCAGTACTTGGAGAAAGGCAGATCAGCCTTCAATTCACACCAACACAATGGCTGTTTTTGTTGTGGCATCAATTCCCAGTGCCATAACCGCTCAGTCCTTAATGCACAGATGAACAATGAGGAAAATGGGACGAACAGAGGCTGGTGTTGGAGATCTGCTCTGCAGAGCAAACGCTTGCATTACCTGAGAGCTAAACGAGCAGCGTGGTTATTAATGAGATGCAAAGCCCTGGCACTGGAATGCTCGTGCTATTTAGGGAAGGGAAGAGATGATGGAGGGCTGAGGAGCTGCAGGACAAACTTGGTTTGAAGGCAGCAGGGCTGTCGGAGGAGCAGTGTGGTGGGCAGTGAGTTCACTGCCTGCAGCTCCAGGCTGGGTCACAGCCCCGTGCCCAGCTAACCCAAGGGACAGCTGTCCCCAGATGAGCTTACTGAAGTCCCGGAGCTGTTCTGGAAGGGCTGAAATCCTGTATGGCGTCGCTGCAGGAGGGGCTCTGCTCCCAGCGTCGCTTTGTCCCTGCTGGCAGCCAGCAGCTCCACGTGCTGGGTAAGAATACAGATTAGTGGAAAAACATTGCCCTGTGAATCAGGAGCTCCCAAGTGCTCTGCACTCCTTTTTCTCCCTTTCTTTTTGAGAGTGAGGGTTTCAAAGCAGTGTGGAACAGAGAAACAACCGAAGGTCAGGGATGCTGGCGGAGTCATTGGGGAGGTATTTGGGAGAAGAGTAAAGATAGAATCCAGACTGCCCAGTGCTTCATCACAAGCCAGAGCTTTACAGGAAGAGCCACGGGGTGGATATGTCACACTGCCTTATGCCTGCAAGAGGGAATTCTATTTTTCACCCTGAGAACCAGCCCTGACAGCAGCGGAGGGGTTATTAGTGTGCCCTGAGTGTGAGCCAACGCTGCTTTTGCACGCTGACCATCACCATCCGTAGCACAGAAAGCAGGAGAGGGATTTCCTTATGCTGTAGACGGCACTAATAACTTCATTTCTAAGTTACTGAACTCACCAGCAGGCACTGGTAAACCACTGGGATTTTTCATGCCTGCTTCCAAGCAGAGAGACCCAAAGAGAGGCAGGGATTACAAAACGACTTCTTTCTTTCACACCAAAACCAAATGCCACCCTCCAACATGAGTCATGAACCAGCAAGCGTGGGCACCCCCAACCTCAAACCGAGGCTTTCCAACAATGTATTTGAAACGTTACGATCTATCAGTGCATCCAAGCTCACATCACACTGCAGCAAATTGACTTCTTCTCTCCTATTCTGAACATAAAATGGAGGTGCATTCAATCACTTCACTTGCAGCTAACATTGGCACGTGACAGCAGCCCAAGGACACCCCTGCAAAACACACCACAAGAGAACAAAATATAGAAAACAATGCCCTGGAGAAGCCATACAGCTTTCCTGCTGTATGTTTATGAAGTGCCTCCTTCTGTTTCTCAGCACGAATCAGCTCAGGGTTCTGGGAACAAGATAATCTTTCACTATGAACTGCTCACAAGGCTGCAGAAGAGCTTCACTTAAACTAAATTCAGTTAAACTACATCGTGTTCCATTAGACCAAACAACAAATTCTCCTTTCTTGCACAAACCCAAACAAAACATGACGTGGCTCGGTAGTCATGGTGGGGTTGAGGTTGGACTAGAAGATTTTAGGGGTGCCTTCACGATTCTATGACACAGTTTGCATGGTGGGGATGAGCTGATGGTTGGACTTGACGATCTTGGAGGTCTCCAACCTTAAGGATTCTATTTAGGGGCATGGTTAGCAAGCATGGTAGTGATGGGCTGATGGTTGGATTGGTGATTTTGGAGGCCTCTTCCAACTTTCTATTCTATTGATTCTATTTAGGAACATGATCAGTGGGCATGGTGGGGATAGGTTTATTGTTGGACTCAACAACCTCGGAGGTCTTCTCCAGCCTTAATGATTCTATCAGTCTACTTAGGGTTGGGTTGATGGTTGGACTTGGTGATCTGGGAGGTCTTCTCCAACCTTAGTGATTCTATTTAGGGATAGGTTAGTGGGCATGGTAGTGATGGGCTGACAGTTGGATTGGTGATTTTGGAGGTCTTCTCCAACCTGAATGATTCTATTTAAGGACGTGGCCAATAGGCATGGCAGTCATGGGTTGATGGTTGGACTTGGTGATCTTGGAGGTCTTCTACAACCTTAGTGACTCCATTTAGGGACACAGTCAATGAGCGTGGTGATGATGTGTTGATGGCTGGACTTGGTGACCATAGAGCTCTTTCCCAACCCTAATGATTCTGTGGAAACAGCTGGACTTTACATTTCAAATATAGACTTGAGCCAAAAAGAGCAACGTCCTGCGAACACTTCCAGCAAACTGAGAATAGTTAGTTAGTCACAGAGAAGGAAACGCAGGAAGCTAACTTAGGACCAGACAGAGCTTTACCACAAATACCCAACCACAAAAAAGCAGCTGTTGAGCTGTCCATGGGCTCGGCGCTTCCTTCAGCTCCATCCCAGCACTCGCTGCAGAAAGGCTGTGATTACCAATGATGAAGAGCCAGAAATAACTCAGGTTTAAGCTTGTTTTTGCCTCGTCCCTACGTCAGAAGGGTCTCGGGGGGTTGATAGGTTGGGGGCCAGAGGCACCTGGGGGATTTGCAGCCCCACAGCTGTGCTCTCTGCCTGTTTTTTTCCCCCCTTCACCAAATCCAAGGTTTCCCACCGTGAGTCACTGAGGAACAAAAGGTGAATTCAACACACACAGAAAGCGTTGTGGTTCTCTTTCAACAGGGGAAGCCACTCTTTGAAGAGCACAGCCCAAGTTTCCCTGAAACTCACGGCACGACGCGGCGATTCCTCCCTCCGACCCAGTTCATCTGCAAATTCATTACTTTAATTGGGGTCCTGAGCTAATAGCTGGGCAAAGATAAAGCACAGCATGAACAGCTAGCACGCTATTTGAAATCAGCCCTTGAATCTCAACCCTACCCCGGTGGCTCTCATTCCAAGCCAGTTTAATAAGGCACAGCGTTCATCTGGTTAAGTATTTAGCAAATAGAGCCTCAATCCCTGGGTTCTGTGTAGCACTGCTGGATAGAAGGATCAAAGGGAGCCCTGTGTTCTCCTCACAAACTTTTCCTGCATTACTACAGCCCAGAAATCCCAGCCTTCTGCCCTTTCAGGGCGAGTAAATTTCTCTTTTTAAGACTGAATATCCGGTTTCCCAAGGGTGAACGCTTAGCATCAAACCTCACATCAGTTGGAGCAGGTCTTCTCCAGCCTTACTGATTCTGTGATTCCCATCTATGAGGGGTACCCGAAATCTCTGACATCGGGCTGCACCCACATGGGACGTGGTGCAGAACACAAACAACCTCACTGCAGCACAACTGCAATAGAAAAGTACACATCCCAGAATTTAATACATTCCTCTATGTACCAAAATATACCTACGCACCAGAATTAAATGCATACCCACACATATGTGTGGCTTTTGCATTATTGCCAGCCCTGTAACCAATTGAGACACGGACACAAGTCCTGCACGATGATTGCATTCTTCTGGAGGGATAAAAAAATTATTTGTTTTTGATTGGCTCTATGCGTAACATTTGCATCTTGTTACCACTGCTATTTTAGCTTTAAAAGTTCTCAGACATTCCTCCAGGGCTTCTCTTAAGCACATTTTTATTAAGTTCCCTCCTTTAAAAGAAATGAGACCCAGTGAGTTTTGACGCTCGGTGCCTTTCACAATGATAATCGTTGTCCTTCCCAGCTGCAGCAAATTTAAGATAATCTCTTTTTCAAGTGGACTTGATTAATCTTCCCAATGAAATACCATCCTGGGGTAAAACAATTATTTCCAGTCCAACCCTTACTAAGAGTGAAATCTGGGCTGGAAAAGACAACCAACATCTGGCCAGCTCAATATCTGCTCCAATTAAGAACAATTTTGAAACCATAATAGACAAATCTATTCGAATGTTGAGAGCAAAGCTTGCCACGGCAGTTAAAGGCAGGGGAGGGGGGGAGAGGAACAGAAGGGAGAGCAGGGCAGGACTGCAGCAGGGCTTCACCTCGTCAGCAGAGCTGTGGCCACACGCAGCAGCGTTCTGCTGGCAGGGTGCACTGGAGTCCTGAAGGAGATCTTAAAGGCCCCTTCCAAGCCAAACCGTTCTGTGATCCCGTGGCCTCCAAGGGTGGCTGAATGCAAAGGGTTGCCTCTTGCTGGGCAGCGGACGAAGCCACAGCCCAGCCTGTAGAAAGAAAGCAGTTCTGGTGCGCTGCTCGGGGTGCTCATTTGTGGTCCCTTCCAACCCAAGCTGTTCTGTGACTCTATGGAGACACGGGTAGAACACAGCCCAGGTGCTCTGCTGACTGCACATCCCAGTATTGGGTTTATCCAAAGCGTTGGGATATCCCAGAAAAGTGATGTTGGTGGGCAGAACCGAGGAGATGGGTGCCTTCTCCTACAAGAAGCCATCAGTAATGGCAGAAACTGCCCATGGCAGGGGTTGGAAATAGATGATCTTTAAGCTCCCCTCCAACCTCAGCCATCCTATGATCCTGAATTGAGCTCCAGCAGTGCCCAAACCATAACAGCAGGCCCAGCAAACTCAGCCTTCCCAGCATGAGCGGCCCTGCAATAAATGGAGCGGGGCTGTTGCAGAGGGCTGCCTGCCTGCCGGGTGCACCTACCAGGTTTTAAGCACTTGCATGGCTTTGTAGGATCACAGATCTGTGTCAGAAACTCATGCATGCACTTAGCTTTATGCAGGCCCCAACAGCACGAAGCTCATTTTCCACTGCAAGATTGTTTCCCTAAATAACTTGTGCATATTCCAGCGAGATAATGTAAACTCAGAGCGTGCATTTTATGTACGTGCACACGTGTGCCACAACAAAGAACCCTTCCCCTGCAAACCAACACACTCACAGCAACCTTTCCAGGGCTGCTGACAAACACAGCACCACGTGAGCTCAGGATAATGGAACCAGAATGAGGGACTGCAAGAACGGCATCGCCAACGCCACAGATGAGCGAGCGCTGAGGGTGCTCAAGGCTGAGCAGAGCCACGGAGCGCAGCGACAACACCCAGCCCCGTCACACTGCAGCTTCCTCCCATCTCCCTGGTGCCAACCAAACAAACACAGCCCCACGGCGCGTCAGCTGAACTAAGGGGGAGACTTCTTTTCCCACGGGATGCAGTGGGTGCTCCAACGCTTGGCAGTGAAGGCAGGGCAGCTCGCAGGAGATGCGCTGAGATCAGTAAGAAACACAGAGGGCACAAATGGTGACTTGAGCAGAATGTTCCTGCTTAGAAATGCCTTCTGAACCAATTCTTGAGTTCTGTTTTAAAAGGGTGCAAAAAAGCCACGCGCTGCAGCTCTGTTAAGCAGGCAGAAGACATTCCGGCAGCTCCACCAGAAGCCCCGACTGCTTCCAAAAGGAACACAAACAAATGAAGGATGACATTCGCTCTCCAGCAAAAACACAACCTCAAAGAACACATTTCAAGCCTGAAAACCCCCCAAAATGGGAGCATTCACACCAGCCCCATCGCCCAGCAGCTCTCAGGCAATGCAGGAATTTCCCTGCAGAATCCCAACTCCCCTTTCTCTCTCTCTCTCTCTTTTTTTTCTCCTCCCTTGGCCTCCATCTCTACCACAGATGCGTCGAGCAGCAAACACAGCACTGCAAAGGGAACGCTATCCATCACCGGGTAAAGAACACCATTTCAAACCCCAATGGGCTGAAGGAAGCCTCAAGATTCCCAGGGCTCACAAAGGCTGCCGGGTGGCTTTTGTTTTGTTTTGACCAATTCAAAGAAGCTCCTTTGCAAGCAAACCTTCCCCTGCAGTATTTGCAACCCAAATATTGCAGCACTGAGCTAATTTAAGAGAAGCGGCGGACGAAAGCGACGACTGATTAAGCCAGAAAATGAAGAAGGAGCTAAATTTAGGAAGAACGACACGATGCAATGTTAACAACAGATTACTCCCCATCTCCAAAAAGGGGGGGTTTGGAGGGGTTTTACAGCCGAGCTGACGATGCTGCTTGGAGCACCCAGCCTCCCTGTGGTGCAGTGGATGCTGGCAAAGGAAAAAACCCTCCTCAAGAAAGATTCCCCCCCCCCAAAACCCTTCCCAAGGAGGGGAGCTTGGGTTGCCAGCATCCTCCCTGTGGATTGTGGTGCTGGGGGAGCCCATCCTTGTGCCTCCAGGGTTGTACCACCCAACTTGGGGGGGGGGGGGGGGGGTGGTGGCAAATCCCTTCTTTAGAGATCACGATGCTGGGGGGGGACTGCAAATCTCTTTCAGAGGCTGCAAAGTGGGCCCCATCCCCAGATGGAGTCCCCAGATCCTGTTTCCAGAGGACTGTGGTGCTAGGGCATCTATCACTGTGCCCCCAGGGCTGAGGGGGCCTAAATCCCACCTCCAGAGGCCACGGTGCTGGGAGGCTCATCTCCAGCTGAGGGTCCCAGATTCCTTCTCCAAAGGCTTCAATGGGAGCCCATCCCCACAACCCCAAGGCTCTGCCACAAAACTGGGGGATCCCAAATTCCTTCTTCAGGGCATCGTGGTGCAATGGGGGCCTAACATCAGCTGGGCTCCTCAAACCACTTCTCCAAAGGATCATGGCAAAATACGGGCCTAACCCCAACTGGGGGTCCCCAAATTCCTTCTCCAGAGGATCACAGTATGAAGGGAACTCATCTCCTATGGGAGGGGGGCCCAAATCTCATCTCAAAGGATCACGGTGCAGTGGAGGCCTAACTCTGATTGGGGTCCCCAATATCCCTCTGCCCCCAGGGCTTCCCATCCTACTGGATCCAAAGGATCACAGTGCTGGGGAAGCCCAACTCCAACTGGAATCCCCAGGTCCCTTTTGTAAAGGAACACAGTGCTGGGGGAGGGGGGGAGCACTCCTAATTGGAGTCCCCATATCCCTTCTCCAGAGGATCATAGGGTGGGATAGGGGGGTGTTTGGGGAGGGGAAGGGGGCACCCCCTGTTGGGGTCCACACATCCCTTCTCCAGCGGGTTGCAGTGCTGGGGTCCCACCTCCAACTGGGGGCTCCAAATCCCTTCTCCATAGGATTGAGGTGTAACAGGAGGATCCATCCCTGTGCCCCCAGTGCATGCCACACAACTGGGGGGGGGGAGGGAAAAGGGGCCCCCAAATCCATTCTCCAGAGGGATCGTTGTGCAGGGAACCCCATCCCCAGCTGGGGATCCTTTCTCTTGTGATGCTGGGGGAGGGGTATCCCCAAATGGAGGAGCCCAGATCCCATCTATGAGGCATCAAGGAGCACCCATCCCCAACGGGGGGTCGGAATCCCTTCGAAGGGAAGGGGGAGGGAAGGAAAAGGAGAAGAAGGGGTGGGGAGGGGGGGGTCCCCACCACCCAATCGAAGCCCCCCGACACCCCACTCACTTTCTCTTGTACTCGTCTCTCTCCCTCTTGACTTTGGCCAGCACGTTGTAAAGCGCCCGGATTTCGGGTGTGATGGTATCGATCTGCACCCCGACGCCGTCCGGGTGAATCCAAGACACTCCCGGCCCTTGAACCGTTTCCAATCCACCTCCCCCGGTACGTCTCACTTGAGTGTAGCTCCAAATAGTGCCGGGTAAACGGCTGTAATGCGACGGAAGCAGGCCGGTCGCCGGGCTCGCAGACAGAGCAGCACCGGTTAACGGGAGCCCGCCGTCGGTTTGCACGGCCTGATCCCGGCTGAAGGTCTTATAGCGAAGGCGGCGGTCTCGTTCGCACTGCTGGGCCGCCAGCTGCTTCTCCAGCAGCCGGTTCCTCCGCTCCAGCTCGTGCACTTTCGCCAGGAAGCAGCGAAAACGCACGTTGAGACCTTTCAGCAGATGGATGTTGGAACCCAGATCGTTCCGCAGCGCCGCCGTCACCGGTGGGCCACCCGCCGCTCCGCCCGCCGTTCCCGGCGTACCGCTTCCAGCCGCCGGAACGCCGGGAGAGAAGGCGCGGGCCATTTCGCCGAACAGCAGCGAGTTCATGGCGGAGAGGAGCGGCGGGGAGGCGAACGGCCGTTATGAACGGAGGGGGGGGGGGGGGGGGGGGGGTGGGAGCGCCGCCGCCGCCGCCGCGCGTTCCTGCGGCTGCCGCAACCGCCGCACCGGCACGAAGCCCCGCCCGCCGCGCGAGGCCCCGCCCCTTTCGTCTCCATAGCCACGCCCCCTCGCCGCAACGCCGCTGGCGCGCAGGCCACGCCCCCCTCGCTCGCCTAAAGCCACGCCCCCTCGCGGCGAGGCCACGCCCCCCTCCCCGCCGCCTCCGCTCCACGTGTTCGTTGCCGGGAGTTGGAGGGGAGTGGGGCTCATTTAGGGGGGGTGAAAGATTGTAAGGAGGGAGGAGAGCTGGAGGGTATCGAGGGCTGTGCTGAGGAATCAAATAGGGCCATCAGTGGGTTCCATATAGTGCCATTGGTGGGCACCATATAGAGCCACTGGGGGGTTCTGGGGCCTATATAGTGTCATTAGTGGGTACTGGGGGCTGTATAAGGCCATTGCTGGGCACCATATAGGGCCATTGGTGGGTTCTAGGGCCTATACTGTGTTACTGATGGGTTTTGGGGAGCTCTGTAGTGCCAGTGGTAGGTACTGGAGGCTATATAGGGCCATTCCTGGGCACCATGTAGTGCCATTGCTGAGCGTTGGAGGCTATATAATGCCAGTGCTGGGTGCTGGGGAACTGTGCAGTGCCATCGGTGGGTACTGGGGGCTATAAAGGGCCATTGGTGGGCACCATATAGCCCCCAGCTCCCATCAGTGGCCCTATGTAGAACCACTGGTAAGTGCTGGAGGCCATAAGGAGGTGCTGGGGGCCATATGGGGTCACGCATGGTGTCAGCACGTCACAGATGAATCACTTGGCATCAAATAAGAGACAAACTGTGACTGTGCCCTGTGAGCCACACTCCTCACACGCCTTGCAAGATGCTCTGGAATTCAGGGGAATTGCTTAGTTGTTAAGATTAGACAATAGAAGATTAATTTTGTTAGCGGTTATCTGAAGCAATTCTCTGCCTTAAGTGCTAACTAACGCTACTCTGATGATATAATAATTAAGTTATTAAATAAGCAGCTCCTGGAGCTCTGAGCCACCCAGCAAATCAAAGCCACTGCTTAATCGTGATGCTATTTAGAGGGAGAATGGATGGGCACCAAATCCCTCCACGGGGCTGCTGCACCCCAACCTTCCCAATAATTCTGGCTTTTCACAGAAGAGGCACTGCCACCTTCACATATTTCTCCCAGTTTCTGCACCCTGGGATTTCCTACCATTACCTCTGCAGATTGAGGCACAAACAATGGGACAACGCCATCCCAGCGCCACCAACATCCCCTTCTGGGTGGAGATAACAGAAATATTTTGGAACCAAACCCACGGCAGATACAAGGGGAGGGATGGGAGGTGCAGGTGATGACAGCACTGCAGGCAGAGCATCGCAGAGACACGTCCCTGGTGATGGTGGCAACGCTGCCTGCTTCCCCAGTAACCAAATATTTGCATCAGCATTGAGAAGAGCAGCAATCACCCCGATAAGCCACACAGGTGTGCTTCAGGGCACACTCAGCACTTTGGCATTTCATCGAGGTAATTTGACTTTGAATCCCTCCCAGGGAGAGGCAAACCTTTCCCCAGATTTGAGCATCCCTAGGGCTGAAGCACGTCCCCCACTGAAGCCTCTCCTGTATGGTCCCTGCTGCAGACCTGGAATCCCTGCTGGAATCAGTAATGCAAGGCCCTATGTTCCCCTGAATAGCACCCAGGGGTTCTCCTACCCCCATGTCCCAAAGGTGGGACACAAACACTGTGCCCAGAAAGCAGCAGCTGGGCGGCCACACAGGGAGATAAATGACTTCTACATTGGAAAAACTGCAGGGAATCCTCCGTGATGCCCAGAGACACTGGGGTGTGTTTGTGTTTGGCTGTAATGAAAACATAGCAAGGCAACAACAGTGAGACACAAAGCAGAGGCTCAGCCCTGGTTGGGAACAGGGAGACCAAGGCAGAGTGGAGCGAAACAAGCACTGGCAGAGGTGAGAAGGAAAACACAGCACTCACCCATCTGCTCACAGCCAAATCACAGCACATGCTTAGCACTAAAAGGCATCAAACGGGCCGGCAAGTTATTCATCCTCTGAAATAATTATTGGTTATGGTGACAGGACTGCGTTAGGATTGCAGAAATTCAAGTTCAAACAGAGATGAAGATGACAGGGAAAGCTTTATTGGGTTCCAGCTCAGCCAGGTGGCAGGTGGGCTACAGGACAGCAGAGGTAGAGGCAGCTTACCATCATGCACAGTTTGGTGAGAAAGGCAGGGCTGTGTCCAAAGCAGGCACTTAGTGCTGGGTCAGGGCACAGCAAAGTGCATGATTTACCAGCAGAGAGCAAGCGCCCAGCTCTAGAAGCACTTGTGGCATTTGTTTTCCATGCATTTTCCATAGCTGAAAATTGTACCAGGTAGAAGAGAGGCAATGCTGCCATCCATATGCACACCTGTTTTGAGTACAGCCTTGCTGAGAACAAAGTGAGGGCAGAGTCCATGATACACAGCTCCCTGTGGCCAGGTGTGAGGAAGGGGTGTGTGTGCAACACACGTGTTTCTAAGGCTCACATCCCACAGGGGAAACCTGCTGTGTGTGTGCATCAGTGACCACTGCCAGTCTGCTCCCTGCAAGGCTTTTGCTTCCTACGTCTCCAGAAAGAGCAGCAACTCTGAGCCCTGAAATAAAGAGCTCTGAAAGGAAAAGATGGGAAAGAACTTGGCATTTAGGTTAAAATACTCATCAAACCCATCTTACTTATTTGTTTGATTTATTTAACTTCAAAGAGGTGCACACTAACGCATTAAGATTTACTAGTATGGATTCCTCTCTGTACAAGTTCTTTCAACCAGCTGAATACACAAGGCTTTACAGACAGAAGCACTGAAATAAAAGATAAAACAAATCTAAATTCCACATCACTCCAGGAAGAAAAACCTGTAGAAAATAAAAACAAAAGAAAAATAAACAACAGAAAAAAAAAAAAACCCCACCAAAAACACAACAACAACAACCAAAACCAAACCAAAACCCCAATAAACTGCAGCACTCCTCAGGGAAGGGATAGACTGCACGAGGAGGGACATGGGGATGGAAGGCAAGCAGTGTGGTCTCTGCCCATCGCTTCTGTGCTGGTGGCTCAGGGGATGGAATTCAAAAGATCTCTGAGGAAGCTGTCGGGGTCATTGATTTCTGATAGGAGACCTTTAAACAGAAGAAGACAAGACAATAATTAGGTCCAAGAAGTGTTTTCTCCAGCCGACACTACAGATCAGTGCTAGGCCATGTGTATACTAAGTTATTAATGACAGCTGCAATGTTATTTTAAGTATGGACTCAACACAGATAAACTTCTGTGCGCATGGGGCTGAGGTGTGTGTGTTAAAATCATGCAGGGAACAGAGCTCTTGGGGAACAGAGCTGCTGCAGAGACCCCAGCTAGCTACATACATGAAAATGTATGAGAATGAGAAATGTATGAGAACGAGAAACTGAGGGGCACTGGGAACTCTTAGCAGAAGAGCAGCTCCTCTGCAGGTGAATTTTCAGAGGCTGGAGACAACAAAAGCCCACCAGATGGAACTCCCATTGCATTGAAGCACTGCTTCACTGTCTGCTGGGGAATTAGTTCCAGACTAAAAGAGGAGAGATTTAAATTGGATGGAAGGACGAAGTTTTTTTACAACAAAGGCAGCGAGGCAGTGCACAGGCTGCCCAGAGAGGTGGTGCAGACACCCAAGGTCAGGCTGGAGGAGCTCTGAGCACTGATGGAGCTGTGGGTGTCCCTGCTCACTGCAGGGAAGTTGGACTAGATGGCATTTAAGTGTCCCTCCCAACTCAAACAATTCTATGGTTCTGTGATTCATATACCCCCAAACATCCTTATGCTGTGATGTCAGTGATTTAACAGAGCAGGGGGAGGGCACGCAGGATCAGGTGAGAGAAATTTTCCTGTCTGGGGATGCTCAAGCGTGTTTGGGAAATAGCTGAGGCCATAGCTGGGTGCCAAGGTCTCCTCCCTCCCTGCAAACAAGCTGTTGCTGTGTCGGGAATGCTGCTGCTGTCTGGAGTCACGAGTTGAATAAGGCAGCCTATAAAAGGGAAAGCAAAGTGCGTGCTTACCAGCCACATCCAAAAACTCGGAAAATGTTTCGACTGGCATGAACTCCTCCTGGAAGGTTTTCAGGGCCTTGTCTGCAGCTTCGTGTATTGGCATGTCGTTGTGTCGGATGAACTCAGCAAGAGAGTAGGACCAGCCTCCCTCTGTGTTACTGGTAGGCACCTTCTGCAAGAGGAGAAAGCAGGGCAGCTCAGTGCCAATCGGTCCGCAGAACAACTTCAAGGCTCTGACACCATGCCCTGCTGTCACTGGAGTTGTCCCAAGTCCCATTACAAAGTCACCCCACTGATGACTTCCCAGTCTCTTTGTACAGAACACAACGAGGCACCTTCTCGCTTATTTAACCCTTCCTGGAAGCTTTAAGCTATTTGGTGGATGCCCCCACCTCATTCCTTACCCTCTGAACACCCTTGGCTAAAAAATAAGCAAGTGCATGAGCAGAACCTTCACGATTCTCTTACCTTGAACATGTTGTAAATGAGATCTACGAGGGCCCAGAAGAGAAGGCCAGAGCGGTACGTTGCGTATTCCTTCACCGCCTTATCTGCCAATCTGGGGAGATAATGAAATCCATCTCAGAGTTAATCACTTTATTATGCTTTGGTAACCCATGTGATGAATAGTGTGAAAGCTGAAACGGCCCCAAAGCTGTCAATAATGCGTGGGGAATGGCTCTTGGGGAGCTCTGCTATGTGCTCTTGGACACAGAACAAACCTTGGGCATCCTGCACTGGCTCCTGTGGCTGGGAAATTGCTTTATGAGCCGTAGCTGCTATTACCAAAGCAGGTGAACCAATAAAAAACGTGTTTCATGGGGAGAAATCAAGCAGAGAGGGAAGCAGACTGCTAAGGCTGAGTAGGAAGTCAACAGCAAAGCTGGAAAAATAACGCACAGCCCTCACATGTATGTCTACTAGCTGCAGTGTAGTGGATTCCCAAAGAAATAATAAAACATGGGTCTCAGGCAATGGCAGAATCTGGTTCCAGCCCCAAAAAGGAGCCTTGGTGAAATGGAACAGCTTCTGTTTAATGCTGCTTGATTCCTGTATGGCCATGGGAGGGTCTGTGCCTTGGGATGTCCAACATCCAGCTGCAAAAATGCTACAAAAGGAGCAGAGCTGTCGTGGTGCACCAACTCCCAAAGCTTGTGGGATGAATCACCGACAGGTTGTGGCATGGCAGAGCCTCCTGCCAGCAGACCTCATGCTTTTGGAATTCCCTTGCACGCTTTCCTCAGGTACGGCCGCCTCCATCACCAGCCACTTCCAATCACCACTCAAAAGCTTTGAAAATGGCCTTTTTTGGGTATCCAGAACCAGACCAGCTGCCACTGACAGCAAGGAGCAGGACAGAGGGTATGATAGAATGGTTTGAGTTGGAAGGGACCCTTAAAGGTCATCTAATTCAACTCCCCTGCAATGAACAGGGACAGCTCGATCATCTGACCATCGGCTCCCACATGCTGCTGGGTGACAGCTAGGCTTAATTATTTAAGGGCAAACCAATTAGTAAAGGTGACTAAGTTTGCATGGGAAGAAGAGTAATGTATAGCGAGGCTAATTCTAGGCTCCCAAATACTGCAAGCCAGAGCTTCTTTTTATGTGCCTGGTTTTGATCTAATTGCTGCCTGCTCCTTTAATTGAAAACTAAAAGGCCCTTGTGGGGTCAGCCTGGGTAGGTTCCTTCTGGAGCAGCTGCTCCATGTAATGCTGCCACCGGGTCATTAACATGAGCCATAGAATCATGAAGGTTGGGAAAGACCACTAAGATCATCAAGTCCAGCCATCAACCCATCACCACCACGTCCACCAAACCTTCTTATCCTCATCTGGGGAGGATAAGATGGGGTGCAATTGGTCAGAATTCACAAACCCCACATTTTTGGCTAGGCTCTCCCCAGATCTGTCTCACGCTTAACAGCACGAAAGGGTGCTGAGGTTACAACACCTGGACACGGGCACCATCTACCACCTTCGCTTAGCACAGTGTTTCTGCATCCTCAATTATGAGATTTCCAGGTCCTTTCTGGGAGCTGGAGGTGATGCTCAGCTGCTTTCAGATGCACTGATTGTTGCTATAGCAACTCTCCTGCATCTCTGCCAGCAAGAGTGGAAGTGGGTCCTTGTTTCTATTCAGCATTCCAAAGTGCTGTGAACAGCAGTGTTTCCACTAACACTCTGCACTGCTCCTAACAGGGAATGCTAATTTTCATCTTTTACATACAGACATATCACCCTGTTGTTACAGGCTTCCTCTCCATCTCACTTCTGAGGTATTGGCACTTATCTGTGCAGAGTTTCACTGTCCATCACCCTCCTCCTGATTTCCCACAAGAATAAATAAGCTGAGACCTTGGAAACCAGAGCTGGTCTTATCAGAGGAAGGCTTTGTGCTCTCTTAGTCCGCGGGGATTAAAGAAAGCCCTTGAATAAACCTTGACATAATTCCCAAGAGCTGTTTCTGAGTGTTCTCCCCTGCAATCCCAGAGACTGTGGGGGCTGGTGGAGGTTCCTTCTACTTCAATCTGCTTTTATTGCCTACGTGCCTGGAGATATGTTTGGAAAGAAACAACACCACTCACAGGGTTTTCAAGAACACCAACAAACCCACACAGGGCTTCTGCTTCACCCTTCTCTTCTGCAGACCACATGAAAGCATGAGCAAGCAAACCTCTAAGATAGCATCTCCTGTAACTGCTGCACCCCCTTCCCAGCACTCAGGCAGGGGAATGGGAGCCAAGCACAGAGCAGGCTGAGCTGGAATGGCAGTAACACAGCAATCAATACAACAGCCCCTTTAATGGCAAGGAGGCTCTTTTGATGCCTCTAATAGCATTGATGCACGCTGTGTTGTATGTAACTACAATGTAATGACTTTATCAAACACGTAATTAATGTCATCAGAGTAAGAATGCCCCGTAAGACGACTTAGAATAATAATGAGTGCATTCCTAATTATGACAGCTATTTCAAATCATCTTTTCAGAAACTGGAATTCCCCTTCCTGCTCTGGAAATATTTCCTTTTGTCAGGCAGCAGAGCCACTTATTCTCATACTTCTCAAGTGCCTGACAGCTGCTATTGATTCTTTTCTTTTTTGAAAGCAATGGCATTTGATTTCTATTTCTATTTTTCTATTTAAGGAAGCTGTTGCACCGATCACAATGAGAACAGAAGGAGCCTTCTCACAAAGGGAAGCACAGAAAGTTTTACTAGGAGAAATTTTTTCCTCTCAAAGAGCAGTGATGCATTGGTGCAGGCTGCCCAGGGAGGGGGTGCAGTCACTGTTCCTGGAGGTGCTCAAGGAACACAGAGATGTGGCACTGGGGAACACAGCTTACTGGGCACGGTGGGGGTGGGCTGGGGCTGGACTCGGCAATCTTAGTGGTCTTTTCATAGAATCACAGAATGGCCTGGGTTGAAAAGGACCACAAAGATCACCCAGCTCCAACCCCCTGCTGTGTGCAGGTCACCAACCAGCAGCCCAGGTGCCCAGAGCCACATCCAGCCTGGCCTTGAATGCCTGCAGGGATGGGGCACCCACAGCCTCCTTGGGCAGCCTGTGCCAGTGCCTCACCGCCCTCTGGGTGAAAACCTTCCTCCTAATATCCAACCTAAACCTGCCCTGTCTCAGTTTAAAACCATTTCCCCGTGTCCTATCACTATCCACCCTTGTAAACAATCGTTCCCCCTCCTTTTTACACACTCCCTTCAAATACTGGAACACCACAATGAGGTCTGCATTCTGGAGCCTTCTCTTCTCCAAGCTAAACGAGCCCAGTTCCCTCCCATCTTAATAACTCTGCTTCTGTGGCTCTATGAGTGGGCACAGTAGTGATGGACAAGATAACCTGGGGGGCTTTTCCAACCTTAACAACTCCACCATCAACTGATGGACCCACTCCCCAAATCACCCCAACTCAGGGCTCCTGCTCACACCTCTGCAACACTGAACACAGAGCTACACAGAAAGGGTCAACAACTGCTATTCTGAAATACTCGTGTTCATTTCCTCAGCTCCCCCCAGGCTGCCCCACGTAGCTCTGACTGCCATGGCAGCCACAGGAAGGAAGAGCTGCTGGTGGCTGACCTGCTGGCTCCCCCTGGTGACACCACCCTGGCGTGGGAGGTCACCAGGAGCCTCTTGAGGATCTCCACTCGCATGGCTTTCCACTTCTCAGGGGGTGAGATGTGCAGTGCCAGCACGGTGTAGTAATGGGGCCCATCCACCTCGTAGGCACTCTCCAGCCACTTCTCCCTGGGGTGCTCCATGAAGCTCTGGAGGTTCTTCTCCTCTCTTGACGTCGCTCGAGTTCTGCAACATAAGAAAAGCTTTAGCAATTGTTCTGGCTCCTGCACGCTGCTTGCTGCTTCTCAAATTCATCCAGTGCTTGAGTCTGTATTTGCTCATAGTGAAGCATGCAAGCCCAGCAAACTCATTTCCCTGGAGCTGCTCAAGTATGAGAGGTCTGCAAGGCAGCTGGCACTGCTCCAGGAGGACAATGATATTGTAAAGCTATTTTTCCTTTTGTTAGGGGAAAAAGTCAGGCCAGGCATCCCATGTGTTGGGTTGAACCTCTGCCCAACTGACACTAAGCACAACTGCTCCTAAGCCAGACCTCAGGATCGATCTGTGTAATTCATCTGCTGCAAAAGCAATCAAGGAGGAGATGCGGGCCAATTCAAAACCAAGAAGGTGGTGTGCTTACTGTAAGCTTCCATATTTTATACACATGGATGTATATTTGTCTCTTTTCCCTGCTTCGATCTCCTCAGAAGAGCTGTGTAAACACCTGTGAAGATGTGCAGCCCTTCATCACAGCCCATTGCTCTGCTGCATGAGGTCTCTTAAATTTAGCTGTGTCCTCCCCATCAGGAGGTACCAAGCAATATCCCTAGCATATAAAGCTATGTCTGGGTGTTCTGCATAAACCACATTTGCTACGTTATGCAGCTGGTAGCCAACAAGTAGCTCTATTTTCTACATTGAGTACCAAACACATCTTTAGGGGGAAAAAAATTGTGTCTGGAAAGGACATAATGCATTTTTATACAACAGCCACACAGCGGGTGCTGGGCTCGCTGGTGCCACTAAGAAGACTTACAAGATGAAAAGAATAGTTTCATTTATTTGTCTCTCGAGAGACTCAGAACAACAATAGGACAAGGATCTGGAGATAGATATTAAAAACAACAGGCAAATTGCATTAGAGCCAAAATGCTGATTAGTTCCAGGCGGCAGAGATTTCACTGCACTCCATTTGGAACAACCTCGGTTTAAGAGGCATGTGCTTTAACATTTACAGCCTCTTATCATTAATATTACCTTTCAATATCTAACTGTAGAAAGAAAAGGCATGAGGGCATTACCTTTTGGCACCGTATTATCACTTTTTGCTGTATTATCAGAACCAGCTCATGTATTCAGAAGTACTTTGGTATCTAATGTTTCGGAGGCTTAGACACAGTGTCAAGCCGAAGTCTCACACTTTTGCTTTGTATAAAGAAGATATTACTGAAACACTTCAACAGAAGTGTTCATACACTGCTGTCTACTGCTAAAAATAAATCTGATCTTCTGACTGTTTTGACATTTTGACAAACCTGGTAAAAGCAGAACCAAAACCAATAAGCGGTTATCACATCAGACAAAAACCATCACCAAGGTTGCTTTCAGCTGACAGCAATTACCTCTTCACAGGGTCTCCCCACTGTTTACACCTGAAAATGAAGCTGGCAGCGTTTCGTTAATCTAATAACCCTTTTGCTCACCCAAGAGGTAACAGTTACACCTAGAATGGAGAAGGAACCTAATTCCCAATTGCCCGTCCTCATGCAGTTCCCTGCTACTAAGAGAAAGATACTGACGTGTTGAGGACGTAGAGCACCGTGTGGATGATGTAGGGAATGAGGTGTATGTTGCTCTCCCTTCCTCCTCCTCCGGTATCTACGCTGAATGATTGCTCCATAGCAAAACGCAGGAATAGCAGTTTAATGTCATGGACGTTGAGCTGGTAGGTGGGCTCCCGCTGCCCTGTGCACTCTTGGAGGTATGTGTTGTGTCTGAAAAATAGCAGTGAAGTTGCATTTTATAAAAGGTCTGTAAAGGCTTTTTAATGCAGTTTCTTCTTCCACACTGTGAAGAAGTTAGAACTCAGAATCTTAGCAGTTATGTCACAGCAAAGCTCTACAGAACAAACGGAATATGGAGATACATACACTTGATCAATCCCCAAAGAGAGGCTCTGAGCTTACTCAAGCCAACCCAACTCCACGTGTGTACACATTTACACATATCAACACTACTTTCCTATGTCCAGGCCTTGGGATACAGCTCCTTGGCTGAAAAGCGTAAGAAATGTTACAACTCCTAATTTCTAACATGACTGTACAAAAGCCCCTCACAAACTGAACCGGAACGTGGACAACAGGATGACCAATCTACAAGCATTCTAGGTAAGTAGTCAGGACGCTGTAACTCATTAGCATCGAGATATGGAAGTCTACAAAAGGATTCTGTTGGTCTCACCTAACTCAAGTGCAAAACACCATGAGAAGTAACAACTACTCACCGTGCTAAGCAAGTAGCAAAAGCAGACTCTGGCACATGAGGTCCCCAGACTGGCAGGAGCCCATTACACTTGGTGTTGGCATTTTGTAGGGCTGCACTCTCCCACTCTTCACGGCCACGAGCAAGTCTGTATTGAGAGGGCAAGCCATACACCCAGGCAAGTTAGAAGCAGGCAAGATTTTTTCAAAGGAACTACGAACAACTTGGCAACTCCACAGTTTAAACTACAAACTTCAAGCCTGCCCTCCATTCAGCACATTAAAGCAGACCACAAAAGAGAAGACCGTGGCTGTCTGCAGGCAGCAAAGTGACCAGTTCCTAAGCAAACCCATTATAAGGCCATGCACACAAGCACCACAATTCTGTTGTCATCAGGACGTACCGTACAGCTGCGAGGTGGCAGTCGTAATGGACAATGTTGAAATGAGAGACTGTGCTGTACCCCTGCTGCTTTCGGGGCTTGTTCTCAAACTCCTCTAGTGCGACACGTTTGGTGAAAGTATAGATACCTAGGACCTTCGTAGGCTGCAATGACAACAGTTATGTCAGAGATCATCCGCATTTGAAACCGTTCACACTTTGTGCCATTTTGGCACTGCACTGAGTTTCACCCATCTCACACACTTACACTGACTACATTTTTTTTCCAGCTTTCACTGGAAACACACTTCCGCATCCCAACCACTTTTGGACTCCAAGAACCAAACCTGGGGCTTCCTGACCTCCCACAGCCAACGCACTGAGCCCTGCGAAGCTGGATGCTGAGTCCCCTCAGGTGATGAGAGCACTTTGCAAACGCATTGCGCTTTACCTGAAACTTGTATCCTTCCCGGCAGATGCAGCAAGTCAGTCCTGGTTCTTCTATGAGCTCCTCCATCTGCTTAAGCAGTGCAGTCTTGGTCACCACCTGACCCTTCTCATTCGTCTGGAAAAGAAAACAACTTGAGCAGGTCAAAAAGACAACAATCAGCAGCACCACCTCCACCACTGTGATACGAATGCCCGACCCTTTTCCCAGCCTGCTATTAGCAACCATATTTACTCTCCAAGCAAATCGTGGGCTCCAGCCCTGCAATATTTGTCAATAAATCATTTTACACAATTCCTCACGTGGCAGTTTTAAGAGGACAAAAATAGAAGACCATTAGATCACCAGTTGTCATCACTGCAGACAGACATTACCGTCATCCCCAGCGTGCCCAGGGCCTTCTGTCTCATTGCCATGGCCATACGCTTCTTCTCTGCCCGTGTCTCCTTCCGGGCAGCGTCGATCTTCTTATTTACCTCTGGATGTTCCCTCAGTGCCTCCAGAAGATTCTCTGCTAATGTCCCAATCCCTTCATCACTCGACACCTGCTCGAGCTTGTGCAGGTTGGTAATGGAGTCTGTGCCTATCAGCACCTAGCAGAGATTGAAACACAGCACCTTCTTCAGAGAAAGGGTGCACACAGCAGTGACTCTTCTTTCTGATCCCCCCCATCACATCCAGGTAGAAGCACTGATCTAGAAGAAATTTTTTACCAATGGCAGTGACCTAATTGATTCCTACATTACGGATCCTGGGCTTTAAAACCATGTACAAGCTGCTTCCACACTGGCCATTACTATGATACTGTCCCTCTCCAAGCCCAACAGAAAGTGTAGAATCAAATATTATAGAAAAACCTGCTTAGCTATGACCACAAAAAGCAGTGTACCGAGCCTGTCACGCTCAGCTCAGCTTTGAATATGGTCGTCTTACCTGTGTAGCTGGGTGCTGCGTGGCGAGCCCTCGGAGCAGGCGCAGGATAAAAGGAAGTGCAGGTCGAGATAAGAATTTCTTCCATATGTCTGCATCCAAACTGCACAGAAAAAAAAGCAGCAGCAGCTGAAGGGCAGTCACCCATTCCAAAAAGGCTGCTGGCAGTCAGCCAGCTGCACAGCTTGCAGAGCACAGGCTTGCAGGCAAGACAAGCACCCCTCCCCCTTTGTCCCTTCTCCATTAATTAATGAACTGACATTCACACTCTCACTTCCATGTTGTGCACGTTAATAGCCAGACTGTCAACTCTTAGCCTTGGGATTTATGTTTGTGAAGCTGTGCAGCAACAGCAAAAGCTCTGTTCCAGTGTCATAGGTAAGGAACAGGCAGAAAAAAACTGGCATCATGATACTCAGCTGTGATGGGTAGCAAATGGGATGACTACAGGCTTTTTAGCTTCTCTCTACAGCAACATTTTCTCACTGAATCCTCTGCTTTTCAGCTGTACTAAGTCTAAATGCTTCAGAAGTTGGACTCATTAATAGCTGTCCTGGAAGATCACTGCATTTGGCAATGAAGAAATGAGACAAAGATGTCTCAGATTACCAGATTAAGTAGTGACTCTTACTTCTTTGCACTGGGAATGTGTTTCTTCATGTAGTCAAGGGCGTTCTGCGTAATCCCCTTCTGGAGGATGAGATCTTTCAGCTGATGGCCGTTGCTGTTGTTCTTTATTCCTGCTGCTATTTTACAGAAGCAATCTAGGAAAACTTTATCATCTCCACTATGCTCTTCATCATATCTGAAAGAGGAGAACAAAGGATGACTTGGACGTTCTCCAAGAATTTCTGCCTGTAATTCTCATTACATAATCATTGAAGGCATGTACATACCCCAGCTCAGAGACTCAGAAACCAACTCAGACCCCTGTCATCTCAGAATACACTTTAAAGCACCATTATTCAAGCTATGTGCTCACATATTTGTTTAAATGGCTAAGAAATGAAATAGGAAATCAAGCTTATGTACCAGGAATCTCTGAGGCTTTGTTATTACACTGAAGTGAGCATCAGTAAGGTATAGATCTACCAATGCCTCTGATTTCACATGTTTTTAGTTGAAATATGATGACATACTTATCAAAGTTACAGTAAGGCTTAAACCGATCCACCAGGATCTGCATTTTCTCCATTTCCCCAAAGGACAGGTAAGGGATGATGCGTAGCAGGCCCTGCAGGACGCTGAGATTGGAACGGACAAAGGTGCTGTTAATCTGGTCGAGCAACATCACCAGCTGATCTTTGTCACCAGTCAGGAGGAGGTTACCCTGCAAATGAAAAAAAAAGCATGATTTACGTTCAGGAATAAATCCACATCCTTCAAGGAAAGCCAGGCTTGAAGGATTAGAGTTCCAGACCCCAATGAAGGAAAAAATCCACCCTCGCTTCTAAACAGTTTATGGAATGGTTGCAAAACTCCCCTAGCTGACACCTAACTTTTTCTACCTACCATTATTTCCTAGTCTAATAATCCCAGCCCAAAGCAAGGCAGATTCCTATAAAACAATAGTTTCAAACGATGAGCAAGAATCTCTTTTTGCTCTCAGCGTACTTGAGATACAGCTCTTATCCTCAATTAGCTGCAAAACCAAGCATGTTTTCAGTAGGCACAAAAACATTGACAAAACAAGGCAGAGCTGCGTCTTTTCTTGCCTCTCATTGCTCTGTGGCCCAAAGCACCAGGGAAGGGATCCAAGCAGTGCTTACTAACCCGCACCTGGACTGTGCAAGAATCATCCCAAATAAACTTTGCAGTGCTTTTGGTTCCTCCTGCCCTACCTTTGAGGCCTGCTAAGACATGCCAGCAAGCGTAACAAGGGTTAGGCTCCTGTTTAGCACACCTCTACAGCTCCCAAAGCTCAGCATCCCTATAAGAAGATCCTTGAATCCCAGTCAACATTTCCATTTGTGCAGTAAGCCCCAGGTACTCACCTTGTCCTCACTTAGAGGTTCTGCATTGGATTCATCCAGTATTATCTCCATTATACTGAGCACTTGTTCTGCCACAGCTGCACCTCCGCTGTCCTTACTTTCTTGCTCAGCCACCAAAGCCTGGGGAAGACAGCAGCAGTTACTGAAACAGCAGTGCAGCAGCATTTAAAATCTCTTTGTCAAGAGCTGTCAAAAGTAAACATGACAGTCAAGAGGCAGTGTAAATTCACTGGAGTCCATTGAAAGCACACCATGGATGTCCTTACCAAGTTGAGGGTTCCCAGCATGACATTCAAAGTGTTCATCTCTGGCTTGACCAACTGCTGACGATTTATTTTCACCTTCACGCAGTAACTGAACAGTTTAAGCAGCACCTACAAAACACAGAATGCGTTTCTTAAGGTACCTTCAAAATAAGCACTGGGATTTGGCTGAAGCTAAAAACAACAGACAGTAGAGAATGATTATAGAAACAGAATGACTGGGTTGGAAGGGGTCTTAAAGCCCAGCCAGTTCCAATCCCTGATGTGGCTGGCTGTCCCACACCAGCTCAGGCTGTCCAGGGCACCATCCATGACTTTGGGTACCCACACTTCTCTGGGCAGCAGTGCCAGGGCCTTACCTCAAAGCCTGTGTAAAGAATTGTTACCAAAGAGGAATGGAAGAGGAGAAGGAGGAAATACTTTGTTTTTTGTAAATTATTAAATTGAAACCTCTGTTCCAATGCTTAATATGCAACACAAGGCAGGCAGCCAGAAGTGGAAACTCCACTGATACTTGTGGAATTTTCTATCACCTTACCTTCTGACTCCAAAGAAAAGAAATTGAGACTCACAGTGAGGAGGTGCCGGCCTTGCTTGAAGTCCTTAATTCCAGTCAGCCTGTTGAGCATGCACTCCAAGCCTCCACACTGTGCCATGACCCCTGCCATCTTGTAGACTTCTTCCTCATCTTCCTCCTCATCTACAGGACCAGAGGCAGATCATGAAGGCAAAACCAGAGCACAGTAGTGCACATTTACCAACAGTTCCAGTCACATCGACTGTGTCAAATTTGAAAAGGCTTATCATGAGCTGGAACATGAAGGGCCAGGCAGAACAGCCACGTGCCTTGCTAGCATTTGTGTTTAAAGCACAGACTTGAAGTGCTGCTAAAATCCTCCTCCACACTAGGTGAAGCAGGTAAATGCAGCACAAGGAACGTCAATCAACTGTAAGCTGTGGGGATAATGGTGTCACTGCTCTGCAGCAAACTTCAGATTTCAAATCTAATCCCAGCTTTCAGGAGACAAGTGCATTACCAGTGGTGGAGTCGAGAGACTCGATGAATTCCTCAGTTGCATCTCCTAGTAACCCTCGCATGCGGTAAATGATCCTCATTGGCTCCCCCTGCAAGGAAGGAGAGCATTACAGGAACTGTGCTTCTGGGGAAATGCATGTGCACATCCTTGACTTGGCAGCTGATGGTAACGTGGAGAAATCTTTCACTCCCTCATTCTCCCTTTACTGAGATGAATTAGGAAAACAGTATAGCCACTACCTGCACAAACCTCAATTAATCATCTGTCTGTCTGTCTGTCAAGTCAGATGGACAGCCTGTAATAAAGTCTCCTCTTTATGTTTCCTCCAATGGTTTCCTTGAGCACCAGTGACAGATGCAGGCAAGGAAAACGTGTTCATCTCTAGAGAAACATCTGCTTTTCACAGCAACTTCTCTCTGAGGGTATTCACAGCATACCTGGGAAATACAGGGACCAGGCACTGAAGCAAAAAAAGCAAACTGGGTGAATGCTTTCGAGCAGATAAAATCTGCAGTGATGGAAAATGGAAGAGGAGCAGTAGAAGCCAATTTAATGTGCTTTTAGTAAGGTGGGATGTTATTACAACAGTACAACCAAACCCACCAAAGGGCTGTGTTTCTGCCCTGGGAAAGGGTGAGTTTTCCAGCTGCAAATATTGACTGTATATTGCTAAACTTTCCATTTTAATCCATAGGTCTGAATAAAAAGCAGAAAAGAAAAATCCCAGATTTGGGAGCAGGAGACCTTGCAAGAGAAAACCTGTCAGAAAGCACGCTAAGCCTAATGTGGAATAAGCAGTGCTTAATGTCACAGCAAATACATAAGCACAGGGAAAGCCCCGGGGGGAAGATCTGCTCAAAGGCCACGCAAGAGACCAGCAATTAACACCACAGGGGCCCTGGTAAAATGGCAGATGAACAAAAAAAAGCCAGTGAGAGACAAGAGAAACAAAAAGGGGCCTGAGGTTGCTTTCTTGTGAGCCTGTCTATTTCCTAGGGAACAGGAGCTGCCACTCCAGAAGTGCTTTGCAGAGGTGCTCACAAAGGAAGACAGATGAAAGCTGCTTGGTGACAGTAATGCTGAGCACACTCTGCCTCTCCCTGCCAGCCCTGCATCTCAGAAGAGCAGAGCTTTGGGTGCTGCTCAGATAGGGCACGTGGGCTGGGGCAGTGCGTGCCATGGGGGCTCTCATTTCCCTTTGGGACTGCACTCAAGTCCAAGCAGGACCTCAGTGGTTGACGCTGTGATCTCATTCCTGTGTTCAAGCTGAGCAGAAATGCAAAGCAATATGGAGAAATGTTGGATGCTCTCTCTGTATAAATAATTTGGGTTCATCTCTGAAGTGCAGACTGATGGAGCAATCAGGTGCCTCAGACTGCAAGCACGCAGTAAGCTGCCATGTGCAAACAGTGTGAAATGTGCTTTGAAAGGAAGTGACACAAAGCTCAGTCTCTTCCCTAAAGGAAGGTAAGAAAGTTAGTCACTCAAGAAGGCAGATCAGGTATCTGATATACTACAGAGGTAAGTCCAACAGACTCACCTGGGTCAGCATTATGTGCTTTTAAATCACTTATATTGCAGAACTGACTAACAGTCTACCCAAATAGAGCAAAAACAGGTGTGAGCAATTATATGAAGAAATTCTTTGTAGGAAATAAATACCAACTTGTGACTTATCTGTTCTTGATATCAAGGTAAGTGCTTTGTGGTGTTAATGCACACATATATAAAGATAACACATACCTCGTTAGTAGGACACCACACCTTCTTGTAGACCTCAGCCACAGGTAGATCCAAACTGATGATCTTATTGTTCACCAAAAGCTGAAAGCGAAAAAATAAGACATCTAGAACAAGCCCACAACTCATCAGCTGCCTAGAAATATCCCCACACACTTGTGCATTCTCACCTCCATTCCACTGTCATCCTCCAGCAGAGCTACCAGGTCACAGTCCTGACAGATTTTGTTCTTGATGTCCCTCATGAGTGGCCCAATGCCAGGCTCATTACTGCTATAGGGATTTCCTGGCATTCTGCCCTGCAAGAAGTCTTCCTGCTGAGGATCTTTCTCCAGCGTTACAAAGAACTCTGTTACTTCATTCTCTTCCTACAGAACAACAGGGCAGAGGCAGAGTAAAGGAGTTTCCTCCTAGCCATATTCCTATTCCTGCATTCTTATGGTAGCAATTAGCAGGATGCCCTTTAAACATGAAGCGCTTCCATCACTGGTGTATCCTGCTTTACACTGTCACATATAAATCACTTAGTTAACAAATTCCTGAAGACGAAGCAATGCTGCTTTTTATTGCATGCCAAAGCAGGAAACCTCAGTATTACGTTCCCCAAATGGGCCAGTTTTACATTGTCTCACAGTAAATCATTATCGTGGACTATTGTTTTTTGACAATATGCTAGCACTCCTGATTTCATACATCACACTGTAGCCACCTGTACACTTACAGGATAGATAATACTGCACAATCTCTCAAAGATGAAAACTGGAGTCCTGTAGTCATCCAGGCTGTAACGTTTTGCAGTCTCTATACATACTGCCATAAACGCTTTGGTTTCAGATTCTGTGCCTGCCAAGAAACACAAGTATCACAAAAGGCACAAAAATCAGTATAAATCTGGGGTCCAAGCCACAAAAAAAAAAAAAAAAAAAAAGCCCTGAAACAACTTGCTATAGAGATCTCTTAGGGAGAAGTTCTTCACGTGGCTCTATCTGCTTTTCATCTTGCTTGACCCAGAGCCTGTATTTATGGAACCAAGGGAGCTTTACCTGTTGTCATATCTTCCAGCATCTCCAGCAGCATGTCCTGGGTTTCATCGATCAGCTTTGTTCTCTGTACTACTAACTTCCTCAAACACAGGTACCCATTCAGGACAGTACCCACCAGGCGGCTTTTGAAGTGTCGTTTGATGGACTCCACCTCCACAAAGGAAGAGAGAAGGCCTACAGAGCAGTGAGATATTCAGGAAGAGGGAAAGAGATTCTGGTTTGCTGGCTCTGAATTCCACGTGGCCAGCAAACCAGGCAAAATAATATAAAACAGCATGATGAACTGGCTTGTTCCAGCTCCTCTTGTCACTTTGTGGTTTAAAACTCAAGCTTAGGAGCTGAGTGGTTGGAAACAAAAATCCTGGCCTGCAAAAGCTGTCTATAAATTATATCATATGGGAACATAATGAGGGAATGAGGAAAAGGTACAGGGAGTTTTTTCTTGTGAGATACTTCAAAAGCAAGTGACTGCTCCCCTTCCAGTGTTTAAGTTGCCTCTGATGATACGACTCATCAGTTACATCAGTTACATCAGTTACATCACCATCTCCTTGTTCCTACAGCAAAGAAAAGAATCAGTGGACATTTGGATTTCTTTCCCATTACATTTATCAACATGTCTTTTCTGGCTAGAAGCCATGCCTTATGATTTAGTCCATTCATTTCTGAAGAATGTGCAGGAGGATAGAAAAAAAAAAGCAACCTCTTTTATAAATAGTTAATATAAAACACTCCCATTTCCAAGAAAATGGGAGTGGAAAAAAGCATACATCAGAAGACTAAAAAATGAAAAGCTATGATACATTAAGTGAGAAACAAACAGTAGTGGGCCCAGGAATCACAGTGGTCAGTAAATACAATCAAGAAAGGAGGAGAAAAGTGATGTGACAAAGTTTGTTCATGATACATTGCCACAGTTCAGGTAACTGCATACTGAAACTGACCACAAAAGATATAGCAAAGTCTACTTTGGGTCTGAATGCTGAACTGATGGCAAAAATCCAATGCTGACAATTACAAAACACTGAATCACCTCTCAGAAATTTCATTATATGCTGTGACAGAAGAACGATCATCCTGTCACTAATCCTACTGCACGAACTGCATTGATACCTGTGAGACTCTTCAAGGCATATCCTTGCTGCAAATCAGTGCTGAGTGTTGCTTCCTCCAAGGCAAGTAAGCGAGCTATTTCCTGAAAATAATTAACAAGTCCATTAGACAACGAACTGCAATGTCAGTATTGATGAGCTGGTGAGTGTCTAACAGACTGAAACCTAACACACACTGACCTGTGGGGTGCAGAGGAACATAGCAAAAGAACAGAGTCAACCACAGTCAAACTACAACTGCAACACAGCAGTGAGAAGGAAGAGGAGAGAGAGAAAAACTGACCCAAATATCCTCCTTTCTCTTCTCCCTGTACCCACCCCATGACTGCTAGCACCGCTTTGCTCTAGGGGCCCTCCATGATGGACTCATGGCCTCCACACCCACTGAATTTGTCACCTTCTTTGGAGTGCAGCTGGGAGCACCACACAACATGTAAATGCTAAGACCCAACTCTCTGACAAATGCAATTTAAATGTGCTTCCTCTCCAACAGCCTGTAAATTCATTTTCAAGGAACCTAATCTTCCCTTGTCACGAAGAGCTTTCAGAGTCCAGCCTGGCAGCTGAGACAGCTTTCAGCCTGAACCTGATGCCAAGTCAGGAGAGCAATATTTATACCCCTTAGCACAGCCATTCACCTAGCAGTTAATTATGTACTGGGTAGTTTACACAGAGGCCTTCTACTGCTGGGGCTAAAACCCATCTCTGTTCAGAGATGACAGGGCAAAAGCGTGAAATTCATAAACCTGAACAACTGTTCAGCAACTGAACAAAGAGATGAAGATTTGAAAACACAAAAGCCAGACAGACTGATGGGGCTGGGACAAGCTTTCTGCTGTTTCTCCAAACATGTCCATACCTTCGTGATGAGGCTGCCAATATAGGGCAGAACACCTCTGGCTGCCAGGTAGACCTTCCAGTGGGCAGGTTTGATGAGTTTCTGGTACAGTGCCAGGTACTCAGCAGCACATTCACCAGCAATGCTCAGCTCATCCAGGTAGCTGGTAAACAGAAGCACACGCTGACAACCACCTCTCAGCAACAAGTCCCCCTCACTCTCTATCCTTCCTCACTAACAGCATTACCAGGATTCATTATTTACTGCTGAAGTGATACTTTGGCCCAAGAAGATGGTGGCCAACTGTGCCAACAGTGTCACTTTTGCTAAGTTATGTCACGTTAGTTAGAAGAGAGTTTCCCTGTTATCCTGCTAAGAGAGCAGGAAAGTTATTCCATGCAGCTGAATACCATCTGCTTACCTCTGGAAAACACACACTGCCAAGCAGTAACAAAAAAAGTCTTCCTAAAACACTATCCACCAAGGTAATTAAGTTTAAGAACCCAGCACAAAACAACATGCAATCAAAAGCATACTATAGACGGAGGTGATAAAAGAAGAAGGGAGTGATTCTCACGGGAATTAAGAGAAAAATAATCCTGGAGCTGCCAAGTGTGGCATCATGGAAATACCTCGTAAGGAGATCAAGGACCTGTTGTTTGCGGCTGGGGATGGTAGCCAGAGCTTCCACAATGGTACATGCAGCCTGCCTTGCAGCTTGAGTGGCTGGAGTAAACAGTACCTAAAGCAAAGCATTAAAAGAAGGTATCATTTGATGCACAGAGATACAGCAGGCACACCTCACTAGAAAGAGACAGCACACATTGGGACAGTTTGGTGGGACCTGATGGCAGCGTTCACTTGTTCTTCTAAAGACTTTACTCTAAGACAATGCCTACACGATGTTCTACATCAAAACATTTATACCATGCACTCATCCATTCAGCATGTAAAATATGGCAGACTACCAACATTCCCTGGTGGTTAACTCTGCCCCATGGTGCTGACAGGCCCATGCATCAACACTGGAGCTTTCACCCACGTTTACCTGTCGCAACCAATTGTTGTGTCCCAGCTTGAGATCCAGAGGACAAGTTCTCTTCCCACGGCGACTCATAAACTGCTTCCATTTCCAAATATATTTTTCTGACAAATAGAGCTGGTGAAGCTCTGCTTTGCTGGGAGATTTCCCATTGGCATCTGCACCTGCAATATTGAACAGAGCTCAAGAAAAATGTTTATATCTTCAGGCACGGTGCATTTTCTGCTCAGAGGCTGAGCAACGCAGCTTAGAAAGGTCAGTGCTGCCATCTCCACAGACTGCATGGTTAAGTGTGAAGATGGTATCAGATGGCAGGGACAGAAGCCAACACAGCTTGACAGAAGTACACGCATGTTCTTTCACAATATTGCACAGAGTTAAAAACACAGAACTACCTCTGGCAGGGAGGCACTTTTTCCAAGCTTCATACGATGCTTTGGGGTCCCTCTTGAGCCACAGTTGAGCTTGCGCATGGATTTCATTGCTGTAAGGCTTCACAGTGGTGAGAGCATCTGCAGGCACATCCTAGCAGACAAAAAAGCTCTGTGATTCTTGACAAAGCCACAGACTGCAGCTAAATTACAGTCAAGGAACAGCCAACAAATATTGCCTTTATCAGAATTATAGCTGTATTCAAAAATCTGAGTCAGATGTACTTGATTTCACAGAACTGGTGGAAGCACCAAGAGCTTGCCCCTAAAAAGCAGATTCTAATCAGCTCATTTTCAGATACTTTGCTAAAATTCTAAGGCAATACCTTGTTTTTCTTGCTGGTCGGAGCAGGTGGTTTGATCAGCTTTTGAAGAATGCGCAGGCACATGAGCGTGATGTTTTCAACAACCACTGGAGTCTTAATGTTCACTGCCATCAGAAAGAGGCTGAGAGCTGAAAGAGAGACATGCTCATGCCACCAAGATCTGCACACAGGACCCCTCCACAGTTCTGTACAGCACCTCAGAAGTGTTTGGATTAAAGTAAGACCTCATATCCTTAAGCAAAGCTATCACATTCTCATGGAGCCAAAAATGGAAAACATTCAGTTTTTTTAAGGACTTCCATAATTCTGTTTCTCAGCACTCCTATTTCAAGATCCTGGAGACAAAGTGCATGGACCTGGGTATAGTATTTAAAATCAGGCTTTCACTTTTAGCTGTTTCAACTCACCACAGCGTAGTCGGAGCTCCCAGCAGCTGTCTTCCTTTGAGATGGAATCTGTGAGCAGCAACATCTCATACTGGAGACTGCTAGCCTGTAAGACAGACAAGTGCATAAGCTTAAGAAGGTGATACAGCAGTCCCTTTTGTCTTCTGATATTTAAAAATACAGCTTTAAAACACATCGATCTAAGTACATTTAGTCCCATCCCCAACTGAGATGACAGGCAGTCTGCCTGAGGGAGCTGCAAGGTGAGCTGCAAACAATGGCTAAGGCATGTAGAACAGCCTGAGAAAACTCAGGCATGTTACGGTAATGTAATGTTGTACTTTACCTTCGTTCCTATAAAGACACCTTATGTATTACAGAGAGATTATGGTAACAGAGAAAATGCAATGACTGGAATACACCAGCAGTTACAGAGGGTCAGAAAAGGGAAAAGGGAAAAAAGGGAAAGAAAAAAAAGCATTGGAGTCTCTCACCAAGTCTGGATTTGCCCAGTGTCCCTTCAGGGCTGCAGAAACCTTCCCGATGATTAAATCATTCATCTGTTGTGTGGCTTCTGGATTGTCCCTAATACCAGAAGGAAAAAGAGAACATTGTTATGCTGTGCTCCTCCTAAATACCAAAAGCTCCTGGGATTTCAGCTTAGCTGATGACAAACATACAGCAAGCAGTTAAAGGTCCACAGTTTGCTTATGTAAGATCTCTCCCCTGCACAGCTACACCTTTCCCAATTCCGTTTTTACTAGAAGAGGGCCAGAAGCACTGAATCAATCCACACCTGGTCAGAAGGCACATGAGCTGACGGACCTCCTCCCTCATGGTGGCTGCGCCCCGCCGCAAGTTGTAGTCAAACAGCTCTCGGATAAGGCCCTGGGACACGAGGATATGCCTGATGGCAGAGTTGGTTGCCAAAGCCCGGAGCAATGTTATGCAGTGTTCAGTGACAGCTGAGGCACAGCCGTAACACTTTGTTGATGATGTGTGGCCACAGCCTAGAACAGACAAGGCACGGTACTGGCTGGCAGTGAACGTGGGCTGGACGGTGGTCCGTGAGGATTTGGTTGCTGCCTCTCTCTGCTGAAGGTCATATTCCAGGAGCTCCTTCCGAGAGGCAAATACTTTCTGGAAACACAGAAAAGGAGAAATGAAAATTGTGAAGCAGTACACAGTTGCTAAACCTATTTACAGATTACTTCCACTGTACACTTTACGGAGATACATATTTTTACATACTTTTACAATATTTTTGTTTCGTAAAACTCAACATCCTTCATGTCAATGGCAAACCAGGGAAATTGATTAGAAATGTCAGCCTAACTCCCTGTTATCTGCTCTGTTTTAAGGCTTGTTGTCCACTTTAGAAATGGAAATACCTGGATGATTTTGGAAAGTTCATCGAAGGAGTTTTTGCAGTCACCACAGTACTCCTGGGCTAACTGCAGTATGTATCTGTTCACACTAGCTGAGGTAGAACTGATCCCTCCACTGCTACCAGATTCATCCTGGAACAGAGGGGAAAATAAAATGCATCACATTGGATTGAATAAAATGCACACATATGGAAGCTACACACAAAAAATAACCACTGCAAAAGAGCATCTGAGGCAAGGGTCTTCAGCTGTCCTTGGCAATATAAAAGCCAGTGTCCAGCACGACTCCTACAAAGGTTTTCCTATGCAAAATCCATTTGTCCTTTGTTACCTGGGGTTTTTCAGGAGCTGCCTCATTCACTTTGCACAGAAGGTTTTCCAGCTGTGGTCGGTGTCCCATTAGCTGGTGATAAACTCTGTCAGCTTTGTCCAAGAGAGTGTTGATGTTTGTTACTGCCTAAGAATAAAAGAAGAAAGGAAACCCTTGGTTTCTCTTCAGACAAGATTTTTAATTCTACTGAGCTACACCTCCAAGTTTTCCCAAGTCTTTCGAAGTTCCCTGTGTTACTGAAAAGTGTGAGCTCTGCTTCTTCCACAAGTATCCAGTGTGCAACACTGTAATCTGCACACTTAGACTTTCTGACAGGCCGCACTGACACTGCATGTACTGCAAGGAGTTCCTTAGCAGGAACTAGTTCATTAGCAGGACTCCTCAGATGGGATGTTAACCCAAATTAACCCTTGCACAGCAAGACAAAGAGATGCAGTGCTAGATAGCTATAGATAGTTTGTATGCAAAGCACTGAATAATGTCTTTGAAGAATGATCTACTTAGCGGATGAAGAGAGTAAATAAGGGATTGCATTCCATACTTCTCAAAATGCCAGAGACAAGAACGAGGATTTCGTGAGATCACCAGAATTAAAGAAAATGCATTAGTCAGTAAAAAGCATTGACAGAGCACTGCTTTTCATGTTACTCCCAAGACAGATGGGCCTCTGATGCCTCTACATTGTTGGCTTGGCCAAGAGATACAACGTTTCATTAATGAATCTGCTATTAAGTCCAACCTTCTTTCGATCCTCCTCGTTCTCTATGGGATCCACTGCACAGCAAGGCTTGGCATACAACATGAAGTCAAAGCGTGCGTATTTACAGAACCCACAGGCATTGCAAAGGAAGGGATCCTTCTCGTCGTAATTAATGGACCTGGAAGGCAAGCCAGAAAGGTCAGAGAATGCAGCTGAGCTTATCGAGGTAACTGGGGGAATAAAGCAAGTAAGTTCTGAATGTGCTCATTAATTAGGTAAAGGAGAAGGATGGCCCCCAAAACATCTAACCTACCTTAAGAAAGCTGTTACGAGCAAAGCACGTGTGGCATGTGACAATCAAAACCTAGGCACCAAAAACTCCATGTAGAACTAGTGCATTCTGAGCAGTTAAGCAGAAACAGGCTGGAGTTTGTGCCTAACAATCCTGCTTCAACAACAGTAACTCCCAGCAGAACGTCAGATGAGGACACTGTGCCCTTTATGAGGACACAGATTAAAAGAAACAGTTTTGTAAAGGTCTGGGCTCTGAATAGCTTTCACTCTCTACACAGTTGCAGTGGGACTAGCTGCAGCATACTTAATATCCTCTGCTGCAGACTAGAGTAGCATGACATGAACTGGTTTATAGCTCCCATATTTCAATAGAGGATATGGAAACCTTTCAGCAGACCAATAATCAACTGATCTATGCAAAGAATCCACTGAACACCTTGGAACCCCTGCAGATTTGAGAGGAATGTGGGACAACACAAAGGGAGAAGAGACTCCAAATGAGGTAACTGAACTCACAGAAGAGGAAGATTTGCGATACTGTAGTAAAAGCCTGAATGGCACACAGTAAATTACACCCTGAGCCCCGCTCTGAATGAGAGCATAACAAAAGCTATGAAAAGACAAACCAGCACAGTCCATCCTGCACACCACGCCAGGGATCCCGGGGGGGGAGAACCCCCCCAGAACTGAACTCCAGCTCCTGTTTTAACCAAGCAGGCCGAAAAACCACCTCCTTCTGGGAATTTGCCGTCTTAAACTTCTGAGGGCTCAGTTCAAAACTTCAGCATTCTTTCAGGTTTCCTTTGTTTGCCTGCATTAATGCTAAATCCCTCTGTAAGCCTGTTTTATACTTCTCGACTAATTTGATTGCGCGCTCCCATTAACCAGAATGGTGCTTTTCAATAGAAGGCTATTCTGCTGAGCATCCAACGTGAGCAGCAGCACGAGGGGCTCCGTGGGGAGGAACTGGGATGACCTACCTGCACTTGTGGCACTGATACACGTTCTCACCACAGTTCCCACACACCCCCGGGTTGGCAGGGACGGACGCACTGCACCGAGGGCACTGCAGGGTCTCTGTGGAAGCCTGGTAGTTCTCATAGAAATCTGCAAATTCAATCATCAGGTTGGAAGCCACGATGGGCAGAGGAAGGTCAATCTTTACCTCTGTCTGGCCTGGGGTCAGCTGGACCTTTTTGGCTTTGTGCCATCGAGCTGGCCTGGGAAAGCAAAGAGAAGGGCATCGCTTTTCAATGGGGAAGCACCCTCCTGCCCACAGAGGAGCCAAGCACAACTACCTCGGCTCCAAATCTACTTTATATGGGATGAATGGAGAGCAGTTCTAGGATTCGCTTCCTTAGCTTCTGTATTGACATGATATGTAGCCAGAAATACATTTTAAGCCTTTATCCTCTTCATAGAGAGAGACTGTTTAGGATTAGAGAGCTGTTGATGCCTCATGGAAGAACTTTAATTCTACAGACATTTTCTAGGGATTTTCACCTCCGTTTTTTTACTAGTAAAGACATTTGCATGAAAACAGGATATTTATTTCTAAAGATTTCATCTACTCCCACTGCTTATTCTCAACCTGAAGTCAGAATCGTCTCTTTGTGACATCATAATCCTCTCCACAGCAGCCACTTGTGATGTCACAGAAGATTAAGACTTCAAATAAGCAATAAGCAGCAGGCACAGATTAATCCCTAAGCCAAAGAGATCTGATTCTGGTGAGAAGATCTCAAGAAGTGAGAAGGGAAAGCATATAAGCAGAACTGGCTCCAGACTGAGCAATGCACTGAAAAAGAGTGTTTTTTCCTGAGCACATCAGCACTTGAGAGCAAGGCCGTCCATCTTCTAATTTTAGTTCTACTATATGGCTTCTAACAAGTAGCGTTAACACTTTCAGCATTCCTGGATGGGTTGCAAAGTCCAAATTCCTTCCTGATTCAAAATCCCCCCCAACATGTTCTTGGTACTAACACTGATTTCCAAATGTAACACAGATTTAACCCATCCACCTCACCAGAAATCCTGATGTCAAACTCAATGAAACACATGGATGAACATACTTGTTTTTCAGCTCCACTATGGCTTGCACTGTCCTGTTGTTGTAATAGAGGTTGATGGTTCGGACCATTTTGGTGCGTTTCAGGTCTCCTATCTTCACTGTCACTTTGCTGATGGTGTGGCTGCCAATCAGCTTCACCACTTGCTGGGTGGTTGTATACCGGGTATCCACTTTAATGGAGGAAAGCTTAATATACTGAGAAGACAAAAATAAGGACACACTGTCAATATGATCACATCCACCAAAAATACAGAAACACAGCTGCTGTAGATGTTGGGATCCCTGTGACTAATTGGAAAGGGCTTAAGAACAGCAGTACTTACACAGAAGGGCACCTCTGGATTGTTGCAGACAAGGCAAGGATCACTCTCTAGGTAATAGCCATCAAATTCCACGAGCCCAGACAGTGTGCTGGAACAAAGGGGAAGAAAATAAAACAATTAACCACCAAAGTACGACTAAGAACACAATTAACAACTCGGCAAATCTATACACTCCAACTGTTCCTACTATTTTCTAACATGTACCAAAAAGGAAAGCAAAAAAGCTGAAACTACTGCCAACAATGCATATGTATTTATTTCTTTTCACGTGGCAGATTCTCTCTCGCTATTCTCTGGAGGCCAGCTGCAGCAAGCATGTAATCTCAGTAGGGGTCCTTCCTCCACCACAATTTCATTAGAAGAATTGGGTATTGCTCTGTGGATTGCAGCTCATCTGCTAAAAAGCTCCTTCAGCGAAATGGATCAAAGGCAGAAGTAACTCACTTGTAAATGTTGGAGTTAGGGTGGTTGGTAAGGATGTGGTTTTGAGTCCGGAGGATCTCCACAGCCTTTTGGGAGTATTCCTTCAACTGAAATACAATTAGGAAATATTGTCTGCTCAGCATTTTTTTTTTTTTAATGCTGCAAAGACTTCTCATCACATGCCATGCTTGGTCCCCCAGACGGTGTTTGCACTGTACCCACAGGTATTTGTGTGGTTAAGTCATTACCCAAGAACGTAACAGATCCTAAAATTAGACCTTTACCACAACAACAGTGCTGTTTGTCACAGACAATGACTGGAAATGTTTGCCAGGATTCATAGAACATTTCCAGCTCTTTACAAACACACACGCAATTATCAGTGCATCTAAACTATCTGTTCTCTGTTTGTGGCCCCTTAAGAAATTCCACCACTGCCTTTGTTCAGAAGTCATAGTTAAGAGATGAAATACCAAATCTGTAAATCAGAGCTAGCATTAGAGCTAGCAGTACTTTCCCCACAGACTTCCCAAGGAACAGTTTTCAACCCACAACACAACAAAAGAAAAATCCCCACTCTCCATTTCAAGGAATCCAGCTGTACTATAAATGAACACTTAGAAAACTCTTAACAGCTGGACCTGAGATGCTGGTCAGCCTCTTCTGAATGACACTGTACCTTCTTCTCAGTCTGCTGTGTTTTCAGAGAGAAGTATCCCAGGAGATCCACAAACTGGGCAGCCTTTCTCCCATAGGCTGGGAGTTCTGGCCAGATTGACCACATGAGATCCAACAGTAATTCTTGCTGAGACTTGTTAGAGTTCCTGTTGGACAGATTACAGATCAAGTACGCTTGTCAATATAGCTATCTTGACAAGACAGCTATAGACAGAGGAGGAAAATATATTTACAGTTCAAAAAAGGTTTTAACTATTTCTTATCTTGCCATACATGAGAGTTCACCAAGTCAAATGTCAACTCTTCCCATCACCAACAGTGTTCCAGCAATCTTTGAAATGGAAGAGCTCTCTAGTAACAACAGACTCCTGAGAGAGTTCAGCCCTCTGAAGTCTGTCTTTACACACACAGCTGCCATCTTTTTAACTGCACCAGCTTGTTTCTACCTTGAGAATTCACTCTCCCACAAACACCTGCTTCTGTGGATGTCAGGAGCCAGATTCTAAAGGCAGATATGAGATGCTACTTGCAGATGGCAACTCAAGTTGATCACTGATGTGTAAATTCACAACTTACACCTGTGGCCCCAACAGCTGCAGAATAACATGAGCAGCACAAGGTGATACCATCATTGCAAGCCTCAGCAACTTTTAGGGCAGAGACAGAGCTATTTCATCTTTCCAGAACTGAGCTGGGACTGATTCACAAGAGCTGGCTCAGAGAAGCTCCCTCTCAGCTCACCTGTAGATGTGGAGTGCAAGGCAGTGTGCCTGCCATCTGACAGAGGATGAGTTGGATTCCAGCAAGAAGCAACGCAGGAACTGAATGAGGGTTTCCTTATCAGCAAACTTGTTCAGCTGGTTCACCAGAGCTGTACACAGCTGGTCTTCCTGACTGCCTGAACTCTCACCTAGGGGACACCAGGTAGTACAAAAGAGAAAGAGTTAATAAAGCAGATGATTTGAGTACTTCAAAGGCAGTCCAATTGCCTATTTTATAGACCATAGAGGAAGGACATGGGGATAAATGACAGTGGTTAAGGCAACACGTATAATATCCTTCTCTTTTTCAAAAACTATAACACTCCTGACTATTAGAGAAGAAAACTCCTGCAATACTTGCCAGTAAGGACATGAGAAATGTGCTACACATCCTGATAAAAAGAAAAGGAACAATAACAGGGCAGTGAACAGAGTCACAAAGAACCATCTGTCAGAGAAAGCCAAAACACTTCCCTGAAGAAAAGCCAAGAGAGAATTTATGCCCATGACTTTTATAGGGAAGCTTAATTACTTTCCCAAGACTTTGGACATCCATTAAGAAGCAGCCCTGGCTCCAACATAGCTTACAAGTCAGACAGAAGAAACAAGTCTGAACACAACCATTGAGGAGCAGAGCTAACTGGGTGTGCATCAACAGCATTTGTTTTAATTCCCATGAGGATTTCAGCCCCCTCCATCCCAGGACAAGCAACTTAGGTAGCAGCTATTCAGTTACTGGTATAAGCAAGTTATACCTAGCTACTGAATACCAGTATACCATTCTTTTAGACAATTAAGCCCACTCAAATTAATAAATACTCACAGTGGGTTTGGAATACATCCAGCACCCAGTTTCAGCCCCAGCTCTTACAGAATAGTACTCCATCTTTGAACCTATTATTACATACAGTGAAACTGCTCTTCTCTCCTAGATGTTGCTAAAGGTTTCAAGCACCCATGCCAAGATTTGTGACCCCTTCACAACAGTAGTATTTATCACAACTAGAAGCAAGCAGTGCTCTCTAAATAGAGGTACATAAAGCTGAGAGGAGCAGACTTCATTCCCAAAAGAACCACAGAATTGGGCACAGCTGCAGCTCACCCTCTCGCTCCTTTTCCTTTTCTTCCTTCTTGCTCTTTTTCGTGGAGGATTTGCTCTGTGTGGCTGGCTGCCCAGAGCCTGATGCTGCAGGAGCAGAGGTGGAAGAAGTGCTTGACGATCCAGAGGATGAAGCCACAGACAGCACTTTGCTGCCACACAGAGCACAAGACAGCAGCTGCAGGAGAACTGGAGACACTCCTTCATCTACCAAGAAGCTGACTTGAAGGAGGAAATAGAGAACCGCTGTGGAGCAAGGAAGAAAATGTTTATTGCCTAAATTAAAACTAAATGCACCTACACCGAACTACCAAACCCAACAAAAATATCTTCCAACGTGACAAGGAGCATCCTACAAGCTGGCAGAACCCTACATTATGGAAGTAAAGCACTTAGGTACACCAAGGTCAAGTGTCACGTCCTAACTTACACACAGCAGTGCAAACAATGCAGATCTCCTAATTCACATTCTACTAAGTTATCCATTACAGCATACTGAGTTCTTCAGCTAGGGAACAGTTGCAATTAGAGAACTGTGATAATTAGTACTGGAAATAGTTCGGTCCTAGTCAAACTCTCAGCTCTGCTCCCCCTTTTCTGCCTGCTGAGCTTCCCCATCTGAGAAGTCTTCATTCAAATCAAGGCATGCAATGCAAACCCTCTGCTCTCCTGAACACCCTCAGAGAAAGAACTCACAGTCATCTTTAATGCAGAATTTCTGCCAGTTCACTGTTCGCTGCGTTGCAATCTCTGCACAAGCCTTCAAATGTTCCATCTGAAAGGCACAATGGGGCAGGATTACACACCATGCCAGTACTTCCATGACTGACATCTTAGAGAAGTGCAACACAGACTTTCTCCAAGTACAGTTGCACACTTTTCCTTACCAAGCTGATCAGTGTATCATACTGCAGAGCAGAGCCTGAACTTGCTGTGACCACACTGGCACGAAGGAAAATGCCTTGCTCTTCCAGGAGCTTTTTGATTCCACGAACATGGGAGTCTAAAGTGTGGAGGTCTCGGAGCTGACGGTATTTATCCTTGGATCCACAGATAAAGAGCAAAAGCTTGCGGACTTGGCGGCGCACGAATGGAGTCTGCTGGATCATCAGGTACTAAACAAAGAAAAGACCGTAGCATCAGCACTGTGAAATCACCAGTAGGCAACCTGTGCCAACAGAAATATGGCTTGCTTTCTTAAAAAAAAAAGACAAGATACTGGAGGTGCATTAACAGAAAGTCACCCATAAAAGCAAGTAACAGGGAGAAGATGCCGCACAGCAATACTGCAGCATCCTGAGCCAGGTGATTGGTTTTCGGAAGCAGTCTCCCATTCTGTAACCTCAGATAAAAAGCTAGTCAAGCTTCATCAAGAAATCCCTTCCACAAACTTGTACAAATGTAAGAGAACTCCTTGTTACGTAGGGAGCTATTCAACCAGATGAAGGAACTGAAAATACATATTCCAAAAATCCTATTATTTTAAGGACTAAGTGAAGTACCAAGAGCAAAGCATGATGTTACACTGTACCATCAGTGAGGTTTTATATTAGAGTTTTCTGGAGGTAAATACTGAGTTACAGGGACCAAGAGACACCTTATTTTTCACACATCCTTTATTATTAATAGTTATTCAACAGGAATAACACAAAGCCAAGAGTTAATCTTCATTCAAGAGGGAAAAGAAAAATCAGACGTGGATCAGATTGGCCCTCATGAGGACAGAAGTCCTCATCTCTCCCAAGTAAGGTAACATCAGTGGGATTTTCTGGTCGAAACCTGTAGGTGTATTACATTCTCACCTCAGACAAAAAGTAGAACCAGGAATGATCAAAGACAGGAGGTGGGATGCGGGAGTTTGTGTCTGCAATCTTCTTGATCTGGTAGGGCAGCCGCAGCACCATCTCTGTCAGAAGCTGAGTGTAGGCCTCAAACACATCTGCAGCGTGACCCTGGGAGTGAGAGACATCAGTCAGGGCCAGTGTGTTGTTCTGACATGCTCCCCAGTGCATTTGTTTAAAAACAGAGTTCTTCTGCACTTTAGAAACACTTCAAGCTGATAAACAAACACAAGCTGACAAACCTGCATGAGGAGCTGACCTAATAGGCAACAAGGAAGATGCACTAAGCTACTCTGCAGCCCTAAGGCATTTTAATATACAAGCTTTCAACTCAGGACACGTGCTTCTGTGTGCTTCTAGCCTTTTTTCGCTGCACCTGTACATATATCAAAGGTCTCTACTGGAATAAAGGTGGCTGAACTAGTCTGGGATTTAACGTGGGAATCCCCACCAACTGCTAGGTATAGGGCAGGACTCACCTTCACATACTGGCGGAGGAAAAAAGGGCTCATGTCAGGTGGAGAAGAAGTAGTGTGAGGCTTCAGGAGCTGGCTGGTGGCAACAGGCTCCTCGTCATTCTGCTGGCTTTTCCAGTACTCCAGCAAAGACTTCAGCACGTGCAGACAGTAGTCAACAGCACCAGAGCTCAACAGTGCAGCAGCAGTGGCACTGGAGATGAGGGAGGAAGACTGAAAGGAAGAGAAGGATTACCAGAGCACCTGAGCAGTGACCATCAGACAGCATGTGCTGACACCATGGGTAAGAGAGGAGGGTTGTGGTGGTGGTGTTTTTTCAAAAACTTTACAGGCAGCTTTTAAGTTTGGGGTTTGTTTGAGGTTGGGTTTGGGTTTTTTGTTGTTGTTGTTGTTATTTTGTTTATGAAAAGCAACTCAAATATTTACAGAGACTCTTTTGAACAAGCGCTTAGTAAAGGAAAACAAATAAAATCTCTTCTTAAGTCTAATCTCCCCTCGACACATGTGCCAGAGGCCACTGTGCTATGGATTAGACGACTAGGGCTTTTTTTTTTTCCTCCTCTCTCTTCTTCATTTTTAATTTTTTTTTTTTCTTTAAGTTGGGATTTCTATTTGTTTATCTGGGATTTGGCCAGCTGGGGGTGAATTCTGGTAGAGAAAGAGTCCCTGTTGCAGATGCTGCTCAGAGGCTCTGCTCCACCCAGGTATTGCTCCACCTGCATTCTGCAAGACGATGAGCTTTGATTTCTGTGGGAAGCTCAAGCGAATAACAAAGGCTGGAGAAAAAGCTACTGTAAATAAAACTATTAAAGCAGCCCTGTAAATCCAAACAAACCCCACAGCTCATAAGCTCATTAAAATTTGATGCAGTTCAGACTAAATTTTTTAACCTCTATGCTTTTTTATTAATCTCCTTCCCACCACACATACTGCTTTTTATGCCTTATTACTGTACCTTTTAGCAACAAATATCTAAGGAATCCTCTTAGCGACTTTTACGTTGACACAGCAGCATATTGCTTTCCAATAATCACATTACAAATCCGTTTTAACCCCTTCAGTGCCGGTAAGATGCAACGACAAATCTGCTAGAGCATTTTAAATAACCTTAATAATCTTCTGCCCTCCACTCAGCCAGAAACTGCGCACAAAACAACTTATTCCAGTCATCTTCTTATGTTGGTTTCCTGTGTTCTGAGTTTCAGCAAAGATCCTTTTTGGTAAGAGTCAAGTAACACTGTTTTTGCAAAGTATTTTAAACTGCTTTTCAGTTTTACACCATCTACGTGCACCTTTTATACCATCTCTGATGAAGAAAAGCTCCCCAACAGCATCCCATCCCTGACAAGCACCCTGACGAACATACCTCACAAATGGAAGACTTTGATCCTGACTTCGTTCTGGACATGAACACACTAAGCAGCCTCATTACCACCAGGTGTACTTCATTCACAGGAGAGCGTTCATTTTTCTTAGACACATCCTGCAAAGAGAGAGCTGGCTTACTTAACGTGCTGAGCATCATGTCCTTACTCCAACATGTCAGTGCTCTGACCCTCACAGTGTTTCTTATCTAAGCTCAAGCAATAACAACAGAAAAAGCAGTCTGAATTCCTCAGTATGAGAGCAGGCAGTGGCCTGATGTCAGAGAACAGTTACACAGATAGACATGTCCATATGTCAATTATACATCACTGATCAATCATCCCTGTTTTAATTGTTGAATTCAAGTCATGCAAGTTCTCACGCTCACTTGTTGATGCTGGAATTAGGTAAGAGTGAGTTATTTCATACGTTATGTGAGACTAACTGTCTGAACATACTCATACAGCAATCTATTGCTATGATTCCCATGCACCCAACTCCTCCATGAGAAGAAAACCTGTCTAGAAGGAGCAAATCAAGACTGTGTGCTTGTACTACAGCTTGCCTTTTTCTCCATGCACAGTTCTGCAATCAGCTGGGACAGGAGGTTATCTAAAGCTCCCTTGTCCTTCTCATCATCTCCATCCAGGTCTGTTGTGAGCATCAGAATAACCTGGAAATAGAAGTCATAGAATGAACAGAAGATCTGTTTTCAAAATAGATACAATCTTTTACAAAACTTCTGTAATTTATATCTTAATTAATTTATGCTTTTTCCCAAATTCTCCCTGCATCATGACACCTTCATAGGAATATTCAGTATAAATGTGAAAGACCCTTCCAGATATATAAGAGTTGAAGGACTTCAGAACTTAGGATCATCATTCAACAGTCATACAAGATTGAGAAAGAGCACACATCTAACTCTTTGGGTAAGGAATACAGTGCAACAGATTGAACACTTCAGAGAGGGACTCACATACTGTGACTGGGCAAGAAAGAGAAAAGGTTAGAAGCATGTGCAAACAAAAACCTGGCATTAGTGGCAGTGATTAACTTCTTGACTAAGGCTTAAAACCTGAGCCCTCCTCAATTACCTGCATGTAAGGGATGGCCCGGACTCCGCCAACGTTCCTCAGCTGAGGTAAGTTCTGCAGCAGCCTCTCCAGCAACATCAGTCGGACCATGTGCAGCCTGAGAAGTCAGAAAGCAGTGAGCAAATGTGAGGCATTTTCAGACACACTGAAAGAAATACTACACCAACAAGATTGCCAACACATAACTCCTCTATAACAATGACACTGCAGAGCAGAAGAACGACTTTTGACGAGGAAAACAAAACCCCTTGCCTGTTGCTGGTGTGGACATCTCCCTCTGCCTCCCCCTCTCCTTCTGAGCCATCTCCCTCTTGCTGGCCTGTGGTAGTGCTGATTGCACCTGTGCTGGAGCTGACACTGCCTGGTCCAGCAGGATGGCCCTCAGCTGCCGTGTCCCCATAGGCACTGCTACGGCCAGACACTGAAAAACAATGAGGAAAATAATTAAAAAAAAAAGGGAAAAATGTCAGCACAACTGAATGTGCACCTTGCCCTCTGCACAGCAAGCACAGCACTACCTTATGGAATTATGGTTCTAAGCAGATGGTGTCTGTGGTTACTTTCAAAAGGTTAAAAGAGCAGCACTTCCACAGATGCAACACAACACCCTCAGCAGTGCTTTGTTCACCAGCCTCATCTTGGTGGCACAAACTGAACTGGTTCCACAGCACTAACTTTAAGGTGGGTTAGAAGAAGGGTGTACAGGATAGGCAGCATGAATGCAATCGTTCACAGCCTTTAAATAAATCATTAATTTATTTTTCAAATCAGTTTTACGAGGGTATCAATCTCAAACAAAGGGGAAGAAATTACCTTAACCCCATTTAAACTTACCCTGTATTTTAAGGCATTCTTTTATTCTCATTCTAGGCTACTTCACTGTGTATTTTATTACGGATCAGCAAAAACTACAATTCCACATTTCTAGAGAACCACAAGAGTGAGAAATGATTCACACTCTGTAGGGCACTTTGATAGCAATCACAAAATGATGCATGGCATCATCAATCTAGAACAGATTTCTTCTCTTCCAGGGATTTCTCATCCCACACTTCTTCTTACTGTAGAAATCACATACACAAACACTGTTCTAGCAACAGATACTCACCACTGTGCTCACCAGCCACCGAGTCCACAGCACTGCCACCACTCTCAGAGCCCACACTTCCACCATGGTCAGCAGGTGAAGTCCGAAGAGTTGAGCCATCTGTTGCAGCTGTGCTGCCTTCATCATCGGATGCTGGAGCTAAAAGAATAAAGAGAGCTGTTACAAGTAAAAACACTGTCTTAATATAACTGCAAAAGAAGCATAGAGTATAAAAGAAAAGCCACTAAGATTTGTCTTTTCATTTTCAACTGCAAATCCAAAAGGAATTTGGACTGTCCATCAATGCATTTAAGCCCACTAAAAGCACTGCAGGGGAGATACCCCAAGAGTGAAACCATACTATGAAATGGTCCACCACATTAGTAACTTGAAGGGCAATGTCTGTCTGCTTTACATGCAAAGAAAATACTGTATATGATTTACTTTGTCTGCTTTATTTTAAGAAGAGGAAAACACTTCCTCAGAAGTGCATAAGGAAGGTCCTCCAAAGCAAGAAAAGATTCTGTATAAACTATTACAGATACATTAAGCCAATAATAAGGATTGGTTCTTCAAAACATCATTTGCTAACAATCTAAAAATCATTATTTAGCTTGAAATTAAAAAACAAACAAACAACTTGATTCCTCGCAGTGAACAGTTACCTGATGCTGTTGTATCTGAGAGTGTTCCAGCATCAAGAGAAGAAGAGCTGGGTGCTTGGCCAGACAGTCCTAAGCTCTGCAGTCCAAGTGCACTGCTGCTGCTACCTGCAAGAAGAAAACAAATAATGAATACCTTTCTACATACAAACTACATTAACTCTGGCCTTTTATGTGCATTTCATTGTTCCACTACCTTTGCTTTGATGGTGGTCACATGAACAGCTTCTGCTCTGCTTCTTTCTGCTTCATCATATTCTGTTTCCCTTTCTGAGTAACAGCAATGCCGACATCTTACCTTGCTGATCCTGTTGCAGGCTCAGCGCAATAGCCAATTCCACCATGGTTTCATCATCTGCATCTGGAGGGATATCCAACATTGGAGGGAATCCCTCTGCTCCAGCCAGAAGAGCCTCCAGGGGAGAAGGGTTCCCATTGTTCACATTTTCAGAAGTCTCCAGAACCATTGATTCAGACTGTGGAAAAGGAACACAGTGAGAGAGCCTTTGTCAAACCACCATCAGCTAATGGAACAGTAAGTATCAATTCACCATACACTAAACTAAACCCAAGCTCTTAACAGATTCCACAGAGAAGCACTCTGGACTTACCACCATTTCAAAGTCACCATGATCAACTTCACTTTGCTCCTGGCTTTCCTGGCGGATGTGCTCACCATTTGCTATCCCAGAGCTCTGCAGCTTGTCTTCTGCATCGTCGTCATCATCATCATCTTTATCTCCTGCATTGCAAAGGATTAATTCAAATTAATTCCCAAAGGTTTTTAGTGGGAAAAAGAGAGAAAGAAGAGAAGAAATAAGAAAAACTAGTTTTGTCCTGTTTAAGAGACCTGTGTGTGTGTGTGCATCTTTTCTGACAAATAAAGTAAGTCATGCTCATTTGAAGTTAGGAGGAATGGATTTTGCATACCCATAGGAGTATTGCTGCGAGGGGAGGATGGCAAGGTTACATGTCTCCTCTTGTTCCTTGGTCTCAGCACTCTGATCAAAGCTTGTTTGCAAGAAAAGCTCACAGCAGGATCCTAAAGGGTTAATAGTTAACCATTAAACTTCTTAAGCTTCACGTGCTTACTCACATTATGTGGAAACATGGGAAATATGCTTATGACTCTCTGCTGGTCATGATTCACATAAGGCTTACATCACTGCCTAACTTCTAAACTCCCTGTCTTCCCCGGCAGCCATAAAGCAGTACTTATCATTACACAAGCAGTGATAAACATTATCAAAACACAGTGAGAGATATTTCTCCTTCATTCACTTCTGGCTCCATGTTTTTGGCTGCATGTCTCTATTTTGTACAGTCTTGTCTTACCATTGCACCTGTACATAACTCTCTTTGTGTCACTTGCATTATAGGCTGATAGAGAGCAGTGCAGACTACGTACTGGGCAAAGTAACATCTGCATGTAGATCTTGGATGCTGTATGGATACAATCCAGTTCACACGTGCAGTATCCATGGATAATATCCACCAAAGCATTGACTGTGGCCTCAACGTGAGTCAGACCTAAGGAGGAATAAAAGCAGGCCTGGAATCAACTCCCTTTCCACTTCAGCACAGAACACAACACTGCAGGATGCATATATTATTTGCAGACTTTAAGGGACAATGATTGTGTCAACCAAAATCCTGAAGCTTCAATCCAAAATGAGGTTACACACCAGCCCTGTAGGGTATACGGAGCATTGAACATGCCATACACGTTAGTGTAGAATTTGCAGACATACCTCAGAAAACGTGTGGCATCATTAGCAGCTTAAGACAAGTATGGAATAAATCATTTTCTCTGTTCACAAGCTTAAAATAGACCAAAATACACAAGCTTGTCTATATCAAATTAAGAGTTAGCACACCTGGCAAGCAGGCAGGAGCAAGGAAGGCATTTTTGGGCTTCGATGCATGTAGCTTCCAGAAGTGGTTTACCAGCTGGGTAATAAAGGTGCAGCCCTCCCCTTCGGCGTGTTTCTGAGCCTCCTGCCCTTCTTCATTCTCTGTGCAGTTGGAAGAACAGCTGTCAGACTCGTGCAGGGAAAAGTATTAACAAGCAGGGAAACATCAAGTTTATTTGAAAATGGCCTTTGCTAAAGGGTCTGATGTCCTCATTTCAAGGACCATCTCAGGCCTATCGTAGTTCAAACACGGCCCCATCACACTGAACCACATACCACAAAACATTCTGGGTTAGCCTAAAAGACAGTTAGAGAAAATCCAGACTTCTCTACCTGTTTCCAACTGTGACAGCTTCGACTCCGTATAATGGACCAGATTGTTGGGTCTCATAATAGCAATGGATCGAGCAGTGATGACCAACCTCTGAAAAACTTCGGGATCAAGGTCCCTTCCTTCTTTGGTTGAGGAACTCAAATACTGAATGGCTTTACTGAGCAATGCTTGATCCTGGAAAGTGAACAATGACAATGGTAAAGAGAATCAGTGCACAGCAGAAGAGCAAAACAGCTGAAGCACAAATGTAGGATAGCTCACAGGGAAATCTGCTTTTACTTTCTTGGCCAGTGTCATCTAGAAATGACAACCAGTATTATAAGGTCACCCAGCAACAGTAAGAAAAAAAAAACCTGGTTGGAGAATCCATTTTTTCTTTCCCTTGTGCTTAAATATGGACAAGAAGACCGCTGTAAAACCATAACCACTGAAGTTGTTAGCAAAGGCTATCTGCAGGCTTCTAGGCATTTACTGCAACTATGTTAGCATGTATCCTAAACACGACTACACAGTATTTTCCCATCACCCTAAACCAGATGCATAGGGAAATGGAAATCTTGAGCTACACAGTTTACAAACAAACGTGTGTTTCAAGATCCTGATTTCTCTTGATTAGCAAATATTATTCCAGAACAAAATTTTCAAAGAGCACCTTAGCTAGTGAAGCTCTGAGGAAACACTGCATCAGCATGGCAGACAGCAGGATCTGAAGGAAAATTAGTTCACAGTACTACACTGCAAGGAAAAGGTGCTTCTAGGGCCAGCTGCACCTCTACCGTAAGCTAGCAAGTAGACAGAAGATGCTGAAATCTTCGATCCATGTTACCTTATGGTTATGGTATGCTGAGCGACTGGTGTGCAAGCTGGCCAAGAGGCTCTTGGTTTGCTGCTGGACACTGGAAGGAGCAGGCATGGACAGGAGCATGGTAGCCAGTTCCTGAGCAGCCGCCTTATTTTTCTCCTGTTTTCAAGAACAGACAGAAACATTCTTCAGTTCACTAACCATCAAGGTGATGCATGATTCCAATTTCTCTGCAAGCTCCTACCTCCCTGCAATGCAGTTTTGATATTCCCTCAATGTATTATTTGACATTTAAAGAACATTTCACATGCCTAAACAAGAAAAGTCCTTTTCAGATTTATGGGCTTCTACCCCGCTGTTTTTGTAAACGAGGTCACTCTACAACACAAAAATCCCACCAGCAATAAATGCAAATGCTAATTGTCATTCTAAACTAGTTTCAAATGCTTTTCGCTAAGTCAACTTTCAGATCAGTGCTGTGAGCAAAAGGATGGCTCTCTCCTATCAGGCCCCCGGGGGCTGCAGGAGGTGCTGCTGATCTCACCCCTCCTCCCCCATCTCAGAAGAATGTATTCAGAAAGTTACTTGCCTTCTCGTTGACTGGTCCTACAGCAAAGCAGCTTTCCAGTGCTTCTAAAGAACTCACAACTAGCCTGGAGGGAGAAAGGAAAGCAGGCTTGAGTACAGCAACCCTTCTCTCTCCTTAGCACTTTGCTTTATGCGGGCTACAGTCATGAGTAGCTCAGAGACAGCTAACGAATGCCAAGTACAAAATCAAAGCATGATAAAACCTGCCACAGGCACCATGCATATCATTTCATTGTGTTACAGACCAGAGTTAAACCTGGCTCACGCTCACAGACAAACTTAGGACTGCTTTAATAATCCACAGCTGAAAGACAGGGGCTTTTCTCTACCAAAGAGGATAAAACATTTCCTTACGCAGCCTGCAGCAGGGATAACTTGGATTGTCTTGACAGTACCAATTCACCATGGCCCACAGACGTACATATGACTGCAGATCAAGGGTTGGTATGACACATGGGAAAAAGCGTAACCGACTTTTCTAAGGGAGCAAGATTCTATTTGCTTGCTATTTTCACACAGGTTGCTCTTTCCAATTTGGAGTTTCAGCACAAAATACTCCGGAGGAAAATTAAGTGGGTATGACCCGCCTGAGAGCTGCTGAAGTTTTGACAGCAATAAAGCAGGCTGGTAAAATACTTGCCCCAAGGAAAACCTTATTTACACCTTTGCAGCAAAGTGCTGACCCTCCCCTGCAGCACCCTTTCATGCCTTGAAGTAGAACTAGCTGAAGTGCCACCTGGCACACCAGGAGCAGTGCAAGAGTATAGGAAAAGGGAGGGATGAGACAGCGTTAAGGGGAGAAACAACAGCAGAGGATTGGATACGAGGTAGAAGGAACAACGATTCTGAGGTCTGGAGGTGATAAGTAACATTGATTTCCCGCACCCGCAGCCATAAAGCCAACAGGGGAAGAGAAGTGGGAGAAAAAAGCATAAGGAGGGACGAAGCAGTAAGGAATCTGGCCAACAAGCAACAGTCAAGCTGTATGCAGCAAAAATCCGCAAACCGCCTCATCTTTACATTTTGCTAAATCATCTGCCATGCAATGACCAGAATGTAAAGAAGCGAATGTCACTTGGAAAACAGAAAATCAACAGTCAACAAAAGCCACATCATGTGTTCTGTCTCTGACACACACTCATTCGTGCAGAGAAAAGGATGGCATACTAACCGGTCCAGGGTGGTTAGGGACTCAGTTTCAGAACTTTGGGGGAGCAAAGAAAAAGGAAAAAAAAATAATAATAATAATAATGTGTAAAGCTCACAGAAAAACTCCCTACAACACATTCTAAGCAAAAGGCAAATTAAATGGGGAAATCAGGAAGCTGGGAGAGCGATATATACAGTCAATCTAAGCATGACTCTTTCTGTTTGGGCAGCAGACACTTGCCTAACAGCACAACAGATAAAGGAGATCCAGGCCACCTAGCACAGAGAAGCCAAGCACACTGCTTAAAGCACAACTGGAGGTTACATCTGAAGTACAGGCACTGAAGTTCTGATAGAAAAGCTGTCTGTCTCAGCTGTTCCTGCCCAAGAGGCCCTTTGTGAGGTAACCGTGCTGCGTTCTGTAACTCGTGTGTAAAAGTAAAAGGAGTCGTTTCTTTTGGTTCCAAATTTTTAGGATCTAATCCCACTGCTTTGGGAAATCAGAAGGCATGTCTGTGCAGAGAGAGACATCTGGTGGAGATGTCACAGCAGAGGGGGAAGAAAAGAGAAATTACATGCAGGGAAAAAAAAAATCCCAAGATAAAACATTAAAGGACAGCAATCAGTGTCCAAACAGGTCGTTCAGTTGGATGCTACTGGTACTTCAAGTCCTGAACTTTTATGTGAGAATGTCAATTAGCTGTGACTTGCTCAAAGTCAAGCAGCGCACACCTTAGAACACCAAATTTTCAGCAGTATTAATTCTCCTCCAACCTGTTACCCTCCTGTCCTTGCTAACTTGCCAGACTATTTAGCACAGACTGTATAAGCTCAAAGAAAATGGGATGGACATCAAAAAAGTTCTATTTCTTCTGCCCAATACATCCCCAGATCACCCCTGTGAGTCTCAATAGGGGTACTGGAAGGGGAATCAACACTTTCTCCCCTGAAGTAGTTAGGCCTGCAATATACAGGTTCTTAAGATAAGCTGCTGGGAAGCACTCTAAGCAACGTCATACAAAAAATACACCTTCAAACTCAACTTCAGAGAGGGCTAAACTTGGTGAGCTCCAGAGAATAGAAGAGGACTAACTTGAGAAAATGCACCAAAGAAAGCAGAAATCTACTTCAGACCTTCAAGACTCCTACAGCAAACTAATTTAGCAACATGAAGCATGCACACAGAACTCTCCCTTTAACTCACCAGATAAATCAAGAGAGCACAACACTTTCCTTAGAACCATCAACTTTTCAGTTATTCTGTATGGCAGTGAGAACACTGCACTAAGTTCTCCAAGTTTTGAAAGGCACACAAACTTGCCTAGGAGCCTTCTAGAGCTACTATTCATTTACAAGGAGCAATACAAGTAAGGCTGCAGATACCTCTCCAGGACCGTCCCACTGGCAGCAGCAGGGGTAGCTGACTCTGTGTCTCCAGTACCATTCCCTTGATTCAGGTTTGGGGGACAAACATTGCTCACGGAAGCAGATGGGAAATCCTCAGGGGGCTCATCAGGCCATCCAAACTGCTCTTTGGTTTTGCCATAAATTTTTATGGAATCCAACATCGTGACTCCAGCAGGATCCACAGAAGCCCCAACTGTGGTGAAGAGAGAAATTTGTTTACTGACTAACAAAACAAGCTGCATGAACCTATGCCCACACTAAGAGTTTCATCTCCTTGTCGAGGTTACTTCCCTTCCGTATTACCTCCACCCAAAATTCTTCAGATGGGCTACTGCACGTTCACCTACCAGGCTGTAAAGAAACAGCTATTGTGTGCATGATCTCCCCCTCAAACTGTTTCTGTGGTCAGGTCAAATGAACTTGTGGAAACTCTCCTTACTGTGAGCTGAAGTAACTTCAACATAGCCGAACAAAACCAACAGGCAGGCAAAGCAAACAATTAACAAAGACTTACTGAAGAAGGTTAGCTTTTTGTCTGCTTGCAGGGCTTCCTCACGAGTGAAAGGGAAGTCAAACCAACGAGCTCTGGTCAGATTCAGCTGCATAGTGCGACCAAATATCTCCAGGTATGAGGGTGCTCTCTCTATTGCTTGTGTGCCTATCTGGATCCGCATGCCTGTCATCACCATCGTGCTGTTATTGTTTGTAACTTCAATGGTGAAACCTCCAGGCTGCAGAAGACAAATCGCAAAGGAGTACCATCATCCAGGACAAGAGCATCACCTGGAAGCCCAACGGAATGCCCAGAGTGCCCCATTTACCTTTGTGTTGGCCACATACATGCCAGTGGAATTGAGCCGGTGCTTTATCTGCTGAGCATTGTAGACTTGCAGCAGATCATTGCCTCCAAACTCCACATCTGTGAGTTGCTGGTTGTGTTCAAAGAAGTCAATAGGAAAGTTCACTTGGCTGGATGTGCGAGTTGCTAAAAGAGATAAGATTGATATCTTTGACATGAAATATTGTCAAGAGGCAAATCGATGGTAAAACATCTTGCAAGAAGAGCTCTGCTCCTTTGGAAACACCCATGCTAGCCAGATAGCTAAGCACTGTTACACACATCTATAGAAAGACTTCACCCAGACCAGTTCTTAGCCCTGAGATAAACTGGTCACTGTCGGAAGTGAATGCCTTAAGTATTTACATGATGTTGATCGATCTTCATGTTTGTATTTGCCACTGCTGGCTTGCATGAGATACAGGAGAAGTGCCTTACTGATAGCAGCTGCCTTGCGCTTGCGGACAGGCTTCATGATGCTGATGACACTGCTCGGCTGCAGGGAGGGCTGGAGCCAGTAGGAGGTGTTCTCTACATTGGCCATGTAGATCCTCAGGCTGCCATCTTCACACAGGAGGATCATAGTAGTTCTCTGCTGCTCATTGCAGGCTGTGTGGCGGATGGCCACCATGTCCTGAATCTGTGAATGCAGACAATGGAAGTCAAGGAAATGACCTGGTAACTGCTGCTGCTTGAAAAAACAAACACTTCGGATTAAAAGGCTGCCAAAACGAGAGATCTTGTTATTGGAAAAGAGAGACTACATCTGAAGGGCCAAAATATAGAGAATCTTCACAGACCTTTGCTTTGGCTGGCAAGGTTTTAATCTCCTGGATAAGAAAGGTGTCAGGCTTCACCATCACCACCAGTGGGACACCTGTGGTTTGCTGAACACAGCACACCAAGCCAGGATGGTTCATGACTTCAGACCACTGGCACAGCGCTGGCGAAGTTTTACTCCCACCATTTGAACTGCAAGAAATGAAGGACAGAATGATATTGGTTCAAGAAGCAACAAGTGAAAACACACAAAGATTCACAAGCATTAAACCAGTTAAAGCTTCCACCACTGCAGGAATTCATATCACTGAACAGCCAGGAACAATCTGTGCCTGATTCATAGGTGAGAGACATGAGATTAAAGTTCTGGACGTCTACCTGTGCAACCTACTGTAGGGTACCTGCTTTAGCAGGGAGATTGGACTCGATGATATCTTGAGATCCCTTCTAATCCCTGCCATTCTGTGATACTGCGACTAAAGCAAGCAGAAGACATGAGCATCCCAACACACAGCCCTGATCCGTACTATGAGAACTCAAGAAAACACTCTTACCTAGGAAAACTGTATGACCAAAGCCTAGACAGTAATTTTAAAATGGTTTTCAGCTTTCTTTTTCAAGCACAAGCTCCTGTCATCAGGCTACCATTAGGGGTAGCAACATATTGCTATATCTGAGCACAGGAAGCTGGCATGTAGGTTAAAATTCATATGGATACACAGTACCATGTTTCAGCACACTCAGTGGCACTAAGCAAGAAGAATCTGCATGACTCTGTCCACAAGGTTGAAAAGAACAAAAAATAAAAGGCAAAAAAACCACTAAGCTAAACTTAACTGAGGACAGAAAGCTCTTGGAACTTGACCCTTCCACAGGGCCTACTCAGGACAGTGGCTTTGCGTCAAGCCAGCAATGAGCCTGTGGCTGAAATGCCCAGTTCCAATTGTCAGAGCAGATGACAGAACAGCTTTTTTCTTGCCACATTCATAGCACAAGAGATTGGTTTCCCTTGAGGGAGCCTGAAAATAAGCCTTAATATGCACAATGCACAAGGTCCACTGCAGTACTGGTGCCGAAAGGAAACAAAGGCTTCCTGCTCTGCAGCCTCCGTGAGGGTGGGTAATCCCATCAGTTCCAGCTGCTGCACCAGAAGCAGCTCCTCAGTGCAGTAAGGCTGCTCTGAAACCACCTTTCTGCTGTGAAATCCTAGTGGGAAGAGATGCATATGCATCCCACCGCTGAAACACTCAGCTCTGATTTCAATTCATCCTGCTATCAGGCCAGAAATAACATTAAAAGTAACGAAAAAACATCAGTCAAAAAGAGGAACTTCAATAGAGGCTTTGGCTTTTTGGGACTGGGTTGTTAATCAGTAAAATTTATCACTAATAAATCAACAGAAAGACTTCAAGGGAGCTTTGCACCTGAGTCTCACCTCTTTACATTAATTGGGAATAGCCGCTGCACTTCCAGACTGGCCCGGCTGATGGTAGCTGCAAAGGATTTGCCTTGACAGTAGCTGAAGAACAACATCTGTAGGACATGGGAGTAATACACTGACACACCACCTCCTGCTACCTGGCCATTGCTGTCCTGTAGAATGAGAGAAATAAGGACATCCAAGATAAATGTGCATCCTCTGAAACACTCACAAGCAGTCGGGCTTTTAAGTTTCTCAACTGATCAAATTATTCCACAAGCCTTTCCACCACTCCCTCTCCACCCGTGAGGGAAAACAAGTCCAAAATGACATTTTCTAAGCTAAATTCCCTGATCAACTCATCCACCAGATACTTCAAAGACTTCCAAACGGGATTCTGAGACTGCATACTGTTGGTAGTGCCCTCAGCTACAGCATGCTTGAATGTTGTATGACAGTCTCACATGGAGCACTCCCCATGTTCCCAGCTCATAATAGAGCTGTTCTCCAGGCCTTCTTCTCATCTATTTCCCTGATTCAGAAATTCAGGCTGGAGGAAAAGCACCGAGCATGCATGGATTTTAAAGTCACCTGCATGCATAGCACACCCCAAGAATACAGAGCTGCTATGGATCAGAAACAAAGGCTCATTCCACCTATGCAGCTCCAGCAATGGTCAATAAAACTTCATTTGCTGCCACACCTTTGAAATGCCTCTCTGTGAACAGCACTGCTCTCAAGACATCTCCCTGCTGAGAAATCCTGCTGGGCATAACTTCAGAGGGAGCCACGGAAGAACATGCTACATTTTCTAGATGAAAGGATCAAGGGGTTTAATTTTTACCCCCACTCCCTTTCGCTGCAAGGATATTTCTCTCCTCAGAAGAATGGCAAGCTCACTGATCTAGATAAGCAAGCTTTAAAAAGGGGAATAAAAGGAAAGGAAACTTCTGCCTTTGACTGTAAGACTAAAAATACGAGAAGTCACTGTTGCCTATACTATAAGAAAGAGAAGTCATCAATACCTTTAGGTCTTCGTGATTGACTTCAAGCACATTGGTGACATAGAATGGACCATGCTGGGCACTGCTTGCCTCCTCCATGAGCTGTGTGTAGATGTACCCGGCAGAAGACATGATCACTATTATGTTCTTTCCCTCCTCATTGAAGAGGAAAGTGACATCCCTGATTTTGGAACTTGGTAGAAGGAAATAGAATGTCGGACTCAAGGCATCCACGGAGAGATCGTAAATCTGTGGGGAGAATAAAGAAAAGAGTCAACCTCTGTGAAACCAAACTGTCTTTCTTTTCAGAGCACAAATAGACAAAAGTCAAGAGCAGGGAACGCCTGGCACGTTTCATTTTTCTGTTCGAGTTATTTGGTTTTGCCTTTTCTTGCAGCAGCACAAACTTACATTTCCAATTTATTTCTAATTATGAAAATAACACCTCTGCATGCGAGTCTGCAGAGATCCAGGCTTTAAGTCTGAAATAGACAATCACAAATCATCAGTAGCTTATGAGCAAACATACCTTCACAAAGTCTGCAGTCACAATAGCAAGCTCTGTTTGGGATCCTGGCAGCCACACAGCTTTAATGATGAAATTTCCAGTGGCCAGTTGGGGATGAAGTACTAAATGGTCAGAGACTGATCCAGAGCTGCTGAATGTTAACACGTGGCAGTCCTGGAGTAATGAAAACAATTGGTCAAACATCAGAACAAAATACCTGCATATGTTTCAAGCCAAGAACAGTTAAAAGCTGGCACTCATTTCAACTTCAATAATGGTTCACGTGTTAAGAATCTAAAATTCCTGCACTTAACATAAGTGACATGAAAGTCAGTTTAAAAATATATATATTCTGTTCCAGATGTTTCTTAGCTAAATAACAGATTTGTGGCTTCTGTGGCTTCTGGCACTGTGAAAGCTGAATCTGAACTTGGGAGAATACCAAAAAGTGAGTCCTTCTTACAACACACCAGCTGTTACATAAGTTCCACATGGATAAACCTTGATTTCAGTCTTCAAGTATATCTGGCCCAAATATAGTAAGAACTATTATTTTGAGGCATTGCCCCATTTATTACATTACTTATATAGATACTGCTTCTTTTACTTCATATATCTATTAAGAAAGTGATCCATAAACTAGAATTAATGACAGACCTTTGGAGCTGGCTCTGATACAGTTCTTCAAAAGAAAACTACAGATGGTTTTGAGATGAGGTTTCCAGCTGCCTAGGAAAGAGTTAGTCAGGCACTTACTTTCAATCCACACACAGCTAAGTAGTCCTCCTTGCAGGGATTCCCAGTTAGGCTCAGCACAGTAAAGGGAACAGGTGCAGATGCAAGGCGTGTGAGGGTCAGTTTTCTTTTGCTAGAGTCTGCTTGTTTCAGCAATGCCGAGAGCTGAAGGACTGTGATCTGCAAAAAGAAATGAACTTCCTTACCCAGATTTAGAATTTTGGAGAGAAAGTCATCTCCATTTGAGTTCTATGATGCCATCCCTGTGCTTTTCACCATTTCTGCTCTAAGAATTCTTTTCTCTGAAGAGCAAGTGGTTGTTCTAAGCCACGCAATACTTGACAGAAGACATTACTCACTCACCTTGCCCTTTTCATGACTCACAGCCAGGTGCTGCCGACGTCCATGTGGGGATGACAGCACACACATTGCCACACGTCTCAGCACATGAGCACTGATCAGCTGCCGGATTGTCTGGCCCTGATCACCACTGTAGTTCATGCGGACGTTCTCAAAAGCACCCTCTTGGGAGCCAAGAGTTGGGACCTGAGCCATTAGCAATGAAGAAAGCATAAAAAAGTGCACTACTGAACGTTAAAAGCGACCCCTAATTTAACTACCCAGAATAAACCCCTTTAGCATCATCATACCATCAACTGATCTGTCATTTCTACTGACTTGTCCAACGTATGCAGCTCATTGAGAGCCTGCTGTGCACGACTGCTGCTCCCCATGGCTGAGGCTTGCTGGAAATTTATCTGAATTGCATCCATTAAGAAATTCAGCATCTCCAGCACCAAAGGAGCAAAGGAGAAGTTGGCCTACAAGAAAGAGAGATGGCAAGTGAGGATCAAGATATCTCTGCTGGGTATTCATAAGATCTGCATCTCAACTAGTTTTTAAAACCTGAGGTTGCTTCTGTGATCTCTACTATCAAAAAGAGGACCACAAAAAATCAAGCAACTTGGCTGATAAGCAACACTGCTCGCTTAAGATCCTCTACACTAACCACTTTCCTTCTAACAGCCAGCTGATAACTATACCTGGGACTGTAATTCCTCTCGACAGCCTTCAACGTTTCTACACAGGCTGCTCTTCTTGGGTTTTTCTTCATCAGGGCCCTTCCCCTCACTGATGGTAACCTTGGCCTTCTCTGCAGGAGAGGTGCTTGCATGTCGAATGACACTCTCGGGCACTCTGGGCTCACTCTGGAAGGCTGATTCCTTCATGGTAGAGCTCATACCACTGCTAGGAGTTCTCTTCACCAAAGCCTGGGGATGACATAGGAATGTTAAAAGCCCAAACCAGCTTTCATCACTGACAAATTGAATACAGATTGTAACAGCAACAAGACTCATGCAATTCCAAAGAAACAGAATGCAAAGCTCTTAAAAAGCAGCAATTTTCAAAAAACAGTATCCTGCAAGCCACTCCCCATCCAAGTACCAGCAAAACATTCCTTTTTGATATAAAGTTACTCTGCTGCTAGTGGAAAACATGAGAAAAGATAGTATCAGCTGTGCAGCTTAGGCTAACTTGTGCATGCTGTAATGGTAGGTGGAATCAAGGCACTTTACCAGGCAACTGCCATCTTCCTTGGCTCCACAGTCACAGAAGAACGATCCGTATTTGGCATAAGAAATCTCATGATCCTTGTGACAAACTTTAGCACAAACAGTGCAAACACCAACCCCATCAACCATCTTGCAAGTGTGACAGTGATACCTGCACAAAACAAGCCAGTTGAGTTCTGAAGCGCAGTACTTCCAGAAGGCTCCAATCACTGCATTTGTTTTTTTCTTAATGGCCAGAACTAGCAGGCTGAAATTCTGACCAGAAGTTTTGAGAGATACTTACCAATGTTGATTCATGAATTCTTTCTGTGTAATGGTGAAGGTACAGAGTTTATTACAAAGAGAATCTTCATCCTATTAAGAAGAAATGCGTTCTAGTAAGGTATTATAATTGCACTTCTACAGCAAAGGCAGATGGTACAGAATGTGTTTCTCATACATTTACATGAATATTTTAACAGCAGTGAGTTTTAGCACCACCTAGCTCATTTGCAGCCTTAACTGTGCCTGCTGCCTACCGAATCTTCAGCTTGAGAGTCCTCCTCTTCCACTGCCAGCTCTTCCACCCAATCTGAATCGACCTCAATTGCCCGCTCCTCGCCATCAACAGAAAGATGACTTGGTCCTTGCCCACTGCTCTGGCTCAGTGCATTAGTGACATCAGCCAGGTAAGAGACGATATGGCACGTACACTCCAGGATAGTAACATGCTATGAAATTGAGATGAATGAAAATGAGAGGCAACACTTAAATCCCACAGCACTTTCTATAAAGCAGGAAAATATAACACACACACCCCCAATCAAATTGTTTACAAATTCTCACTATGCAACAAGAACAAGAGAGCTGGTGTGTCACAGGCCTGAGATTTCTTTCTGCCAATAAAACAATAGCCACATGTTTTACCTTCCCTTGCATGACGTTAGCATTCATTTTTTCTACGACGTTCTTTTGAGACAGGTATTTCTTGCTGTAACACATAAAGAAGATCATTACAACTAGTGATCTTTGGGAGGTATAAACTTAGTTTCCACCTTAGCTTCAAGCACCAAATTTGCTCTAGCTTAGCAACAGGAAATGTACCAATGTAGTGATTACTTAAACCACCAAGAGTGGAAAAGATGATGAAATCATGTTTGTTTGTTGTGGAGGAACACAACCTAGCCTGCCTCAGACACCTCATATCCCAAACAACAAACTACAAAATAAGTGTGCATCAGTAAATATGCACTTCTGTTCCTGTATTATCAGAAAAAAAAGACAGTTTAGTTGAAGCAAATGAACAAATAGCAGTATACAGGCTGCTCTTACCATTTGCCTAGCCAATCAACAGCAGCACCATGAAGCTGGAGGTGTCCTGCACCTTGTCCTGCACTAGCCAAAGTCGCCATCACAACCATCAGTTCAGGAAAGCCTGTGCCATCACCGTTGGCCAACATTTCCGTTGCCATTGGTATCAGAGTACTCAGCAGAACAGTGCACACGCCTTCTCCAACTTGGCTGATAAAAAAAAGGTGAAGATTTCAGATGCTGCACACCACCTACAGGAAGGGCAGCTAAGGCCCACGCTGCAAGAACACTAACCCAGCAATGCCCTCATAGGCAACAGCTATGCCCCAGTCATTTCCTTTGAAATCTGACAGAAAGAAGCAATCAGTAACTCAATTAATTTACATATCTAGAGATTGAAACAAACCAACAGTGCACAAAGTAATGACAAAAGCTGTACTTCACCTGTTTTCCCGAACAATGTAAGTTGTCAAGAGTTGCAGCAGCTGCCTGTTCTCCTGAACAACATCCAGTTGGTCTGAATCTTTGGGTGGAGACATGGTCATCCTGGTTAACCAGGCCTGGAGACGTACGGGCTCCACACAAGCCAGCTGAGCCAAGGAGCCACAAAGACGCAGCAGGCTGGGGTTGGGACTCTTCTCAGCTGATGGAGAAAACTACAGTGAGTGACAGATGCTACTGTGAATGTGTTTGAAGGTGGCTTTCCCTCTGTTAATGGTCTCACTCAGATAAAAACTTTACGTGGAATAGGGACCTGGTCAAAGTACTTGCTTTCTCTCCTACTTAGGAAAACCAATCAGCTATAAGAAGTAAATGCAATTTTTTTCAGGATGCTTCACTTATTCCCTGACATGAGCTCAGATATAAATCATCTTCATCTTTCTCTAACACTAAAATCAGCCCTAATCCAGTACTACAAGGAAAAAGAGCCAAATAAACTTGGGAATCTTAAAATAGAAAGTGAGAAAGGAATGAGCAACACACAGAGGTGACAGAAAACCATTAAAAGTGAAGAAGTCACTCTGATTCCTTTCAGAGTTTTTCTTTCAAGCACCTTCCTATTACAGTCTCTCCAATCCAACAACAGCAGTAGGCAGACAAGGACATGACAGGGATATTCAACACAACCACTTACTTAACTGGAAGAGTTTGGTGAAGAATTTCAGCACCCTGTTGCAGAACTTTGCTGAGAGGTTTTCATTGGCTGTTGCCATCATGATCTGGACCAATTCTCCACTATACGAAAGGAGTGAAAATTAAAGCCAGCTTTACAAAATATCCTCAAACCAGAAATTAGTCAGCTTTCCAATCAGGGAAAAACTTTCCTCCACTTAACGCTTTATATCTCATTTTTTTTGTTTACATCTCACAGAACCATTGTGGTGTTAGCAGTTTCCAACACAATTAGTCTTCATAACTCTAAATTATGCCAATGCCCCACCTTCATCCCTGCAATTAGCCATCTGTTGCTGTGGGAGGGACTGAGAGAAACTGGGATTTCACAAGTTAAACTGCACTGTCTTACAGTACAGAGCATCTCTCATAAAACTCCTGATGCTTCTCATTTCACTAGACCTTCACTGCCGATCACTACAAGGATTTGCTCATGTTTTACTTGGAATAACAAAATCTTAAGTCTTTTCACTCCACTGCACTGCTTAAAGGCTGTCCTGTCCTTACACAGGTTTGCACTGTTCTGTACAAAGGCATTAACATTCCTGAAGAGCTGACAAACTAAAAGAAGTGACGTGTTTGGCTTACAACTTTCACACAGATTTTACCTTTCTGAAAAGAATTCCTCCATGGCTTTTCGAGCTTGGCTGCTCTCCAGTTGTTTCTCCAAATGCTGTAAGCATTCCTCCAAGATGGACTCATCCAGGCCACTAAAGGTCAAAAAATACATATTAGTAAGAATATATATAAGAATAATCTCAATAATTCTGAGAGCCAATAAGCAAAATAAGAGCCAACGTTGCTAACACAATTCTAACAAACCTTCCATTAGCTATAAGAAACTCTCCTTCCAAGAGACAAGAGAAAAGCAACTGACGAACAAACATCACATAAAGACCAATATATCCACCAAATGATCAGGAAAAAAGAGTGCCACACACTGTAGGCAAGCTACACAGTAGCTTAGAAATCTAGAATAATCGACATCTTTCCAGCTCCTCACGTTACAAATTCCTCTAACTTGCTGTTCCTTTACACTTTAAGTCTCTTTTAGAGTTACTCCACCCATTCTCTACTGTGCTCGCCCTCACTCCACAACACATACTGCAAGCAAAATCCAATTATTTTTACATTCTCTAACAGAAAGCTCAATAGATCTCCTCCTGAATACCCTCCCATCCAGAGAGGATCAGTGTTAAAAAGATGCAATATCATCACGCCTAATGGTTTTATGTTTCAGATGGGCAGAATCAACATCTGTGCACCAAGCTTATTCTCTCTATATACATAGCAAGTAAGGGGTAGGAAGCATAAATCTGGCTAGTTGGCCAAGATAAAGAAGGGATTAGCCATCTTTACAAACAGCAAGAATCAAGACAATGGAATATAAAGCAAGTTAGGTCGGCATCTCCAGCTTTGATTTTGTGCTTGTATTTACATAATTTTCTATTTGATTAAATAAAAAACTATCCACATACATATGTGATCCATCCAGAGTTAGAAGGGATGATTAAAATCCACGCTGCCTAAACTGCAATGCTGAAAATTCTGGTGAGCTGAATAAAGTATCTTACATTTTCAGTCAACAAGTATAATAGTCTTCAACAGATAAAAATAAGCTGATTTTTCGCCTCTCTGTCTTGCTGCTGAAGAAACTACATTGATTTTTAAATATACTGGAGTAATTCTTTGTACACAGCTTAATTGGAAGAGAACTAGAAGCCACACAGTCCAATACCTGTTTGGATCAGAGTGATGGGCCAGTATGTTATAGCATCCTGTGATCAACCTCTCATAAACACGTGCCAGGAATTCATCTGATTCTGCAGGACCCAAGATCCTTTCTAGGGAGTTGCTGCTTATCTCTGCCACACTCTCCGTGCTGGTCTCCAAAAGGAGGGGCAACAGGGAATGAATCACCTGTGGTGGGTTCAAATCATCTGACCAGCTTGAAAAGAAAAGATAAATAATTATATGCTGTAGACAATTATTTTGTTTGCAATTATCTTAATGTTAAATGCCTGGAAAAAACAATTCTTTCATGTCACTTCTTTCTTATGCTTTGAAAATGAATGAAAATAAAACACAATCACATTTGACCAATATGGACTCAGCTAATCGCAGAATCACAGAATGGCCTGGGTTGAAAAGGATCATAATGTTCATCCAGCCCCAACCCCCTGCTGTGTGCAGGTCGCCAACCAGCAGCCCAGGCTGCCCAGAGCCACATCCAGCCTGGCCTTGAATGCCTGCAGGGATGGGGCATCACAGCCTCCTTGGGCAACCTGTGCCAGTGCCTCACCACCCTCTGGGTGAAAAACTTCCCTGTCTTGTGCCTCTTGAACAAAAGGACTAAACGTTCCTATCAAAGACTCTACCTTTTGGAGATACTACACCAAGACTGAAAAGCTATTCATTCAGAACTGCGCACTGAACATAGCATAGCTTAAGGCTCAGTTCGAAGCACAGAGCCAGTTCAGTAAGTGTTCCAACAGAACAGTCTGATCAAGACAGACATTCGGAAGACTAGAAGCAAGAATGCAATATAAAAGACATCACTTACACAATGAGATCCCCAGTAAGTCTGACCAAGGAGAGAAGGGTGTGCTTTAGGGAAGCTGCAAGAGGTAGACTTTGGCTGCAGAGAGTACCAAGGTGGGCAGCCTGAACTGCACTGATGTAGCTTTCTGCAGGGATTGTGTCATTCGCAAAGGCGTTGCGCTAAGGGTCGAGACACACACATGAAAATCAAAACAATCTGTGTTTAGCAGAATGACAGACTACTTGCCATTCCCACTAATTTACAGAGTTAAGATTATGTTGGCTCAACCCAACAAGGCTGGACTCACCCACGAACCAATGTTTGGAAATTCATTGGTATGAATGTTGTTCCATGAGTCACATAAAGTCTGCACAGCTGATGGTAAGTTCTGAACAAGCATTGGACCTGCAATCAATCCAGAATTGTAAGTCACTGTGTAATACCATGGGTCCTGCTGAAAACCAGAACGCTTCTAAAAACTGTTTAAAACTAGATTATGAGTTAACCAGGACACAATTGCAGCTAAGTTCAACCTGCGATCCTGCCGAAGGCCACTCTCATGCTTTTCTACCAGTCAGAAATATTCCTGAAGTTTGCATCTTTCACTTCATTAGAACAACTGGAGACATGGCAAAAATACTAATTCACAGCTGTCTTCAACACATTAATATTTCAAAGTTTGCCATGTGTTTCCATGCCATTCTACTGGAGCACCAGCATGGTTATAAAAGCACTCCAATAAGCCAGATAAGCTCACAAGTTAGTTACTTTTTCAAGGCTTGCCCCTCTTTTTCAGCTACTACAATACTGAAAAGAAAAGACTTCCCTGTCTGCTGCTGACAGGATAATACAGTGATCTGAACACAGGAACGCAGAGAAAAAAGAGCACATTAGCCAGCACACAGCTTTGAAGCTGAATGTTGAAAACATTGTAGAAAGCTTCACCTGTGCACAAAAGGAAATCTGAACTATGCAGGGTGCTTACCTAGCGTATTGGACTTGCAACGGCTGGATCCAATGGCCAGGACAGCAGCATAACCTCGTAGTTTCTCTTCAGAAGGTCTGTTCTCACTGGAGCCCTCTTCAGAGAGGCTACGTAGTAGGTAAGATCTGCATTCATGAGGGAAAGGATTCACTTCAAGGAAGCACTTCTGCATTTCAGAACTAAATGTGCCAATATGGTGACAGATAAGAAAGCAAACTTCTGAAGTTCTGCCCCATACTTCATGTGATATTACTAAGAGAGTTCGAGGCTTTTATCTCCTCTAAGCTTCTTACCAGCAAAAGCATCTGCTCAAAAGAAAAAGCTGATTTACTTTTGCTTTCTTCTACATAGGGGCTAATGAGTGTTTAGAAGACTTCAGTCTCTTAATCTAAGAATTAACACCCTCCTCCTCTCTCTGATGGTCTCTGACAGTCTCAATAATGAGAGTGAAATAACCTTAAGCAGCACTGTCCTACAGAGTGGTAAGAAGAGGTTTCATCTTTGAAGGAAAAGCTGATTTTACAAACTTGAAAGAAAATCTTGAAAGATCAAGCTACTTAAAAATAATGACCATATTACAGCTTGAATAGCTTTGTCTTCTTTTAAAAAAACAATGGTCAGTCTAAAGGATCTAAGTTGGAGTAACTATACTGGACTATTAACAGACCAACCCCTCCCTCTACCAGAACAACAAATAAAATACTCTCATGGACAGAAGAAAACATTTCTATCAGAGATGCCATGGGTTGTACCTGGTAAACGTAGCATAGGTGTCAATAAGCTGCAGTGTAGCAGGTAGGAGATTCTTGGTCATCTCTGAGGACTTATGTGGATCAGTTTCTGCAGCTAGCTTGGTAAAGTGCTCATCTAGAGAAACCTGGATCTTGGAAATTGCAGCATCAAGGGTGTAAATGGACTGTAAGCTGGGAACTTCATGCAGCTGGAGAATAGTTGTGCAATCGATGCCACAAAATGAAGATATCTTAAAATACAAATGAATGGAACTGTAAGTGCAAATCATTCCACAAGAACAGATGTGCCATGTGCACATTTACATTTGCATCAGTTCACCTGTCGAGCAAAGTATTCTTCTGCTATTTCCACATCATATTTTACTGAGCTGCACTTGTTGGAGGCCAATTCAATGAGAGAAGCAGCATGTTCAGCTTTCATCCCCTGCTTGGCAAGGTGATCCTACAGACGACAGAAAAAGACCATACTTTAAAAGCACTCTATAATTAAGCATTCTGCCAACTACCAGGCTAGAACACTTCAAAATCCAGACAAGTTCCCACTTCTCACCATGCCCACACAACAAATCCCACATGCACTAAGCATAGAAGAACAAGAAACTGACATTCTTACTAATAAACAACATTACAAAATAGCCCAACGAAGACGACACTGTAACCTTGATCCATGTGACATAAGATGGGATTCGCAGGCGAGAAGACCAGCGCAAGGTGTGTAAAATATCACATTCACTCATCTCTGGTGTGTTTGTAGCCAACTGATTCATGTAGTTTTTGGATGGAGGCAATATCCCCAGTATCCGCCACAGAATCAAGAAGTAGTACTGAAGTGCACAGGCTTCCTAAACAAAAGCATGGTTGGATAAATTAGTAAAGGGAGATCACAGATTCAAGCATTATAGCTCCTGAAATAATCTCATCAGGGCTCTAGACTCATATAGATGTGCTAAACTGGGCGAACATGTGGTGAACTGAATTTCTGTCATATTATGCAATGAAGCATAGAAGAAAGAGGAGCAAGAAAGGAAAAAAAAAAAAAAAAAAAAGGATTACACAAGATTTTTCTGTCTCATCATATTCCAAGAAGACCTACTGGCATTACCAGGGAGGAACAGTAAATCTAAAACATGCTATGAATTAAAAATCCTTGAGTAATATACCACCACCAAAAATATTAACTTCAGCCATAGGATTTTTAAGTTCTACATTACTCCAACTATACTTTGAATACTTCACTGAAAACAATAGGATTGAAAACCTGTTACTCCTCAGACACTACAGCAACACATACAGCCTTACCAGTGCAGTGACATTTTTGTTCTCTTTTCTCCTGAGTGTATCAAACTGTGACCCTGCTGCAAGTAGTGAAGTCAGCGCTGTGTAAAGCTCATCATACTTCATAGTCCTAGAGAAAAGGACCTCACAAACCTGCAAGAGATTACAAGTCATGATCACTGTTTTGCATCTGCATTTATTTATACTTTCTGTTAAGTATTCAGAACACCCACATACCAAAACTATGTAAAATATAACTCCAGGAGGTTAATTGTGTCAAGTATTCTGGAAGAATTTGATCAAACTGATGGAAGAGTAACCCTACTTACTGTATCTCTGTCTCAGATGCTTCAGCAGCACTGAGAAGTAACTGTGGATATGATAGGACTCTGTTTTGCAGCATGAATAACTGAATCATATGCATTACGACAAGCTGTCCAACACAGCTTCATAGTAGCACATCTGAATTTGCAAATGGACTTCCCTGACATACAACTTGGTGCAAAAAAAGAATCCCACATTATCTTACTCAGTCACTGCTCTTTTCTCCATTTGGATAAAATTCCTGCTCTAGCCACTGCATCAAGTCCTTCCTTCTCATCAGTTTGCCCTGGCACTTGTCAAGCCCTTTGAAGGCTTACAGAAAGTCCTCTACATACAAATCCCAGTACCGTGCTATCTAGACGGTTCAAGTCATCTTCAGAAGCTTCTAGAGATAGGATGCAGTAGAACCTGGGCTGTGGAACTGCATCTGGAAGGTGATAAACAGCAATAATTTTGTTTATTAAAATCGTTCAAGCATAACTACATGCATTTCTATCTGTTTTAAGTATGCCTGTCAAAGGCAGGAAAATGTACCCAGGCCATAGGAACGGCTCTCACTTATTCGCAAAAGCAAATCTTGGAACAAAAAACTCCTCACGTGTTCTTTCTTACCTGATGAGCAGTGTTTGGTCCAGTTTTCTTCCACCTCCTTAAAACCATGATAGAGTGGGACGGAGGTTCGTCTGCTACTGTCCTGGGACCCACTCACCCAGCCAATGGGTGGAGTCAGCAAATTATATTGCACCTAAGTAGAAAAGCATTAAGTCATTAAGCAGGGGAATCACAATAACAGAACAAAGAGCCATAAGACACAGACAATCCCATTCCTACAACAGTTTTCTCAGCTTCTGAGGGAAGCCCTGGATCCTACCTAATGAGCTTCCAACTACTGAAAAAGCCACACACAAAATACTAGCATCTCATTAATGAGAACAGTGCCATAACTCAACAGGGACAAGCTAAAGCAAGAACAGTGCATACAGGGTATTTGAAATGGTGTCTGAATACCCAAAATAGTCATGAAAAATGAAGGTAGGGCTTTCACCCTGTCCTTAGCAGGATTTATTAGGATAGCAGTTACATCACAAATGTATGCCCTAACTGAACCTGCCATTAGGAATCAACAGCTGTAGTTAATCTCTTATTATAATCTGAAAGACTGGTAACAAAACCAAAGAGAACAGAACACACCAAATGATTGTCTGCCACAGATCTCTGCTGAGCAATTAACTACATTTCAGAACAGAATCACAAAGTTTTACCTGCTCAAACAAGTACACAGGGGCCTTGGAATACTGATGGAGCAGATAGTCAAACACCAAGAGCAGGCGTGCCACAATAAGTGGTACAGAACTTTGCTGGGTGTCCATGTTCACTGTCAGCTCCACAATTGTCTGGATACAGAGCATCATGATAGACCTGCGGCCCCTCTCAGAAAAATTGTGAAAAATAAGCAGCAGCAGCTGGAGATGTTCAACATTGAGATCTTCTGCATCACTGGGAAGGGTCCCTTGCAAGGCATTCTGCTTCAGCGTGCCCACAAACCTGAAAACAGGAGAGAAAGTTCATACATTCCTCTTCTTCTTGCTTAGATACATCTTGAAGATCTCTTTAACCAGAGATTAGAGAGATAGTTTTATTGTTTCATTTTTCTGCTTATTCTTCTAATCAATACTGACGATTTCACAAAGATGATGACTGACTTTCAAGCTAAAATAAAATTATCTCACCTTTCCCAAACTTTAAGGCATTCTGGGACATCAGGGTCTCCCTGGGAAGTGGCTTTATGCTGCCAAATGAGGAGAAGTCTTGAGAGCACCGACAAACTTTGAGGATGGATGTAGAGAGGCCATGGACCTTCTGAAAAAGGAGCGACTCCCAGCTGCTGAAGAAGTGTGTTCTGAAATAAAGCAGAAACTTGGTGAAAAGAAGGAAGTCCTGCCTGCTTTCTTTAATTAAAAGCATGATTGGAATATTGTTTCCAGGGGCTGTAAAGGGCTAATACAGCAATGTTTCTCTAATCTTAAATATATCACATAGCTACCGAGAATGTTTACATTGCCATTTTGCCACCTAAAACATCACAGATTTTGAACTTCAGCAGCAATGAAGGACAAAATGGCATTAATGATCTCTACTCATTCACCACAAAATCACAGCAGGTCAGATTAAGCTTTGGCAGAATCATACAGATCAGCCTGCAGTTTGTGCTTCAGCAAAAAGGTTGTTTAGCTGTTTTGGGGGGAAAATAAAAGTGTAAAAAAAGGTTTTTTAAACAAACAATTAAAAGGCTCTGAATACACTGATTGGTAAGCAAGCCCTACTTACAGTGTTAAGTCAGGTCAGCCCATGACCCAGCAAAGAAACCTAGAGGCTACAAAGTTAGCACATGAAAGCAAAGGGATTAACTTGATTCTCCTGAGAGAATTCCAAGGCCTTTTGGCATCAACCCTGACAGCAAAGTAAACCTGCAGGAATGTCTCTTGCTAACACATGGATAGAGGCAAGTCTCCAAAACAAAACACACAAACTCACTTCTCCTTCAGCCTTCATCACCTTCAAAATTCAGTGGATTAACCTGAACTCTGGGCGTTAAGCTTACACACTGCAAACTGTCATTCAACTTGGATCCAAAATATCCCAAGCTCTGTTTGAAAAATACCATTCTCTAGGGCCAAGTGGAATCACAGCACACTACTTCAGGCACAGAGTCCACACAGAGGCACTGACAGACACCAACATCTGGTCACTTCAATTTTATATTTATCGTGGCTTTACCTGCAAGGCAGGGGACTGAAGATCTGAGGTCACTAAGGAGTGGTTGAAGTGATACAGTGCAGCAGCAAACTCCTCATCTGAAGTGCCTGTAATACAGAGATCGAGACATTTGCTACTGTTGCTCTCCCATATTTATGATTTCTGTATGGAACTATGAAAATAGACACCTGAAAATCCTACTATCTGTGCTTTCTAACAGAGAAGTACTGCTCACTCACCCTTAAGCCCATCCTTATCCACTTCTTTGATGATGCTAGCAAGTGTTGCCATGTGCTGTTCCGAAAGAGAGACGCTCAGGTAGTTGCGAATGAAGTTATTCCTGGAGTTCAGCATAGAAGAAGTGATAAAGTTCAAAATGTTTGAAGCTAGGCTCAAAAACTGAAAAGAAAAAAAAGAGAAACATGCTACAGAAGCAACAAAACCTGGGGGAGTATAAGAAAACATTAAAAAAGCCAGAACTGTCAACAAAACAGATCGAGCTCCCTAATAACATTCCTGGCAGCAGAGAGCAGATTTACTTCACTCATTGCAATGCAGCTCAATGCACTCTTTATAATTTTAGTAATTCTCCAAAAAAAGTTTCAAGTCTCCAAAGCTCTTGGCAGCAGAATTTATCTTTGTCTTTCCGCAACACTAACAGCATTCTATCAGCAACTTGACTCGCTTATGGCTCTGCCCTCATTTTCCTTCTTCTTTTGTAATCCAAACTGATACTCTCAGTCTGATTCCCTAGCAATAACCAATACAGTAGCAATATTCCACTTGATGGAAGAGTAAACCAAACACATTTCTTCAAAGCCAATCCTCCATCAGAAGTATACTTAATACCTGACATTTATCATGTCACCTGTCAACACAACTAGCTACAGCACACATCATTTCATTAACCCTGGAGACCCTTCCGTACCAATTCTGGATCTTTACGGCTGGCCAGGATGTTCCCATTCTCTCCAGCAGTCTGTTTGTTTGGGCTTTTGACTCTTGGAGAGCTCTCCAAAGGTGGTGGGGGAGGGGGTGGTGGTGGGGCCACTTTCTCTTTGCTTGGAGATATCGTCTCTTCAAACCATTGCCCAAGGATTGGTTCACTGTCATCATCTGACATAGGAGGCAAAAAAAACAAAAGCACAGGATTATGAAGAAACACCTCATGCAAGGGACTTTGTACAGTAATGGCCTGAAGAACTTCAGTGAGCAGACTTAAGGCATCTGCAATCTTCATTTCTCCCTTCGAGTCACAAAGCTCAGCAGTTTTACAGCAGGAATTTACAAGAACAAATTATTTCCACTCTCCTCTCAAGCAAATACTGCCACATACCAGCCTCTCTGGCTTCAGTTTACATAAAAGAGTATAGTCAGCATTGCTTCTGCCAAACAGATCTCACAAACTGCTTCACATTTTCAGCATTACATGTTATTTTAGCCCAAGAAGGCAAAATCCCAGTAGCCAGGTTTCCACAAAGCCTGAAAAACAGCATAAAATCCTGACTTAATTTCTTTGTTGAAAACTATTACCTTGGCTGCTGTCCTCCTCAGTGCTGCTAAAATCATCCTCATAGTAAGTATTTGAATCAGTGGAGGCACTTGCATCACTGCTCATGGAGCCCTTTCTCTGACGTTGCAAGACACACGCCTTACAAGAACAGCAGAACAAATTCAATTTTAAGATTATGAAAGACAGGAATCTGAAAATAAATTATCTTCCTAAAGCATTATAATTTGCTTCCAGTAAATTCTAGCCAAGCGATTTATTAACAGTTTCTCAAGATTCCTCTCCCTTAAAGTTGTATCAGAATTTATGCAGGATGGCTGAAAATAAATTATGGATGCCAAGAATTTAAGCAACACTTTAAGTAACAGCTTTAACATGAAAGCATCTGTTCTGAACACAGCCTTTTCATCTTCTCGTTAAATTCACAAATGCCACTGTGCTTACAGAGCTATTTTGTTAGAACAAGTTTGTCAAATTTACGGTCTCCAAATGAGGAGGGAGAGTGCCTTTGGTTGACACTGACAGAATTCTTCTTTGCATATTCACAGTTTGTAAAGAGAGAATTTTCCATGCAGATGACACCCAGTGGGAGTTGCTCAGATATCTCTCTAGCTGCACGTCAGTTCCTACCTTTCTGTACGATGTAGACAGCAAAGTCAGCAGCAAATTAGTGAGTGGTACAGAATCTATCAGCCGCTGGATTCTCTGGATCGATGTGCTTTGAGCCATGATATCCAGCACTGCTGGTGGGCCATCACTCTCCCAGCCCTGGAGGACAGCATTGAAGAGAGAATTTAAAGCGTGTTTCAGTGGAGAAGGGCAAGTGTTTCACAAGAACTACCTACACACCTTGTGCAATGCCTCCACTTGCAGATCTTGAAAGAGGGATGACAGCAATTTGATGGCATGATTTGCAAGCACCACTGACAGAACACCAAACCCTTGATGTCTACAGAAAAAGATAAAATGTAATTGCGGGGGGGGGGGGGAAGCAGACTGAGTGAGGTGACTGAGGAACTACCTTGCTAAATTGAAAAAGAAAAGGTGACTCATTTTCTTTTCAAGAATCAAGACTTGAATTTCACATGGCGAGACCAACAAGACTTGATAGTAATTGTCTGCTCTGCACAGTTACATGGACAATGATTACTCCAATGGGGTTTTCACATACCCTTTTCCAGGTCCCAGTTTGGGAGACCCAACGCCCTCCTTCGTCCGAGCAATAATGTCTCTGACACGAAGAGCAGCCAATGGATCTTTCTCCTTCCCCTTATCAGCCAATGCTGTGGGGCTGAGGTTCAAGATGAGGAAGAGACTGTTTAGCAAACACCAGGCCCCAAGCAGCTGGAAGTTCTGATAATGCTATCATCCAAAATGTTGAGGGGGGGAAAAAAAAAAAAAGATGAAATAGTGTGAATCCAAATGCCAAAACACAACAGCATTATAAGAGCTTCCTGAAGGGCACAGATCTTACCTCACCCCCTGCTCGGCGTGAATTGCTGATGGCTTGTCCAATCATTTCATAGATTTCAAGCTGCAAAGAGATACAGAACCACAGTAATGTTTAAGCTCTGGACTGGGCAACAACTAAACCAGCCCACACACCTTTAAAACTCCTGATATGACTGCTGTTTCCTATCCACAGTTAGCCAATCTAATTATCAGCCAGACTAATGCCTAGAAATAGTATACACCTACTGCAACCCAAACAAATACAAATTCTATACATTTCACTTGCCAAGAATGAAAAAAAGAACACAACAAATGCACTCCTTATCTACTTACACATTTCTGTACAATAGTAGCAGCATCATTTTCATAATCTTCTTCTTTGGAACTCGTAGATCCAGTCCGTACCTGCTGAGTGGTACCCACATGTAGGATGGCCATACAAGTTGCCACACTCACACCTGGTTGAAAATAAGTGAAGACAACAGTCTTTTTATTAGCCAATCTTCCCATTTAGCACATAGAAACAAGCAGTATCAGACATGCACACGTTATGCTCCGAACATTAAGAGAGGGAAGAAATTACAGGTTATTAAGAAGGTGCTGAGTCACCAAGTTGCACTTGCAGAACATACCAGAACTTCAGTACCATCAGAACAAAGTTCACATTGCCCCAGGCCCCACACTACGCAGTATAGGGTAAAGCTGTCGCATCCATAACGAAGATTACTTGTGAGGTGAGCCATGAATGTGCAGGCAACAGAGAAAAGAAGCAAGAATGACTTAGAGACCTAAAAATAGAGGAAAATCAGTCACCTGCATAGAGACAGCTGAGAGCAAGAACAGTCACATCTTGGAGCCGTGTGGGTGTCAGGGGCTCCAACACAGGCAGAGACAGAGTATCCAGTGCCATGGTCACATCTATCACCAGGGAGTGAAATCTACAGTAACAACACAGGTTAAGGCAATGCAATCTGTACAGTGCTCATGGGAGCAGCACGGTATTTTCTCCCATACAGTGTACCCAGCATATACCAAAGAAGAGTGACAACACAGTCTTACCCGTTACGTACAGCAGTGGCATCTGCCACCGTGGCTGGCATAATAAAAAATGAGTTGGCTGATACAGCATCTTGAAACCGATTGATGTATCTCAAGAAGTATGGGAGGTTCAGGCACACTCGCAGCAATTTTTCAGAGCCACCTACCAAACAAAAACAGTGTTTTACTGTTACTGTGCCACGGGAGAGCTTCTAAGCAGAACAGATCTAACAGCCATCAGAAGAAATGCTTGCTCTTGCACTCTTTATCCCCGCAATGCCACAAAGCTGATCCTCACCCAGTTCTTGCAAGCTGGCTACATTCTGAGCAATGAATATGCTTTTTGTTTTTGCTGCAGAGGTTTGATCTGCGGAAGCTTGATCCTCGTTTTCTCCTTCAACCTAAAATCAAGCACATACTAAATATATCACGGAGGCATAAAAAATATAGGGCATTACAATGACTCTACAAAGCAGCAAGGTGCATCAGCAACAGAACTCAGAGAAGTCCTTGAGTGCACTGATATTCATGTTAGAAATCAGGCTGCTTTTATTCCGGGGCTGTTTACCTGAGTCTCTGGCATGATAGATGGTGATGCTGAGACTCTGGGGTTAAAGACTGATGTCAGCTGATTCAGGAAGTTCATCTGTACTTCCTTCTGCCTTAGCTCTGGGCTCACTGGGGAGGCCAACTCCTTCTGGTCCTCTACTGCAGGGCGAACAGCAAAACAGCATTTCATACATCAAAGCACATAACATTTGCTATAGCTCGCTCCATTGCCACAGCAATATAATGACAAATTGAACCACCCACCATCAGAGAGGGTTTTGATGGTCTGAGGCAGCTTGGCTGATTTCATCATTGCTGTGAAAGTGATGATTTCTGTTCGATCCAGGCGGCTGCAGCCTGTGCACAGCCCCTTTATCAGCAGAATGAGGTGTTTCTACAAAGAAAAAAGCATCAAATACATCATAAACTCTCTTGATTCCAATTATTTTGTGGCATCATTCACCCTCAGCTGCTGCATTATGAGTAGCGTAACCACAGCATCTCAGATCCAATCTGATCTCATAGCAAAGATCGTGATGATACTCTTGCTTTGTACAACATCGGAGCAAATATTTATAGAATTAGAGGCCAGAGTCCATTTTTGCTCTCAGGGCCATGAGGTCAAAATCTGTGCTTACCTGTGAAACAGCGCACGCTTCGTCTGGGTTCTCCAGACGCAGAAGGGAGAACTCAATCAGGACTTTACATGCTGCTGCCACCGACTGCAATTGGTTTCTGGGTACTGAAAAAGCAGATGGTTGCATCAATTAGGGCAAGTCTTTAAGCAAATCGGTATAGCATGTTCTCAATGCTTTCCATAAAGCAGAATGCTAGGCAGAATTCACGCATGCACTGTCCGTTGTGTCTAACAGAGAAATGCAGCATCAATTTGGTCTCATTAAAAATGTAACCTAAGAAATGTCAGGAAAGCAAGGATAAAACCTTCTAACACAGCCATATACGATGGCTTTTCTTGCAACATTTATGAGTTGATATTGTCAGAGCTTAGAGAAAAAGTACTGATGGACACAAAACAAGTTTACCCAAACTATCTTTCTGCTGAAAAAAGAAATATATACATGCAACCAAAAAGCTGCCACCACCCACCAGGAGGTACCCAAGTGCCAAAACTAGACAAGTTTCCCTTTCCATCTGCCAGCAGGACATGAACCACTCTGTGTTCTATGTTATTATCTGATTTAGAAATGGGGCCTGAGACAAATCCCAAAAGAACAGCTTAGGCCTACTTTTACTATCCTTCAGTTGTTGTACAAGGGTAAAATTGGAGGATGGAGAACACTTACTGAGACCACACACAGTAGTGATGTAATGTGTTGAAAGTGCAACAAAGGAGGAGTAAAAAGGCTCGTATTGTTTGTCGTGGTGCAAGATTTCTGATTCACTGCAATAGGAGAAGAAGGGATACGTCAATTTGATACGGCACAGTAGTGGCTGCCATACAACACTCAGAACATGATATATCCATTAACACGTGTAAGACAAGATCATTAAGATCACACACTCTTTCCAAATCAAAGTGTTGAGGACAGGATCGTGTCCTGTGTCCCATTTGTGTACCCTCAGGCTTGACTCCTGCAGCAGAAGACAGATTAGGGCATCAGAATTACAGCCTGCACTGGAAGTTTAAGAAAATAGCCCCCAGTATGGCCAGTACTTTTCCTTTACATCACCAGAAGTCAGCCTCTCTAACAATCACCCTCCTGTCAGCTTTCATTAATCTTTAAGTTCCTCTAAAGTCAGCTGCCCGTAAAGTTGGGGCTGTTTGTTCTGCTGATGCCAGGGCTGCAGCACAGGCATTCCCGCTCTGACAAGGCAGAGCCAACAGCAATTTATGCAATTCTGCAAAACAGAAGGATCAGAACAGCCCATTGCATAACAACAACAAATACTCAATGCGGCATGTGCACGAGCAGAGGAGCAAAGAGTTTTGGCAGGTAGCGCAGAGTCCAGAAGAATGCATCTGCTGTCATCAGCCTCGTGGGCAGAGGGTGGTGATTTCAGAGCTTTACAGCAGTTGGCCATTTTTCCCTGCGCACAAATCAACACCACGTGAAAATTCAGTGTCAACTCGAAGCTAAAGTAAAAAACTGTAAAGCAAAAGATGTGTGGGTACAGTCAAATCTCTGAGGTTTCCCTGTGAGGCCTGCTGGCCACAGAGAGCGCCCATGCTTTGCAGAGATGACACACTGAAGGCAGCTGTGGGAAGGCTTTGCCCCACGTCCCATCTGCACCAACCTGAAGGCGGCTGCAGCGAGAAGCAGAGCTCTGCCTGCAGGGCTAGGCCAGCCCATGAGTCCTCCAACAAAACAAAGTGGCGCGGATGTCTGCCTATTAAATACTTAAATTAATTGCCTTCCCATTTGCAGATGACAGAAACGCTCAGGCAACGAGCGAGTCGGATGAAAACATGGCACGACAACTTCAGCCTGCTTCTAAAAACAGCAGCTCCTCCACCTCTGGTAAAAAGACCTCATTTCAGGGGAGCTGCTGGGAGGCAGAGGCTGCCAGCTGTCATGGGCACCACTCCCAACCAAAGGGACAATTCCTCAAGCTTGGCAACAACCAGCAGTACCAGACACTGGATGCGCCAACGCATTCCTGCTGCTGTCAGACACCCGTTTTGCTCACCTTCTGCATTACAGCCAGCTCTAAATTAGTGGATGTAGGTGCACATAATGTATTTTAAGAGAACAAATGAGAACAGTTTGGGATTAACGGGGCACAGAAGAAACTGGCAGCTCCTAATGAGCTGCTGTAAAGGTAATGCTGAGCAACACACAATACCTGCAGGAATAAGAACAGAGAAGTGCAGATATTTGAACCAGACAGGGATTTTCACCCCAATTAGACAAGAAGAGGTTTGAGATTTATTTGAACCAGTTGTGGTCTTGTTAGGGCAGTGAAAGGTGGAAGGCACCTATCTGCTAATCATTGTCATCGAGTCCTTGCAAATAACAAGAAAAAAAGTAACAGCTTAACCTCTCATGTGTCCAAGTGTTAGACTGTATATGTGTGTGTATATATATATATATATATATATATAGTGAAACTCAGATAACAACTTCAGGCTATCGTGCTGTGATTTACTGCTTAAATAACTGCTTAAATTGCTTACCAGGGAAAATCATTACTCATGCTAACTAAGAAGCCAGCCATCAATATAACACTTCAGCAATGAACACCACCTCGTTCTCACTTCTGCTTCCAAATCTCAACCAGCCAGAAATAGACCCTTTATGTAAGGCAGCAGCAAAAAACACCCTACACCATGGAAAGGTACAACAGCAGGCGCAGTTCTCTCACTATTGAAAACCTTTCTTGAAAAATCAGCTTCATCTGACTGTCAAAGACTTTGCAAACCGTGTTCCACTGCAGCTGGGTCTTTCTGTCAGTGTATCTATGATTTTTGTCAAAAAAATGAGGCCAACATCTATTCATTCCTGAGTATACTTTCTAATAAGAGGACGTCAGGGAGTTGATAATGCCTAAACTTAGGAATATAAGAGCGATCAAGAAAAGGAGCATCTTAATTCATTTTGAAAAGAATGATGCTGGTGATTTTGCTGTTGTAGCACCAGGACATCCACCCTCACTGCAGACCAACCAGCAAACCTCTCACTGCATCTTCTAAAAAAAAAAAAAATGACAAAGAGTGCATCTTTTAATGAGAACTCCAAAGATAGGCTGTTTCTTAGAACAGCAGAGCACGGTTCTGCACAGTAAGGAGCTATTTTCTTCCTCCTCTGCGTGAGGCGTGACACAAAACCTTCTGCCCTGCAGGACTCCACAGTTCTGTAGGTTCTGCTCAATGCCGGGCAGGAAGCACAGCTCTCCCAGCAGCATTCCAACGAATCACTCCGGTTGGAAGAGTCCTCCAAGGTCACCACGCCCGACGCCAACCCACCCCGTGCGACCACTGCCCGCATCCCTCGGTGCCACATCTCCACACCGAACGCCTCCGTGGCCGGTGACCCCTGTGCCAGCACATCGCTGCTCTCTCTTCTGCTGCAGCAACCCGAGGCCGTTCCCTCACCCGCCCCATGGCCACAGAAGCGCAGAGGCCGACCCTACCTCAGCACAGCCTCCTTCCAGGAGCCGTAAAGCGACGAGTTCGCAGAGCCTCCCCTTCCCCAGCCCGACCCACCCCCTTCCCTCAGCTCCCCGTAGCGCAGACGCCTCGCAGCTCCTTTCTTCGCACACGCACCAGAGCCCCGACGCTTTCCTTACACCGAGGGGCCCAACCCCGCACGCAGCACCGAGGCGCGGCCTCGCACGGCCGAGCAAAAACACCTCAGGGCCGCACGCAGCCCGAAGTGAAGCGAGGCCCGGCGCCCACCGCCCTCACCTCTCGATAACGGAGGCGAGCAGCTGAGGGAGCTCTTTCATCTCGAAGGCCGAGTAGGAGGCGGACAGCAGCGGCCGCACCGCCACCTCCCAGCCCGGCTCCGCCGCGCCGCCGCCCGCCGCCATCTTGCCGCTGTGCTGCGCCGGGGGGGAGCGGCGGCGGCAGGGGGGGGGGGGGGGGGGGGGGGGGGGAGCGGGCCGGGGGCGCCCCCCCCCCCCACTGCGAGCAGCGAGACAGGAAGTAAGGCAAAGCGCATGCGCACATCCCGCGGCCTGATTGGAGGAGGAACGGCGAGCCTATGCGCCTGTGCAGTACGTGAGTCAGCAGGATTAGGGGTAGCGCATGCGCGGTACTGCGCGCGAGTGGCGGCGCATGCGCACAACTGAGGGCGGGAAAGAGGCGGCGGCAATCACAGCCTCAGGGGGCGCTGAGGGGGCAGATAGGAAGCCCGACAGGGGCTGTGGGTCCGAGCCCTGCTGTACTGCCGGGAACGGTAGTCCCAGTGGTGCTTTTTGTGTTTAACAGGCCCACAATTATACACTGTATTATAGTTCCAACGCAGAAACATCTAAAAACTGGAAGAAAGTAACGTTTTAATCGTAATAAATAAAGAACATGGAGAGATTTTACATTCCAAGTGCTCCCACACCCCAACCTCTAAGTTAAGAGGCAGTTTCCCATGGCCAGGTGGGAAACTGATGAAATGAGCACACAGCTCCTCACATCTCACACACACGCACCCAAGGTCCGGTCACAGCGGGCTCTGGGGCAGCAGGGGGTACCCCAAAGACACATTCTTGGTATTACCTTCATTAAAATCAGGAAAAGAAGAAGGTTGCAGATTTTAGGGCTTTAACTGAGAGCGCGGGGAGGTGTGGGAGGTTTTAAAGTCGTTACATTATGGTGTCTCTTCACCATTTCTCTTCCATTTCTTTACAGGCAGCACGAGCAGCTCTCTTCTCAAGTATCTTCCAGTAAAAATGCAAGATGTTTGCAGTCATTGCGGTCACTCCAGCTGGAATTTCTAACAACCCCACAGCCCTGCTGGGTTGCAGATCCTCAGCCAGAACGGTGCTCAGGCGCCATCCCCAGCCCCACTGTTCTGTCACTGCAGCCCTACCGCCAGGCACGGTTCAGCAGTTTCACCTGGGCCAGTCTCTTTGTGATCATTGTGGCAAACACCAGCCCAAAGAGGACGCTGCTGATCAGCACGTAGTCGTAGTCATCTTTCAAGACATCAAACTGCTTTGAGGGGTACACACGGGTCTGGTAGATGTCCAGGCCATAAGCCACAACCTAAAGCGACATCGTCATGAGCTGGTATTTCATAAAATAATCATCCTGTATCTATAGTTATGATTAAAAAAAGGAATTATGAAGTGCTAAGCAGCCACACGATCAGAAGTTACAGACTGCTGCTGCTCTCCCCACAAACTGCACAATTCCACACAGAAGCTGCTGCCTTGTGCTCACCAAACAAGTAGATTCCAGACCAGAAGGAGCTGTGTAAATTCCTCTTATTTGGGATACGGTCTGATTGTAGTTGATAAACCTCTCAGCGTGGATCTGCACATCTGGGGAGTAGGGAATCAGGTTCTCTTCTCTGAAAGGCATTTAAAGAGATATCAAAACCCATCCAAACAGTGTGCAAAGGACATCATCTGCAGTTCCTCATCTGATCAATACAGGCTGCTGCCCTAAAGAAGCAAAATTAGCAGCTCTGCTCCAGTGCAGATTTATTTTTGCTGCAAGAAAGCAATCAAATATGCCAGATGGGTCAGATTGCACTGCAGCAGCCTCCCTTTAGGGTTCTAATGTTTTGTGTGTCACTCTAACAGCCAGTTACTCAAACTGCTATCTCTTAGGGTTTTTGCTGATGATAAGACCTCCTGTATTACATATATTCCATTGTCACATACAGGGAACAAAGCAGCTCCACTTAAATTCCTGCAAGAAATGCCCCAAATCTGTACACTATATCACATTCTCTTATTATACACCAAATACATCCATCTTCAAATGGGAATAGTAGCTGTTGTGCCTTCCTTACCTGCTTTGCTCTGTGGGGATCTCTGGTCGGCGAGGATCCAGCAGAGCCTTGGGAAGGGAGAGGATGGCACCGGAGGGAAGTCCGACTGCATGTTAAAGGAAATGAATCTTAAAAACTGTCAGTTCTGACAGCATTTTCTAGCAGTTAATACACTCTCCTAGTGCACATCCTAGCACTTGCCAGGAGTCCAGAGCAGCCCACAGGCAAGCAAGATGTTGGCCACAGAAGCACACTGGCCTGGTGTTGAGCACAGTGCCTGACTGATGCAAGAATAACAACCATGTTCAGACCAGAGCAGCAGGCACTTACTCAGCAAATGACGGCTGGTGATGCCACGCTCAGTGATGGTGGCTTCCATGGCACTGATGGCAGAGGGGAAGATGTACGACTGCTGGAGGACCTGAGGTAAAAGTGGGCGGTCCAGGGAGCTGAAGGCCGTGGCGTTGTATTGCTCTGTCCCCTCATACAGCTCCAGCACAGTGAACTCATTCCGACGTGCCTTTGTGTTCCAGTACTGGTACTGAAATGAGAGGATGCTAGGAATGCAGGGCACGCTGACTCAACGGTCTTCTCTGGTTAAGTTTGGCAATTGCCTCTAACTCCTAAAAATCAAGAGTAGGAACAGAATAACGTTCCTTACCACCACCCAGTTCTCTGAGTGGACGATGTGGACAGGTCCCTTTGCTTTCTTCTGTACTGATGAGTGGATGATCCTGCCTGTGACTCCATCAATCAGAAATATCCCAACAAAAGTGCGCTCGTGGTGCGTGTCGGTGCTCTCTGTCACCACTGCAAGCAGGTTTGGATTCAAGGACTGCAGCAGCAAGAAAAGAAAAATCAGGTAAGATCCTCACCTACCAGGTACTGCATCTGTCTGCATTTCACCTGTAACTAGGCATATCATCAGTTATCCTATTAGAGCAAATAGGGAGAAATCAAGCAGCAATTTCCCCATCATTAGGTGCCTGAGTTAATTGCAGCAAGAAGAAAAAATTGCAAAAGAAACCTGCAACACAATTAGCATTGTTTGGGAAGACTGTAGGTAGTGATGCACAAAAATAGAAATAAAAAGGTGGCACCACAGAGCAGAGGCTCAAAGCAGTGTCCACAAATGCTGAAATCTTGCATCAACAAAAAGCTCCTATGGCACCTTATAGAGAACACTGCGGTCTCCCATCACACGGCCCTGGGAGTGCACGTGCTCACTGGATCTCTTCCCTTTCACTGTCACTATCCTCTGTACTTCGGTGGGTATGGCCACCTGCCAGCTCTCCTCTGTTGTCAAGTCCTGCAAGAAAAAAGCACCACGTGGTAAAGTTTATCTGTCCTCACAAGACACCACCTCAGCCAGTAAGACACGAGGAGCTTTCTTTTTAATGCTTCTGAGACACATTTTAAAGCTTGAAAGACTTCTTGAGTCAGCTGAATTGCTTTTATTCCAAGCAAAACACAATAAACCAAGTGATCGACTGTTACCCAAACAACATTTAAGAAGGTGACATCATTTAGATTGTAATACACCTTCCATACCTTTTTCAGCCTGAACCCAGAGAGCTTTCCCTGGTCAGCATCCACTAGATAAAAGAAGATGGAATGGGCCATTTCTTCCAACTGGCGAAGAACATTCTTAGTTGCTGGGAAAGCAGTAACCTGGGAAAGCAAAGAACAACGGGAAGAGGTTAAAAATGAACAGGCAAACAGAAAACACAGCAGATTCTTTTGAATCAGTTAAGCAGGATGAGGTCTGCCTTTCTAGAATAACGCCGTAATTTTGGGTAAAATGGGACTTAATGGCAAATTTTTTTTTGTTCTGCTTCCAAAGGAAATGGAATCACTGAAAACTGTCTCCAGGCAAAGCAATTTACCTTGTACTCATCATCGATCAGAAGCAGAACTTTGGCGTAGTCTTGATCCATAATAGGCAGAAGCAAAGTCTGAAGAACTGGCCGCTTCAAAACAGGGGGTGCTACTTGGCTCCTCTTCCCAAAGATAGGGTTAAAGACGTACAGAAAGCTCAGTTTGGTTTCCTAAAAACCAAAACAAGATGCAAAACTTTATTTAAGACAGACAAAAGAGGTGTTTTTCTACCAGTTATCTGCCACTGTTCATGATTCAAAACCTAGATTCAGCTGCTCCATCAGAGCATTCTGTCTGGACGTCGTTATAGCACTGAAGTCATTTCCCTCATGAGGCACCATGCTTTGAGGGACAGAGGAGAGGGACCCACCTTATCCTTAACAAGCAAGGTGCACTGTGGAGGGTGGGGGAAGTGGGCTGTTGTTCTCTGGACCATCAGCTTGAGGGAGGCACCCGGCCTCACGTTCCTGAGGTACTGCTTCCATAGGATGGTGCCAGAACTGCTTTCAATGCCAAAAAGCTGAGCAGAGACAGAGCAAAACCAAAGTTAAGAACATCTCTCTCGCATTCGAGCACCACATCTTCTTTTGGGGTACGAAATAAGAGTTTCAATTCCTCCTCAAAGCTACCACAAAGTACTCTACACATCCTCAAGACATCATTCTCAAAGCCCAGGTAAAAACTGGGGGGGAATTCAACGTTGAGGCTCTTCACTACAGTCTAGAAACAGAGTACTGCTCTGGCTTCCTCACCTTTCCTGAAGCAGTGACCATCACCATCATTTTCTGGAGGTTGAACTCATCCCTGGCTAGATTGTCAATGTTAATCTCATTTTTAATCTGGCTCCGGGGTTTCCTGGCATCGTAGAACATCTTCCAAAGGTGAGCAGTCCAGGCTTGCAGCAGGATAAGCTGGGAGGACAGCCGCTTCAGAAACATCCCCAGCAGTCCATCTGCAAACAGACCAACGGTGGTAACAAAGGAAAAACATCCACATCCCACTCCATATCTGAGATTACAGCCTCAGCCAGGAGAAGAAACACTGCCATGCATGAACTTACGCCGCCTGTTTTCCTCTGCCTTTCCCTCCAGAATAGCAGAATACTCATTTCTGTGACAGACCCTCTGGAGTTTACCAACCTTTTCCCACTTACATCTCAGCCCAAAATATGTTCTTAACAACTGAAAGCAAACCTTCACCTAGAGAACATAACCTCCTCTTTAATATCCCTTCTTGCTCGTACCCTCCTGAAGCTAACCAACTTGTGAGGTCTGCATCTCCCTCTACACCCATCACTCAGATAAACAGAAATGATTGTTGTTAAAGTAATAACAAAAAACACATAAAAAAAAATTCTGTCCAATAAGAGTTGATATTTAGCTACTTGAAAGAAGCAAAACACCAGGCATCAAGTGTATTTCACTATTAGGAAAGCAAACAGAAAGAAAATCAAGTTCCACTGAGAAGTGTTAGTTAGAAGCAATTAGCAAACACTGCATGCAGTCTGAGATTACCTTGAATAGCTGCATCCAGGACAGCAAGAAGAACAAAACAAAGCAAAAACAAAAGCTATTGCAAATGGGTCTTCCAGAAAGGGCACTCTAAGGGGATCAAAGGGAAATGTTTAGGGGGAATGGTGATGATCACCCACAGATGGTGATTGGTTTTGACTGTAATACGTTTGTGTCCCCTGTCTTTGGCATCAGACTTTAAAAGTCAAGGCAGAAATGGGTTCATTTCTGCTCACTTTAATTGCCAGGAGTAAAAATTTGAATCTTAACTCTCAGTTCAGAGGAAAAAGAAAATGATGTATTTCTTCAGAGAGAAAAACAAACAGACTCATACGACTAAGGGTGATTCCACTAATCTATGGCTTACCTGCTTTCTTCCCAAATTCTCCCTCCAACTCAGCCTGTGCACCCGTCAGAGGCAGATCCACCATCTCCAAGCTCACCACTTCTGCCAGTGACTCCTCCCTGCTCCACACAACCTTTCCTGGTAAAAAATAAAACAAGTACAGGATATTGGAAAAGTCAAAATGAAGTGTAAGGATATAAACCCAAGGACACTCACATCACTGAGATGGACCTCCAACCCTTTCTGCAGATTTGTGTTATCTGCCACGAGGATTTTTTCTGCAGAAACATCAAGATCTAGAACATGGCTTAGACTCACCCTATGGTAAGATGTCTGAAATCCGTGCCCCCAACCCCTCAAAAATCCCTAAACTAAAAATAAAACACTATAAAATTGATAGGCTCTCCCTGTACAAAGAGCACAGCACAACAGTTGTCTCAGCTGAGATATCTTTTGAGGGTGAAAGATGATGCAAGACTGCAGTATCTTCCCCAGCACATCAATTTCCAAAGAAAGCAATTCTAAAATACGGGGCCTGGGTTCCACAGCACTGGAGTTTTTTTCTCATCCAGAACAAGAAGGTTGCTGGTAAAACCTAGGCCAGGTTTGCTGTTTGTTCCAATCACCTGGCTGCTGGAGGAACAGCAGCATGTGGTCTTCTGTTTGCACCAAAGCTCGGTAGCCCACCGAGTCATCCTTCTTCAGGAAAACCTGGATATAGAGCTGAAGGAAAAAGAAAGAGTAAGCCAAGCAGCCAGGTTTGTGATCACACCATCTGCTTGGATAACAGTGAACTCTCAGGTGAAATAAGAGCAAACAGGATAGCTGCATGCAGTAACCTGATCTCAACAGCTCTACAAATGATGCCAAATCAGGGTAAGAAGGGCACTGCAAGCCCCACAAATCACAGGATTGAAGTAATCTTTTCCCACTTACCTGCTCTGGCTTGGCACCATTCTGCTCCAGGTTAAAGGTAATGGTGGTATCCAGCAATCTTTGTCCGGTTTCAACCAGGTAGAGATTGATGTTGTAGGTTTGATTGGAGCAGGTCAAGGATTCCTGTAACATTGTGCAAAAAAATGCTGAGATAAACTTACCTGCCATGCCAAATTCTGCAGCAGAATCGCATGTGAGCAAAGAACTATGGCTTCAAAATGCTTTTAGATTATTTATCTGGAGCTGGTGTGAAACATCAGCCTCCAAAACCAAGGTTTAACATCTTCTATGTTCTATGTTCCCACAAGCAAAGGAAGGAAAGGGACTGTCAAGAACTTCTACTGCATATGGGAACGATCCCCCTCATACTTGTTTCCGGGAATCCTCCAGAGCACTTCCATGAAGGCCGTCAGAACTTCCAGGTTTCTGAAATGAGGAAGACAGAAGGTAACATGGTTTGACACACCCACGAGAGTATGATAAATAAATTGCTTCGTGTGCTTGACAAGTTTCAGGTTGGCCCTGAAAACAGCAGACAGTTCTGCTAAAAACGAGGCTGTGCTCAGCTCCATGAGAAGAGAACTGCTCAGCCCATAAGAACTGAAATACACTGCAGACCAGTAAAGTGGACTTCTACATTACACACCAACAGTTCAGACAAGGTGAGCTTTATCTGCATGTAACCAAGATCTGAATGCATTACCATTGACTTCTTAGGCCTGAAAAGATCATTAAATCTCACTCTTTCCCAAGGTACTCATCATCCAGGCCTGAAAAGGAATATAAGTGTGGAACCCACTCCCAAGGCACGTTCAGATCACAGAGCTGTGCTAAACACACAGTTCTGACAAGCTGTACCCACCAGTTCGTTCCTACAGGTCAGCACAGCAGCAACAGTCTTTTCCCCAGTTGTTGCAAAGCTCACCAGAGCTGCCTTAAAAAAAAAGAAAAAGCAACAGTAAGTCATACAACACAATAAGAAAACAAAAACTCAACAAAAACTACCTGTGTAGCAAATTAATCCAGACTGCAACTAACAACAGATGAGATTTCATGGCCAAGTTTTGTGTTGTCTGACAAAAAAAATCTGAAGCTGAAAACATTCCTCAAATACAACAGCGACCATTCACCCCAAACCCTGGATAGCTGTCACCAACAAAGGACAACTAAGCAGATGCTTGGAAATGTGTCAGCAGAGGATATAAATAAATCCGAATGCTCTCCAAATGTTGCAGCAGAGAGCACAAGAAAAGAGAAATTCCGCAGCTTGCTCAGAACACTTGCTTGGAAGACAGAAGGGACGTTTGACTGCTGTAAGGAACATGAAGCTCTATCGGCCCTCTCAGTGGAATGCCTTTTTCTTGCTGGTTACCTGCTGGAAGTCTCGCAGGTGGCTGAGCAGCCCCTGTTTGCACTGCAGCAGAGAGAAGTGACCCGGAGACAGCTGCAGGAAGAACTGAGTCCGCGAAGCATTGATCACACTGGGCTGAGTAGCCAATATCCTGGGCTGGAAGCCATCAGCAAACTCGAGGTCAAGTGACTGCAGAAAGAAGACAAGCACGTGCATTCATGAAAACTTCCTCCACCGTGAAACTAACAGATTCCTTCTATCAGCAGCAACAGACACTTTGTGGAGAAGTTACGTGCATCGTGAAAAACAAAAAGCAAAAGCAATAAGGCATGGACTGCTGTTGAAGCAAGGCTCTGGCAACACCAATCCAGACAAATTGACTTAAGACAGACACAACATGGAGTTTTCTCCCTCTCACTCATGGATCACGCTGCCCCCAGCACCTCTTCAGTCACTGTGTGGGTTACCTGTAGGAGAACCCCTATCCTCCAAGGTGCAGTCAGGCACCAAATCATGCGTATGAAGTATCTCAACACTGCTCACCTGCAGTGGGATCTGCTTCATCTCCTGCTCCATTTCCAAGGAGCAAACATAGAGTGAATGCGTAGCTGTGTCTGCACACACCAGCACTGCTTCCCCCACCACACTGCAGGCTCCATTTAAGCTCTTCAGCCATGGGGCTGCTACTTTGGTCTGCCAAGACAGACATCAAGAGATGAAGACGTCAAAAGCAAAATTGTCTTTAAAGAATGAACTCACTGACACAACTCCACACACTGTGTTTGTTCATATCAAATTTGCTATTTTGGATCCATAATCGCGCACTACCTGTTCTACGACTTCTCCATCCTCCACACTGAGAGTTAAAACCTTCAAATGGCTCTGAGGGACAACTCCAAGCACGTGGATCACTCCAGCCCCACGGGAATATAACATCTGGTACTGAGTATTCGCACTGTGAGAGAAACAAAGGTCATGAAGCATCGTTTTCTCATGTTATTGCTACCAAAGGTTTTCAAGAACACGAGGGAACTGCAGCATCTTTTCCTCCCAAGATGTCAGGCTCTGAATCTGAAATTTCTGCTTCAAATACATTCTCACCTTTCTGGCAGGTGTTCTACCCACTTCTGGTGCCCATTGGACAGGTAGTGCAGGGAGATGGCTGCCTTCTTCAGCACTGCCACGTACTTCACTGCATCCTGCAGCCCCACCAGACTTGCAGTCTGGAAACTAAGCACAAGCCAGACATGATAAATCAGAGAGTTATCTGCAGGTTGTCACACAGAGTGAATTTTTCCTTTTTCTGGACACCTAATACCCGTATTACCTACAGCTCCTCAGTCACTTTATTATCAACGCATGCAAGACGCCCAAAGACCACATACTCATCACTGGGAGTTGACAGAGCCCTGGATGTAACCACCAACCAGTTGCTCTCACAACATCCAGATTTTCAGTCGGATCTCCCAGCTGTTGTACTGCAGTCCAGGTACATTAAGCTTGCTAACTTAATGCCAACTTAGCCCAGGGACAAAGCTGGGAGAGAGCCCTGACCAACACTACCTGCCTGTGTCCAGCGACGTCTCCCAGTTCAGCCCTCCAATGTTGGTCTCCCAGGAACGAAGGATGCGCCCAGCGCTGGATACAGTGATGGCATCTGCACAGAGAGCAAAGGAGAGGTGATCCCAGAACCTGCACCCAGCACAGGGCAGCAGAGCCAGGAGCTCTGGCAGCAGGACAGCTCCTGCGTGTTGCTGCTGCTGTGATTTTCTCACCCTGCCCGTGGATCAGCATCGCGTCGATCGCTCCTTCAGGGGTGGCTTTATCTGCATGGCGCCACACTGAGAGACACAGAAAGCGAGAAGGAGGTGGGCACCACGAAGCTGTCGGTTACTGCTCTCAAACCCACAGCCTCAGGACTTCCCAAAGAGCCCTGTCCTCACTGCCCCTTGTGGGAGGTGCAGGTCGGGTTTCAGGGACAACCTCTGCTCTGAAATAGCACTGATGCACTGGCACAGCTGCACAGGGAGGAGTGGGGTCACCACCCCTGCAGACGTTCGGTGTGGAGACGTGGCACGGTCGGCTGGGTCGGAGGATCCAGGAGCTCTTTTCCAACCCAAACAACTCAACGGCAGAATGCAGCTGCAGGAGCAGCCGCCCTCAGCAGCACCGCAGGCCCACCCCGAGCACCCCGTGCCCGGCCCGCCCCGCCCCACTCACGGATTTCGCCGCTGCGGGAGTTGAGCGCTGCCACCACGTTCTTCTCGGTGCCCACCAGCAGCTTCTTGGAGCCCTGCGCGGCCTCCAGAGAGGCGAACTTCAGCTTCCCCACGTACTGCTGCCTCCTGCGGGGACGGGCAGCGTGAGACGGGCGCGAGCAGCGGGGGGAAGAAGCCCGTGGCGCCGGCCCGGCACTCACCAGTCGAACTTCCCCACTTGGTCCTCGTACACGGCGGCCGCCAGCGGCAGCAGCAGCGCCCACAGCCCCGCCGCCATGGCAGCGCTCCCGTCGTGCCCCGCGCTGAGCTCCGGGGGCCTCGCGCCCCATGGGGCTGCCCTGCGCGCCGCCTGAGCGGAATTCGACTGAGAGCGGCTCGCGGCTGCGCTCAGGCACCGCGCGGGGCAGCCCGCAACATCCCGGCAGCCCCCGCGGGGCCCGGGGGGCCTCGAAGCACGGCGGCGCCATGCCGAAGTCCAAGCGGGACCGCAAGGGTGAGCGCGCGGCTCGGATCCCTTCCCTTCCCTTCCCTTCCCTTCCCTTCCCTTCCCTTCCCTTCCCTTCCCTTCCCTTCCCTTCCCTTCCCTTCCCTTCCCTTCCCTTC
>JAPSGF010000049.1:310803-535735 GCA_035772895.1 Perdix hodgsoniae | reverse complement strand
CCCCCCCCACTCCCCCCGGCCCCGCTAACTGCTGTCGTGCAGCTGCGGCGATGCGTGGACACCTACAAACACATCTTCATCTTCTCCGTGGCCAACATGAGGAACAACAAGCTGAAGGACGTGCGGAACGCCTGGAAGCACAGCCGGTGCGCGCAGGGCTGGGGAGGGGGAGATGCTCCAGGCCTCGCAGCCTTCTGGTCTTCATCATCTTCCTCTTCTTTGCGTTGTAGGATCTTCTTCGGGAAGAACAAAGTGATGATGGTGGCACTGGGCAGGGAGCCGAGCAGCGAGTATCGGGAGAACCTGCATAAGGTGGGGGGTCGCAGTGGGAAACAGAACAGGCACAGCTGTAGGTGTGGCACTGCAGGATGCGGTGGGTTGGGGTGGCCGTGAAAGTCTTTTCCAGCCTAAAGTCTGAATCTTAATGCTGCCTCAGCACCTCTCTGCTCCTTTCTCACAGGTCAGCAGGCACCTGAGGGGGGAGGTTGGTCTCCTCTTCACCAATCGCACCAAGGAGGAGGTGGATGAGTAAGTGTGTGTGTGAAGCCCCCTTCACAGCTGAGGCTGAAATGCGTGCAGGCTGCTCCGGGCATTTCCATCAGCAGAATGCAGTACAAAGCCTGCAGCTCAGCGCTGTCTTGTTCTGCTCTGTCAAAAAACGCCCCCATTTCTGCAGCTCTGTCTGCCAATCTGCCTCAGGTGGTTCTCCAGCTTCAAGGAGGTGGACTTTGCGAGGGCAGGGAACAAGGCGACGTACACCGTCAGCCTGGACACGGGGCCCTTGGAGCAGTTCCCCCATTCCATGGAGCCTCAGCTGCGACAGCTGGGATTGCCAACAGCTTTAAAGAAAGGTATGTAAGGGAGCTGCTTCCCTTCTGTTCCACTGAGTCTGTGCAACTTTAAGGATAACATTATACATTGGGACTAAATTTTGGAGAAAAGCTGGTGCTCAAAGCCTTCCCCGACTGCTGTCACAGGAAGGAAGGCAGCCTTGTGCTGTCCTCCTGCAGTGCAAGCAGCTACACACTGTAAGCAGCTACGCGCTGTTCCACTGAGAAGCCAGATGTGGGGTTTTCTTAGCCTGTTTCAAGCGCTTTTGTTCCTGCAGGAGTGGTGACACTGCTTTCAGATTATGAAGTCTGCAAAGAAGGGGACATTCTGACCCCCGAGCAAGCACGTGTCCTGGTGAGCAATGGAACACAGGCACAGTCAGTGCCCCAGGGAAATGCACTGTTCTGTGTGGTTCTCACACTCAGCTTATCTAATATCAGTATCGTTAGCCTGGCCACGGGGATAACGAGGTGGGATGACAAGTCTGTGTCCTTTCCTAGAAACTCTTTGGCTACGAGATGGCAGAGTTCAAAGTGACCATCAAATTCCTGTGGAGTTCTGAGACCGGAGACTTCCAGAAACTCGCAGGAGATGAGGAGGAAGAAAAGGAAGAGGAGGATGAAGAGGAAGACGTTGACATCAGTGAGGACTAGTAGCAGTCCTTGTGCTTGGACACTAGACAGCTTTATTTTAGAGCTGAAAGATGAGGATGTTTTCTTTTCCTGTCTGCAGCAGGACACACGATTAACTCAACATTCTTAAAGATGACCTAATACCGTTTTATGTAAAAACATATATAAAACGCTCAGATTTTGTCAGTGCTGCCTGTTATCGAGTACTGCTGGGACCTGAGGAATGGGAGATACATTTCAGGCCCAAGTTGGCCTCCACAGTTCAGGGGGAGCCAGCTTTGCCCTGCCCCAGAGTTCTACTATGGGGGTCAGTTTTAGCTCCGCAGGCATTTTGGCTGAGGTTTATTTCTGAGCTGGAAAGCAGGTGAAAGCTCTGCTATTAAGAGACAGTGACTGCAATACAAAATTGTTTATTCTCATCCACGCTCAAGATTCGTTATTAACTGAAAGCAGAACTAAAACCTTCACTCAGTTACGTGCTCCACTTCCCTTGATTAAGTGCATTTTCAATCACAGCATGTGCTGGGTAAAGGTCCCCAAGGGGAGAAAGTGTAAGGCATGGCCCCACACCTGTAGTGCTGACAGGGGCAGTGTAGGCAAGGGAACGACCGATCCTACAAAGCTTCTCCTACAAAGCTTCATTAACGGGACAAATCACAGCCTGCCACCCACAGGGCAGCATGGGTGAGTAGCTCACATTTATGCTCCTTACTGCTCAGCTGCCTGCACTTCCCTCTGCCACTGCCTAGCGGAAGTAGTTGGGGCAGTCGTGTGCAGTCAGATTCCAGGCTTTGTCAAACGCCTCCACTACAGGTGGAAGCAGTGGGCCCTCCTCGCTGTAGTTCAGATTCTGCTCCAACTGCTCCATGTTGGACATCCCAATGATCACTGCGTCTCCAAGAGAACCCTGTGAAGCCAGAAGGGAAATCATTCATCCCAAAATAACCCCAGCTTGCCTCCCAAGCCAAACTCTGAATGCTGCTGAACTCTGACCTGTAGCTTGGAGTGGTGGTACAACCAACGCAATGCGGCCGAGGTCAGGCTTGGTGCGTTGGAACCATAAGTATCTTTCAGAGCTTTTTCTACTAGTTCAATTCCTTCAAAGTTGTGCTTCTTCCAGTACCTGCAAGAAGGAAAAAATAAATAAATCAACATCACTGCCCTCAAGAATCGTAAATCCATATTCCAAGCAAGTGTGAAAGGCCTTTGAAAAGCTTTGTACAGCTGTTTGTAGCCCCCAGGCTTCTGCAATCTAGGCAAGGGGAAGCTGACCCTAAAAACTGCTCTGCAAAGCTCAGTCACGAGGCAAAGCCCAACCGCCTCTGAAAGGAGGAAGCGAGGTGCTCAGGATCCCCAACCCTGGTTGGTAGCAGCATGAAGGCTGCCCTGCAGCCACTGAGAAAGGACACGAGCCTGCAGAATCACCGAGTGAGCTTGGGTCCATTCTGCTCCCTCCCAGCTAATCGTTAGGATTTGGGTGGTTTTTGTTTAAATGCAGCCCCAGCTCCCTGTTCATCAGCTCAGGACACACCTGTCCCTGTAGGCTTGTGCCCAGTCATTCCCAAAAAATCTTCCAGTGGGCTGGCGTGTGTCTTTGTCCTCATACTTGTACTTTCCAGTCAGCAGCCCTCCTGCAAAGTGTCAGCAGCATGTTTAGCAATGCACCAGCTCTTACACTGCCCTTTGTGGCACAGCCTTGTCTCCAAGCCTCCACGCCCAGCCAGGCATCTCCAATCCAGGTGACACCTTAACAAACCCTGTGGCCACACACCTACTTCTGGTTACCCACAGCCACATCCCTCCCATCACACCTCCCCGTACCAGCCAATGGATTGTAGGCGTAGAAGCGCAGCCCGTAGTGTCTCAGACAAGGGAACAGCTCCAGCTCTACCTGGCGGGTGGTTGCGTTGTACATGCCCTGCACAAAGACAAAGCACAGGACGGCCTCAGACCTCCCAGCACAAATTCTGACTGCTAAACCATGACCTGGATCTGCTTAGCAGGTGGTACCTGGGTGTCATCCAGCAGTCACCCCAAACCTTGCAGTTAACAGATGCTGGGACAGCCTCTTCTCCACCCTTCCCTGAGTTCTCTTACCCAGAAAGGTGGATTCAGGTCAGACAACACAATTAACTCCCTAGGAACAGACTTTCTAAAGGACTGCAAACAATGCAATGATTACTTCAGTTCCCCATCACGAGAGTCACTGACTCAAGCACGAAGCACACACTCAGCTCTTTCTGGGAAGTGATCTCACTCAGCTTTCTAACCATCCACATCCCAGAAGGACTCCCTGGGCTAACTGCAGCAGCTCCCCTGTGTTTATAACACAGAGCACAGGGCTCCCACATACCTCACCTGGTACACAGTCGGCATCAGCCAGTTGTTGCACTTGCAGATGGTGCAGATTTCTGCCACCTCCCACGCTGCGTAGTTCGACAGGCCGAGTTCTTTAAACTTTCCCTGCACAGGAATAAAAAAGCACTCAGATCCAGCTTTTAAAACAGCATTTATACCTATGAAATGCAAAATGTGTACGGCGAAGGGGACACCACTGAAATTTAGCCCAGAGCTCTCTGTTGATCCCCAGTGCAATGTAACACCTGACAAAAACAAACGCTTACTTTATGTTTTGAATTCACACCTTCTAGTTTCAATTCTCAGGCTAATGCAGTTGATGAATTCTTCTCCGCCCACTATGGAAATAACACTAACTGGCTCAGTTAACACAGCAGAAAGCAAAGTTCATCAGTTCTTAACATTTTCCAATGCTCCTGAGAGCAAAGGGCACCACGTGAGCACAGTGTGTGAGTGTGCTGCAGCTCTTGGCACTCCCCTGGTCACATGGACTCCTTCCCCCGAGCACCACGCACACCCTGCACTGCACAGGAGTCCAGCAAGCACTGAAAAAGCGTCAGGAGGGAATCAAGAACCAGCCACAGCTCTGCTTTACCTCCTTGTGCAGCTCATTGCAGGCACGCAGTGTCTCCTCCACTGGGGTTCCGTGGTCGGGGGCATGGAGGTAGAAGAGTTCAACACTCGTCCTCTGCAGCCTCTCCAGGGATGTGTTCAGCTGTGACCGCACACTGTCTGCCTTCAGCGTCTTCCCTTCCCAGGGGTTGGCCTTGGTGGCCACTTCCACTGCAAAGGGGAAGGAAGAATGAGCAGAGATGCACCCAGCCCCAGATGGGAATGGGACACAGTGTGCTCAGGGTGCTTTCAGAGCATGCTCTTCTTGGAAACACATCATCAGAGGGACACTTTTCATTGGGGGGGGGGGTCTGCCCCAAAAACCAAAGGCCCTTTTCTTCTGAAATACGTCAGCCTGCAGAGGAAGGCCCTTCTCCTCAGGGATTGGGCATCTGCATACAAACCAGGCTCTCTTTTCCTCAGAAACACCTCAGGATAACAGAGGAGACCCTTCTCCTTGAGGCCTTGGGATCTGCCCTCAAATCCGAGGCCCCTTTTCCTCAGCATACATCAGCACAGCGGGAGGAACCCTCTCCTCACGAACCAGGGGTCCCGCAATGCCAACCAAGGGCTGATTTTGTCACAAATACGTCAGCTGAGCAGAGTGGGTCCTATTCCTCAGGAAGACTGCCCTGGAAATGGGGACCACCACAGAAACGGAGCCCTTCTCCTCAGGAAGATGCCAGCTTTACCGGGCAGACCTTTCTCCTCACGGATCAGGGCTCTACCACACAAACCACGGCCTCTTTACCTCAGAAACACCTCAGCCCAGCACGGAGAACCCTCCTCCTCACGAACCAGGGACCAAGCCACCAAAACGAGTCCCTTTTATCCCAGCAATCAGGGCCTCCCTCCTCCTCGGGGCCGGGGGGTGACCCCCCCCCCCACATAACGCCACACACCGCGTTTTTCCCCTCACAACCCGCCCATACCCGACTGCTCCCCGCCAGCCAGCAGCGTGCCGAGGATGCGCTCGGATTCCCCGCCCGCGTACATGTGGGCGGTGTCGAGCAGGCGGTGGCCGCGCCGCAGGAAGGCGCGCAACATGGCGGAGCTCGCCTCAGGGCCCGCGCGCCGCCCCATCTCCATCGCGCCCAGCACGATCCCCGGCCGCGCTCCGCTCGCCGCCATCTTGCCGTCGCCACTGCGCGTGCGCGGAGGAGGGCGGGAGGAGCTCGCCGTGTTCATGTTGCGCATGCGCGGGAGGAGGGCCAGGCTGCGCCCACTTCGCGACTGGGAGGGGGGGGGGGGGGGGGGGGGGGGGGGGGGGCGGGGCCCGCCCGGCGGGGGGGGGGGGGGGGGGGGGGGGGGGCTGAGTGAAAGCGCGCATGCGCAGCGCAGCCCCGCCGGGTCTTAGGATCTCATTGCGAAAGCGGGCAGATTGGGGCAAAACAGCCGAAATTTGGCGGAACGCCGCTGTTTGGCCCCCGAAAGCCGGCGGTGTGTAAGGAATCAGCGCGCTTCTGGGGAGAGCGGGACTTCCAGAACGAAAAAGAAAGGCAAACAACAAAAACCAGCACCCCAACTTCTGGAAGCAGCGGATTTCTCAAAAAGTTACTTTTTCCCCTTCAAACCGAAACCAAACAAAAAGCAGCGGGCGAGGTGAGAAGGTTTGGGCATCGCTACGGCCGGCTGCAGCTGGGCTGGGCCGCTCCGTGACCGTCGTGTCCAAATGCTCTTCCATTCCAGGCTTTATCTCCTTTTCTGCCCCTCTTTTCCATCTCCCCATGGCGGAGGGGCTCTGGGCATCGCCGCCACCCGGCAACGGCTCCGGCTGCCCCGACGGCGCCCGCTGGGTGCTGCGGCTGCTGGGCGAGTGCGCGCGGGACGGGCGCGATGTGGGCAGCGCCCTGCTGGGGCTGATCTCCATCGGCTGCTTCGCTGCTGCCGCGCTGCCGTGAGTGCCCCGCTTCGGGGTTGGGTTGGGGGGACGGGGGGGGGCGCTCTGGTGGTCTGGGCGTGCTGAGTGCGGAAGAAACGGAGGTGGCTTCAGCCCAAACCAAGCTGCGGGTCTGCGATCTTGAAGGACCGTCCCAGCCCAGCCATCCCATGCCTCTGTATGGTCTTTAAGGTCCCTTCCAACACAACCATCCTATGGCTCTACATTATCTTTAAGGACCCTCCCAACCCACCATCTGTACTTCTGCGTTATCTTTAAGCTCTCTCCCAACCCAGCCATCCTATACTTCTGTGTTCTTCTGTATACTTCCGAGGTCCCTCTCCACACAACCATCCTGTATTTCTGCATTATCCTTAAGCTCCTCCCCAACCCAAGCCATTCTAGACTCCTCATTTCAACCTGTGCTCCAGCCTTTTGCCCCCACTCTCAATCAGGCCTCATGTTTGAGTGCTGGGAGCAAGAAAAAAAAACCCAGGAGGTCGTCAGGGGGTGTGGAACAGGTTGGAGCTGATGCTGTGTCCTTCCTGCAGGCAGTTCTACCAAGCCTGCAAGACAGGCATCATGGACCGGGCGCTCTCCATTTACTTCCTGCTGGGCTGGCTCGGTGGAGACCTCCTGAACCTCATCGGCTCCTTCTTGGCAAACCAGCTGCCCCTGCAGGTACCTCCAGCTCTGCCCTCCATGGCTCCCCTGTCCCCAGGGCTGTGATCTGGGTGTGCTCAGAGCTCCCATCCTTGTTGTGCAGGTGTACACCGCTGTGTACTACGTGCTGGCAGACCTGGTGATGCTTTCCCTGTATGGTTACTACAAAGCCAAGAACTGGGGGGCAGGAGGTGAGCTGTGGCTGATGCCCATCCGTGGGGACATAAGTGGAGCAAGGGGACCTTGGGGACACACCCAAGGTGTGGGGTGCCCCATCCCTGGTGGTGTTCAAGGCCAGGTTGGGGGTTGGAACTGGCTGATCTTTGAGATCCCCTCCAACCTAAGCCATTCTGTGACAAAAGCAGAGCCCCTCTTACCCGTCCCTTAGCTGGGTGGGCTGCAGGGTTGGGGCATCGTGGCAGATCGGTTAGCAAAAAGCTTGGAGTGCTTTTAACCCTAAACCACAGAAACTGCTGAGATAGGAGTGGTTTCCTCCCCACTAAGTTACAAATGGCTGTTATCACTGAGATAAAAACCCACATATCCCACATGATCCCAACGCTGCTGTTGGAGATAAGAGGGCTCAGACTTGCTGCAAGCACCAGACCCAGCCCTGCAGGAGGAGCAGCCCACCTCAAGCATCCCCCACTTGTCTCCCCACAGTCACAGCTTCCATCAACGCCGCCTGCCTCTTCTCTCTGCTGGGAACAGCCACAACCCTCACGGTGCTGAGCTATGATACAGACCCAGCCCTCAATCCTGCAGCCTTCAGAGGGAGATCTCTGCTCTCCTTGGGCTCGGAGGGGCCCGGCCCTGAGGTGGGACGTGGGGGTGGCTGGGGGTGTCCCGGTGTGGGTGGTCATGAGGCCTTGCTCAGGGTTCACCTTTGTCCACAGCCCATCAGCAAGACTGAGATCATCGGCTTCACCATCGGCTCCGTCTCCTCCGTGCTGTACCTCTGCTCCCGGCTCCCCCAGATCTACACCAACGTAAGTGAGGGCAGGAGACACGCAAAGTCTTGTGTCTGAACAGGGCAGTGAGTTCCTTCCTTCCTCTCTGCATGCTGGATGCGGCTCCCTTATTTCTCACTGTGTCACAGCATGCTCTGAAGCCCGATTCATTTTCCTTCCCTTCCAACTTAACAATATTGTCAGTGTGGAGCTTTCATTTTTTTCCACATCTGCAAGCAAAAAGGGAACCAAAAGGCACTCAGCACTGCGTCGGTTCCCATTTTCTCTTTTCCCATGGCAGGATGATTAACACCAAATGGATAAGTAGATTTCAGAGCTTATTTCCACGTAACACAGCCTCTCCTTCCAGTACCGGAGGAAATCCACGGCCGGTGTCTCCTTCCTGCTCTTTGCCCTGGTGATGCTGGGCAATTTGCTGTATGGCACCAGTGTGCTGCTGAAGAACCCGGAGCCAGGGCAGAGCGAAGGTGACTACATCCTGCATCACCTGCCCTGGCTCATTGGCAGCCTGGGTGTCCTCTCCCTGGATGTCATCGTATCCTTTCCTCTTCCATGCTTTCCTTCAGGGTGATGATGGTTTGGGGCTGTGACTTCCTGCATCCCGTGCTTGTAACTGATGCGGTGTTGCAAGAGCTGAATGCTTTGCTTATAGTTGCATGCAGCTCATTGTTCTCACGGTGCAAACGGCCTCTGCAGGCTCGTTGTGCTGATCCTCACCTTGCAAAGATCCTTAAAGCCTCCTCAGATCTCGTTCCAGTTCCTTGCCTATCGCACAGGACAGCCCAGGGCTGGTGAGGAGCGAGAGGCACTGCTTGCTGAGCACGGTGACAGCTGACAGAGTGACCCCAGTGTTCCTGGTCCTGTCCTCTTCTCTGCGTGGTGCTGGGGAGAGGGGGATGCAAGCCAGAGATGGATCGTGCTGCTGAGATGTTCTGCCTGGCCTGGTGGCACGCACTGCTGCTGTGAGAGCTCGAGCCCCTCTGATACCACTGGTGGATCAATGAGAAAGCAATCAGATACCTCAGGAGGTCGCCTTTCCCTGTGCTCAGCCCTGCAGAGGGTGTGGGGTGGCCAACCCATCACAAGCACCGGCACTGTGTGGTTCTTGTGTTGCTGCCTCTGGACCTTTGGAAGACAGGGCAGCGACTGGAACCCCTTGGAACAAGGAAAGGAAGGTGCAGGGCAGCCAAAGTGTTTCACGTTATTGGGATGGCTCAGACTTCCATAAAACATTGTCCCACATGCCTTTGTGTTCTGTTGGTTCATGTGTCAGTTCCTGCCTCTTAATTGTTCTCATTCGTCCCCATTTCCATGAAATGCTTGGATTCTTCATCTTGTCTCATCCCCGTTTAGTTCATAAGGGATTTGGGGAAGCTGGGCTGTTGTCCTGCTGTGGGACGGGGGCGTGCAGGGAGGAGGAGGTTCAGCACTCTCAGGCTCCAGGAGCGAGGAGGTCGAGTGCTGGGAACCAACAAGCACTAAATGCAGCCTTCTTGGCATTGCCAACACGGTGTTACAGCAGAGCTGAAAGGAAACCAGCACAGCTTGTCCCAAAAACGGGAACTCTCTCTCTCCTACGCTTTCCATTAGCTCGCCTTTTTCTTCCCCTTTTTTCACTCTCCAGCTTTCCTACCACCGCGCCGCTCGCCCTGCCCTGCCCTCCCAAGGAAGGCACAGAGCCTGGATGCTGCGTGGGACTGCTTGACACCCCTGCAACAGCAGTTGATTAAAACCACAGCAGCCCGTGGTTGGAGCTCACCCCTTTGTTTCCAGACTCCTCGACCTTCCTGAACAGAGTGGGTGAGTTTTTCTCCTCTGTTCCGTGGCAGTTTCCCCAGCAGGGCTCACTTGCCACCCTCCAGCTGCTCTCCTGGCTGGGCAATGGCCAAGCACGGGTTGGCAAAGGTTTTCTTAAAGCTGGATGAACCTCTGCCTAAGGAGATGAAAGAAGAAGTTACTCAGAGAGCGTTACAAAAGCACAAGTCCTGGGACACCCAGCTCTGAATCTGGCAGTGGCTGGAAGCACAGAATGCAGAGCAGCCCAGGGAGGGTCTTGCTGAGGTTCCTGTCCCTCTGAGGCTGTGATGCAGCCCTGTTCCCAAACAAGCGTGCTGTTTCCCATTTTGCAGAGTTTGGGTGTCACACTGGAATGGAAAAGGCACGGGTATAAACCAACTTGTCCCAAAATCCAAGCAAAACTCAGCAGCAGGCTTCGGCCAGCAGAAGCTGCAGGTACCCACGCAGTCGGGTGATGCTGCTGCGAGCCCAGAAAGGAATAAATGGCTGCAGCTGCATCTCGGCCCTCTCACTGTTCAATGAAAGGGACACATCCCTGCACAAGTGCCACAAGTGCGTTAAGCCCACGGGGGCTCAGTTTCATTTTTGGCTCGAGTGCAGGCAGGTGGCTTTGGAGGAGTAAAAGCAGCCCCCAAAACAAGCACTGACAGATGCGCACTGCCATTGGACTCAGGAGCACAGCGCTGCCTCTCCCCCTCCCAGCTCACACACCGCACTGCTGTTAGGCTTCAGGAGTTCCCACGGGCTTATCTGCAACCTCACAAAGCAGGGAACAAAGCTCGCAAAGCGCACACAGCAAGCAGAGCAGCTGCTCTTATAGAGCATCATCAGAAGCACCCACCCGCACCCACGGCCCCAAACCCCCTTCCTCCTCCTCTGCCTGCACGAGGGCTGCAACAAACCGGTCCCCCCAGCAGAGCCCCCTCATCCTGCTCTCAGTGCATCAGCAGCGCAGCCCCCTGTGCACAGCAGCAGGACATCAATCCCGCTCACAACAAACACATTCCAGCTTGCTTCAGAGCTTTTAAAGCCACGTAACGCAGCAGCTGTTTGCACTACGGCTGGGGTCGGTGCTCCCAAGCACACATCTACCAATAAAGCCAGAAGCATTTACAGAACCAACCCCAAATAGCACAGCAGGAAGGAAGGAAATAAGGACGACACCAACTGCACACACTGCTTCCTGGGATTTGTTTTTATTTTCTTTTTTTATTTTTTTAGACTTTTTTCTTTTTTTTTTCTTTTTTTTTCCTTTTTTTAGTATGGAGGCTCAAGTATCAGATGTAGATTCAATTTAAGCTTTACAAAAAAAAAAAAATCAAAACAAAACAAAACCCCTTTTGCATTCCATAAAAATTGACAGAAAAGCGCCTTGGAACCAGGCTGTAGAAGAGCAGAACGTTCAGCAGGTCTCCTAATCAACGTCTCCTTGCAAATCTGGTTTAGTCAGTATAGTACAACACCAAGGAACAACCTCTCTTCCCTCCCTCCCAGCAGCCATCCCTGTGCCCAACCCCCACCAAACACACGTGGAATAATTTCTTTTTTTTTCTTTTCTTTTTTTTTTTCCAGTTCTTCCTCTTTCACACACCACAGTATTTAATAAATTTTTTTTTGTTTTGTTTTACATTTTTTACACCGATGTAACAAAAGGCAGGAGGGGGATGGGGGAAGGAAAAGACAAACAATGATCCGTGTGTATGCGTGTAAATGGGGGAGGGTGGAAGAGGAAAAAAAATACATGGACTTCTACAGAAACATTGCCTAAGGTCTCAATAGTAAAACGTGGTGCAAAGTAGGCCTCAGAGACTGAAAAAGTTTGTACAGCTTTATTCATGGGGAGAAGATGGCGTTGCATGAATAGTATTGAATGCAAATTGTGACGTGACGTAACAGAAAAGGTCAGGGGGATGAGTTTTCTAAGAAAGGAATCTAACGAGTGCATGGCATGTCTTGTTAGCATGAAGAGTGCTTTAACTTTGCTGCTTTCTCTTCAAAGCCTCCACCAGGTCATTTTTAAGAGCTTCTTGTTTTGATTTGTCTGCAAAAGTCTGCACAGACCTGTAGGGAAGAAGGAGACACAAGTCAGAGGCAATGCTCTTGAATGGGGTTCGAACCAGCTCTTCTGGCGTGGGAGCAATAGCAGAAGCACCTCAACCCAGGCTTAGAGGAAATAAAACTCAGCTCGCCTGTTTTAATACAGAAAACAGAAGGCAAAGTGAACACTTCAGTGCTTATGTCAGAGAGGAGTTAAGCCTCTAGCAAGGGCTGCACCAAGAGATGCTCCCAGCAGTTGCACCCCACCTCCAGCTGCTGGAAGGAGAGTCCCACTGTTTTATGTTACAGGTTGGAAAAACCCCAGTCCACCAGCAGCAAAAGGTGTTAGTGCTCTCACTCTCAAAAGGACCACAACAGGAAAGTGGAGAAATCCAGCCTCTGCCAGCAGAGGTGAAATCCCAGCCCTGGGAGCTCCTTTCTGCAGACTGTTCACCCAGGATAGAGCAGCCACGTCAAAACCTCTTCCAGCAAATTCACCAATGGGAAAAGCACCCAGGATTTGTTCTCAAATTTGCTTTTCCAGTTTATAACCTGCCTACAGTAATTAGTGAATCAAGTTGGCAAGATTACTGCAGGGGTTCCTTTTTTGCTACCAGTTTGATCACAAAGAGCTGCACCTTCCAGCCATCTGGGCTCACTGCTCTGCAACAGAACTGCAGAGGAACCTCGCTTTCTGATGCTCCAACTTCCAATTTCAAGAGAACAAACTTTTAAACTTTTTTTTTTTTGATCATCCATGGAATGACACTGCCAGGCCTTTCTGCTAGCACAGAAGCAGTGAGGATGCAGTTTGGGAGGATTTATACCTACATCAGCCCTATTTCACACCCTCCTCTATGCTCCAAGCTACCTCCTTTTGCCTGGATGCCATCTCCTGTAAACAAAGCTGCTCTGTGTCTCAGTTATTTTCCTAACATTTTTCTAGCAGTTATTTCCATTCTCTTGTCTCTGGAGACTTTCACTGCCTTCATAAAAATATATACATTTTATATTTGCATTTGTCACAGGCTAAAGAAGTGGTTCTCAGCCATTATCAACAAACAGTGCGTTTTCCCCTTCGTCAGCTGAACGTGTTTAAGACAACATCTGTAATTCATTACCAGTTGGAGTGGAAGGTTAAGCTGGCTCAGGTTAGTCACTGCCGTGCGTCCTGGGCATTCAGAGCTCCAGAGCAAATGAGAGCATATGAACAGATCCCATTGGAGGCTGTGCAGAGCACTCAGCAGAGCTCGGGTAGGACTGGATTTTCAAGCTCCAGGGAAACTGAAGATACACCAAGCACTACGGGATGTGCATGTAGGGGAAACTGACTCAGAAGCACCACAGACAGAGGTGTTTTCTTGCCCAGACTTTCAAAATGTTATTCCTTTCTGCAAGGAGGACCTGAAGATTACAAGGAATCTCTTCAGTGGAGCGGTGCAGCACAGCTGTAAAAACTCATGGTGCACAAGGGACAGAGTCCCAGGGCTTATGGAGGCAGTAAGGCCCAGCTATCAGCACTCTGGGCAAATGACCACGTGCTCCTTTCTTGCTCCCAAGCTACAGTGCAAAGTGGTAAGGCCTGCCCCATTTCAGAGCGTGCCATTTCAAATGGAGTAGAGTAACATCTCGAGTAAAACCACACCATTTAGTTGGCTGTATTAAGAACAACCCTTGGGTGAAAGATGGCTCAGACGTCGTTGGTCAGTCTGCAGCAGTTAGGGGTTAGTTCTGCCCTCAGTTATCATGCAGAGGTCTCGGCTGGGTGAGTCCTGGTTTAGTGCTGGTTGTCACACCTGGCAGGGTACCTGGATTGGTTTAGTTATCAGGCTGGATGTAGATCTGGCGCTGGGTCAACACTTGAGAAAGTTCTCTCTGCAACTGCTTATACTTTTGGTTGTCGGGGATTGCATCAATAGATCTACAGAGAGCAGTTTAGAAACGAGGGAAGTAAACAGGGAAAAGAACAGTCAGAAGAAATCAGGTAACACAGCTGGTATCCTGGAACCCACTGGAAACACTCGGGGAGAAAAAACGTAAAATCCTAAGTTGGAAGAAAAAGGAAAAAGGCAAGAGGAAGAGGCACAGCCGGATGCTCTGCGTGTTGCCAGTTCTGAGCAGATCATCTCAGTGCTGCACAAAGTGACGTGGCACAAACTGAGCAATGGGGAGACCCAGGAAACATTCAGTTACGAAACGTGAAGGCCACGACCACGAGGAAGGAAGCCTGTTGGATATATTTCTTTTTAATGCTAATTCACGCTTCCTGGCTAAAGCCCTGCACACTGCAAATGGAAATAGAGGCTTGGTAAAAAAAAGCTGAGATTTGGGGAAAAAAACAACCTAAAAATAAAAACAACAGAAAAGCTGCTTTGTCATGATGCTGTCGACTCCCTCTGGCCACGCTGTGAAGAAGGCAGCACAAACATTCAGCTAGCTCCGTTATTCTATCATCTGAAGAAGAGGTCATTGATTTTTTTTTCCTGATTTCAGAAGAGGAGAGCAGCATACATCTGTGCACCACTTGGCTATTCTGCATTACGTGCAGCTGAGCTCTATGTGCAGTTTCAAATAAAAAGATTTGGCATCACATTTCTACACTTTTCTCTACAAGCATGAGAACTACCAGCTGGGGATCCCTACCCAAAGTGCCTCACCAGACAGGAGAAGGGGTTGAAAAGCAGAGTCGTTTCCCCTGCAGAAAGGCACACAGGGTTCATTCACTTCATCTGTTCTACTATGTTACATTTTGACCAGAGGTGTTGAGAGAAAGAATTTAAAACAAAGCCTAAATATCACAAGCCATTTAATGTCATCACTTAATTTTGGGACCAACTGTTTTTAAGAAAGCTGAAAGGGGAAGTCAGAATTTAAGTACTATTTTCAGAACTGTGCAGAACAAGGCTCCCAATTAACAACAACTCTGAAGTACAAGCACTGCTAATTGAGCTATTTTCTTCCTGGTGAGGGAATAAAGGATTTAAACCTTGCTTCACGTTGCTGCAGTTACAAAACAGAAATGTTCCCCAAACTCCACGCATAATAATCTTTCCTAAGCACAGTGAGGTGAGTAATTAAACGTGGGAAGGCTTTGTGTAGGACAGGGCAGTCAGCAAAAGAAAGCAGATGACTGCTGGTGAAACAGAGCCACAGGCATGATGGGGAATGGCAAGGAAGCAACTGGTCAGCTGGAGGGCTCCTTACCTCAGCCCATTCACGATGTCCTTTGTTTTTCCAAAATAAATCTCATTCAGCGTACTTCTGATTTTGTTTTCCATGTCCTAGAAAAGAAAAGTATGAAACCAGTCTTTAGGCTGTTCAGCTGCTTCCAGGACAGTGGCACTTACACTCCTTTGTGCAACTCACACGTTCACCTCAACACTCAACAGCATGGCCCCATCTCTCTGCTCTTACCCAAGTTTAAGAGGCGTAGCTGTGTCCCTGCCCACTCCTAAGTGTTACTCCATGAGATGGCAGTTCTGGGCCACAAGAGGGCAGTTTCTGTCCACCTATTTTATTATTTTTTTCCTGCATATATCAGCAAAAAAAAGTGCGTTTCGCCTCAATTTTACATGGTAATTTCCTGGCACCCAACCCCAAGCCCTCAGTCTCACTGTACTGAGCACATGGGGCCATAAAACCATAAAAGTAGCCAACACTCAACTCGATAAGCACTTGAAACACTGAATTTCTGAGTTCTGAATAGCATATCCTGACTTTAAACAACCCTGCCTTAAAAATGACTGCAGAAATGATGAAGGGGGCGGGCTGTTGTCAGCTAGCTCTCAGAACAGTTCCTTTCTCAGGAAGATCACTGTTCTGCTGAGCAGGACACCAGGTGCAGAGGGCCCTTCTGCACCTACAGACTGTTGGAGCACCATTCAAACCACTGGGTTTATAATACATTATAAACCAATAACTTGCTTGTGAAGTCAAGCAAGCAGAACACAGAGTTCTTCAGCATGGGACCCAATATGGGTGAGAACCTGCAGCAAGCTCGAGCTACAAAGGCTTCACAACCTTACCTCTACCAAGCGTCCAATATTGGCTATGTGTGGAGAAGAGTCGCTCACAGTCTCATCTTTCTCCATCTGGTAAGAAAAGACACAGACCCATCAATGCTGTGGAGATCTGATGACACGTACATGACAGCTTTACTTCTCAAGAGAAGGGATGAAAGAAGGAGGTCTCAAAATCCTGGAGTAACTCTATTCTTTCATCGTGCAAACAAACAAGTAGCATGCTGAGAAATTCCCTGAACCAGGCAGACTCACATGTTGATAACAGAAACGTGGGGCAATGACAGCCATGGATCAAAGCAAAACCCTGCAGTAGACTCCTGGTGTAGACAGGCACTGCGAAATTGCCATTCCCTACCTACTGAAGGGCTGCAGGAGGTGCACATGTAGCAGGGCAAGCAGCACAGGAGCACAGCATGTGGGTGTGAAAACAAGGCTGTTGATGAGATGCACACAAGGATGGTGCTGTCAGTTTAGCTGCTGTGAACTATCCCTGCAAAAAACAGCTGTTTCTTTTCATCTTCACCTCAAATGCTTTTTCCAACCACACAAGGGGAACATTATTCTCCATTTTCAGGATTTCCTGGCAAAAGAAGTCTTAGGTATTACCTACCTTCTAGTAGAGAGGGAAGGAAAAGAGAAATGTAAAAATCGCAGCTATCGGCAAGAATGCTGATAACTGCACAAACTGCCATTACATGGAAAGAGAAATTTGAACATCCGTTGATCTTTTTTTCTTTGAGACCAATGCCAAACCAACTGATCACACATCTGCACACTGGGGGAATAAGTACTGATTGCTAAGAATGGTGGGGGAAGAAGCAGACTGCATTCTGGAGGAGCGACTCAGGGCTGGACCGAGGTTAAGTAACATCACAGTACTCTTCGTACTGCTTAAACAGAACAAGTACCAACCCAGGTGAGATTTTTCCATTAACAAAGACTGAAAACTGGAAGCTGGCACTGCAGAATGCCATCTTTTCTATGTTTCAGCTGCCTTTATCCAATACAACGTTCACCCAGGGGCTGTGGCTGGCTGTCCATGATCTGTAAGCTTCAGCTGCCAGGGGAAAAGACAATCTTCCCAATTCCCAAGATGAAAATTCCGGCTAAGTGCAGACAAGCTGTTGAGCAATCAGACCCAGGAACCTCAGATGACACAAGATGTGCTGAGATGGCATGGAAAAAAAAACCAAAAAAAAAAAACTGGGAGAAAAATGTAGTGGGAAGAACAGCCTTCAAAGGGTTTTACTAATCCCACTGAATTCTCTTATCCATCTGTTCATATCCCTCCCTCAGGGTAGAGTTTAAATATCTGGGCCAGCTACAGGTTTCTTCTAATAAGCCAAGTCTCTAACAGGCTTAGGGAAGCATGTAATTTAGTTGGAACCCTGAAGGCAAAAGATAACCTAGAAGGGGGGGAGAGAAAGAGTAAGAACGTTTAAATTCTTCCTTTAGATTACAGTCAGATTGTTTACATGTAATGGAGACACGTTGCCTGAAGAATGGATCCAGTCGTGGGAGAAGGAGAAAATAAATCTGAGCTATGCAAACACACACACATACAAGTTATGGTGAGTTTGGGAACTGGCAGCAAATTGACCAAATCTGGGGCTGCGGGGCAGCTGGCAGTGGGTCACTGGCTCTGACAAGCTCCCCACCACGTCTCCTCCACACCTGGACACACCGACTTTGTTGGTAAGAAACAGCAATGTGAAAACAGAATTTAATTTTTTTTTTTCAAAATGCTTATTATTACATCTCCATAAAATCTGCTGCCAGAAGGAAAACATTTTTTTATGTGCTATAGAAGCCCAGATGTTATGAGAGGCTGTTTTAATGGAGTTCGGAGTCAGTAAGCAGCCGTGTTATACAAACAGCAGAGTTGTTGGGATTTTTAAAGGTTCCTTCCGTTGGTTGTCACTGCATGGACCGAGGCAGAAAGCCTCCAACCACTTAAATAAAGGGGTTAATTTGTACAGAGGGGAAATTCCATTCTCTAAGTTGATGTTAACAAGCAGCTCATCTTCCCGCTGTCCCTCCCCATCTGCCACTGAGCTCAGCCAAAAGCCCTACCGCTCCAGGAGGAGCCAAGTCCCAAATCCACGGCCCAGCCTCTCCTCTCCCATTCGAGGGAGATGCTGCCTGGCTCCCTTGCCTCGTTTCCCCAGCCATCTGCTGCAGGTCTGACTCAGAAGGAAGCTCACTCTTCTGGGCATATTAAGCCCTCGATGGCTGGCTGGTCACTTGGGTTGTTTCCTGCTTGGAACACAGCAGCTGTTTGGGCTTTCTGTAAACGTTACTTGGAGGAAGAGTTAACACTGAACGAGAAATGTTAGTTGGATAAACACTGGTTCATCATGAAAGCATCTAAAAATACTAGAAAGATAAGAGAGAAACTCATCCACGTTGCTCTGAAGAAGTGACAACAAACAGCCACAGCTGCTCTGGCCATGGAGCGACGTGAAAATCTCCTTAATGAAACACAAACAGACCAACGTGGGCCAAAGGCTCCCAAGCCACAGGCAGTGGGCAGACTGAAGTCTCCAGGTGGAAAATATGTGGAATTATTTGGATATCAATGAAGCAAAAATTGGCCTTTTTCTCCAACACTTATTTCAAACTCTAACCAGATAAATGAAGGCTGTGAGCTCCACATAGCTTACGGTGTTGCAGAAATCAGCCAAGAGCTAACCTCATCCTTTCATGGCCTTCAAGCACATTTATTCCCATCAGTGTAACCCAAACAACATCCTCTACCCTTTCCCAAACTGTACCTTCCGAACCATGAGCAAAACCAGTGATATTACACCAGCTCTCCATGCCAGTCTGTACTTGCTCATCTCTTCATCCTAAACTCTCTCATCCTAAACCTGGTCTGGTATTAAATGTGGAGGTTGGTGGCCCTGCCTGTGGCAGGGGGGTTGGAGATTCAGGATCCTTGAGGCCCCTTCCAAACCAGGCCATTCTGTGATGCTGTAAGTCAGTAAAATCTGTGTGCCAGTTGAAGCAGAACGTTTCCTCTTCCTGTCCAATTACTACTCTGTACATCTCTGCTATTCTCTGCACCCCAAAATGCCTCCAGGAGTTGGGAAAATGGCATAAGGAGTCTGGCAGCTACAACTCATAGATTCCTCCATTGGAAATACACTCCTGAACACCCCGTTCTGCCTCAACATCTGGAAGTCAGTGGGATAGGCCTTTACATGAAAGCTCAGCTTGATGAAAATATATGACTTGCCTAATTGCAGAGCAGTAGCCTCAGAGGATTTACCTATTATGATAAATGGCAGAACGTCTCTGCTGGTGCTTTATTGAGCAGTAATATATCACAGAGCACATCTTCCTGTGCGCAGGAAAAGCTCATATTGCAGCAGACCAGCCTTCATCCAGCTCTGCAAAGTGTTCCACCTTTGCCACAGAGTATTTCAAGCACGAAAATCAACACACATCTGTGCTACTTTAATCTGAAATCCCAGGCTTCGCTTCCTCTACAACTTTATATCCTCCCCTTCCCATACCTCCAGATGTAAATAAACTCCAGGTTTGGAGCCAACGTCTTCCTCAGTGAACTGGCACTTCCTCACCATGCTCACCCTGGCTTAGGAAACACAGACGGGTTCTTTGTGCACAGCAGGAGCTCAGCAAGGCACCTGTTAGCCTCGCTTTTAAGGAGGGGGCTCCAGAAAGCCGTCCAACAAAGTGCACACTTGATTGTTTGCCAGAAAGCTGGAAGGCTCCATCTACTTTGCATAAAACGGAACAGGACCATACGTTTGCTCGGACTGAAATGAAAGTGCAGCCTGATGCAAGCACAAAGCCTGGCTGAAGCAGTACGGTGATGAACAGCACAAGTAATTGCAGCACACACAGAGGATGGGACCCGAACGTCTGTCAGGCAGAGAATCATCTGCCAGGCATCTGGCTCGAATCAGGGTGGGGTGGGAGCTACCTGCTGCCGCTGGAGTGTGTGCAAGGTAATTGAAAAGCTGCTGCCATTTTTCAGTTCCTTGTAAGCACCGCTCCTTGTTGCAAACTGAAGGCAGTGCGTCCCGTCCTTTCCTCTTCTCTCAGCCGTACAGCACTTCGATCTGTGGCCCCTCGCTGACGCAGACAGCACAAAACACGCCGAGTACTCTTTCCTTATCCAAATTCCAGCCTCACTCCCTGTATTTACTGAAGCCTGCCAGTGTCAGATGTGAGCTGGGAGCTGCTTCCTCTGTCCTGGCTGTGGTGCAGCAGCTCCACGCTCTCTTGAGCAGCATCCAGGCTCATCCCCAGAACACAAGCTGCCTAGAGAGCACTCTAGTTGCAGGAGCAGGTCTCTGACTCTTCTTGCCTTTTGGGGCAAGACAGTAGCAGTGGATAATGAATGGATAAAGCAAAAGCTTGAAGTTCTCATTTAGAAAACCATCAGGCTAAGCGAAGCTACAAGACGTCCAACCCCCTAAACCACAACAGCTCCTCAGCATCTCTCTACTTCCTTATTCTGTCTACTTACAAATGTAAAATGCTGTAGAGCCAGTTTCCCATTGTAAACAAAGAGACAACTAAAGGAGACACAGGACAGGGAAATGACTTCTGACTACCCAGAGCATAACTTCACACGGCCCCAGGTCAGGTGTAAGAATACTGAGATACACAGCATCTGGGAAAGAGGCAAAAAAAGGTTTTATTCTTAAAAATTCTCTGCAACATTTAGGAAGAGCCTAAACAGGAGGATTCCAGGAACAACGCTGAGGATATTCTAGAAACGCAGACACATCTTTACAAAAAGTCTCCATAAAATCAACAAAGAGCAAAACCAAACAAGAAGTACGCTGGTGTCTGATGTGCTGCAACAGTGCTTCACCAATAGGAAATGAGAGTAGAAAATATTTTAGGCTCTTACTTCCAGATCCAGTCCTACCACAGCACCGTGCTGTCCACTCACAGAACAAACAGGACGGCCTGACTGCTTGCACCCACTGTCATCTGCAGACATCAGGAAGGGGAATTACTGAGCAAGTGTTTCCATATGAAGCTGCAAATGCTCCCCATAGCATTTCAGTGTGAGCCATGCCCAGCTCTTCGCGGCTGCCAGAGGTGGTGAACGAGGAGGCATTACATGAGCTGCTCCTTTGCGCCTGCTCCTGGCCACCAAGTTAATCATTCCAGTCATCACTCGAAAAATACCCGATTTGCAGCTAGGAGGTGAAACTGGTTTCAAAGTAATGGCTCTCAACAGACTTCCTTTTCCAAGCACTGAAAGGCTCTCCCTGCCATCAGCGTATAAGCCAGGATATTACAGAACTTGTGAACACTTCAAAAGCTTCCACTGAAACACAAGGACATCTGCTATTTGCATTTTAGGATCAAAGGTGGTCAAGTAGCTTCAATGTTGAGTTGACCAAAAACATGAACAATCTACTCTAGTGAAAGGTGTTCTGTAATGATGCTTAGAACAACAGCTTACTGATATTGTCAAACTGTGACATTCATTCACAAGATAACTACAGCCTACTGTTGGTGTCCAAGTGCACTGCAGACTATATAAAAAGCCCACCAAAAAGCAAAACTAGAACTGCTGTTCCATGAAGCACGTCGTGGCATCTGCAAAGCAGAGCTCTGCAGTCCAAAGCTAAATTCTAAAACTCAAGTTTCCATTGTTTGTGCAGAAGCAGTGCATCATTACCCCAGTGGCTCCTTTATGGTTACTTACATTGGAAGCAGGCCCCTGCTTTAATGCATCACATATGCATTAAATGATCTGCTGTTAAAATGATGACAGAGGCATGAATCTCCTCACTAAAGCCGAGAGAGTGAAAGTCAAACTAAACAAGGCCAAGCAGTTCAGGCCAAGGTGTACTGAGGACACCCATTCTCAACAGACCCTTGTTTTCCTTGGCATAGCTCTCACACACCATAAGGCCATGGCCAGAGTCAAGCCTTTGGCGTCCACTTCACAGCTATGATTTAAAGTATTAGGAAGGCCTGTGATTAAATATTTGTCTGGGTCACCATAACTCAAGTGTAATTACTGCAAACATTTTAAAAGAGTCCGCAATGCTCAAAAACCATCTCCAGATGCCTCTTCTTCCCCTCCTGTTTTTCTATCAGCTTCTTCTGTACATCAACAAGGTGGAAAGAAAAATCTAGGGCAAGCTTCCACTTCTGCAAGACTAACACAGTTCAGTTCTTCTCAATGATCGCAGATCCTTTGTTCATTTGCCTGCCTCAAACCTGTACAAAACCATGGGCTGCCTAACAGAGTCTGCATTGTCCTTTGTATGGAAAACAACAGGCTGCCCTGGGAAGTCTCATAAAGGAGTTCTAGCAACTGCCAATCTCTCTAGTCACTCATGACCACACAATATTCCTCCTGTCCCCCTGAGTTTATTACTCTTTTCGAGTCACTGACTTCCACAACCCCAATTCATGCAGTACAGAGACAGCAACCTCTGGCAGGTGGCTGGGGCAGAGGCACCTTCAGGCAGTGCACTCAGCTCTGCCACTGCCTTTGACAGCACTGCTGCCTAACAGTCATCATTCTGGCACCTTCTCTCTGAGAAATGGCTTCCCCAAGAGGAAGCCAAAGCAATTTGCACTAGAATAATAAAAAAAGGCTTAGAGGACATGTAATTTTTTTTTTTTATCATTGTCCTGGTATTGCAGGAGTAAAACACTAAAGAAGGATACTAAAAAAATACTTAAAGCCTTTAAGAACAGAAGAATTGTATGGTCCAAGCAAAATACAGGGTTGGCCACAGTGGCCTAGCTGGCTTTTAAAACAAGAGATGGAACAAAAAAGGTCATCTTATTTTTTTATGATCCCACTGCAATCTTCTGGTAACAATGTGGGCAAACTTAAAAACATCTGACCATGCCATGCATGCACAAGTATAAAGATGAGGAATACTGAACACAAAATTAAGACAAATGAACATCTAAGCTCCTGCTGAACGTTTTGTATCTCTAATTGAAAGCTATACTGCCATCAAGCCAAATTCAAGGGGCTTCCTGGTAACCACACACTTGTGCCTCGACTTCTTCACACGCAGCGTGAGAACAGACGTTGATCCAACACCTCACAAAACAAACCTTTTGTTCCTGACTGAGGCTACCCATATATACTTACATACTGAGGGTGTGTAAGTAAGGAAAGGCATGCAGGGTCTGCAGTGTGCAGACGTACCTGTCTGGTAAGGCTCCCGCCAAGGTTCATGGTACCAGAACCAGTTTTATTAGTCTGCAGCCACAGCATCACTGTGGAGGTCAGCTTGTAATGAGCAGTACGACCACTGGATTTCTCCTGGAAGAGGGAGGACAAAAAGAAAAAACACAAAAGGTGACAAACCCTCCAGAAACCAAAAGGTGGCTGGGCCTCAGAGGCTCCACGAGTAAAAGGGCAGACACGTGTAACTGCAATTACAGAGCACAGCCTGTGTCTTAAAAGCAAGCACAAGTGTGCCTATTTTCCCAGTTCTCCAAAAGCAAACCTTGCTGGAGCAATTTCACCTCCCGTTACCTCATTTTTATTACCTAATTAGTGATATTTATCTGTAAACCTTTATGTTTTTTGAGAAAAAAAAAATAATAATCTCAGGATCGCGAGTCCCGAAAGCAACATACTTTCAATTCTTCTGGGATTCCTTTTGATTACAGACCTGACTTATCTCTATCCAAATCGCTACAGGGAATTTTCAAAATTAACAGGGGAAAGAAGTTTACAGCCCCGAACACAATATTGCATTGTTCAGTGGAACACCTGTGCTCGTTAATTGTCTGGAATTAACTGGGTTTTGTTTTCACTTAGGAATATCAGCTGCCCCAGAGGCTGTACCTGAACCTCCACCACGTGGATGGAATCCCAGCATCCCTTAATCTTCTTTGATCCATCTCCAGCTTTCTTAATGAGGATCACACCGGCAAAACCATGATCCAGATCCCAGAGGTAGACAGAGGAGACTCCACCTTCGAAATACCTGCAGGATGCAATCCAATAGGCATGTTAACAGCAAGCAGGATCCAAGCTGGAGGCAGATAATCATCTTAAATAAGCACAACCTGTACATCCTAACAAAGATCTTTTGATTATAATATGGCCCAGTCTCAATGGTTAGATACCTAGAAACACAGCAGTTGACATAATTTTATAACACACAGATTTTAATTACAACAAGGCTGTATATTTCTCTCAAGGAGAATAAAAGGCTAGTGAGAAAAGGAGCAGGCTGCACATTTCTACACTACTTGAGAAAACAATCCCTCTGATTCCAATTAGCTATAACAGCTGGTGAAAGCACAAGCTACAAAGCGGGCTGAGAGTAAGGCTTCATTTTACAGTTTTTGATTTTTTTTCTCCTTTTCTTTCTCTATTAAGCAAGTCTGGAAGTTCTTTACAACATAGGCTGCTAATTAAGACAAAAGGGAGCAAGTAAGCAGCTTTATGCTACTATCTCAAGGCTCTGTGTGAGGCTGACTTACTGACTGCAAACAGAGCTGAACCAACACCAAACTCCTTAGGAACAAAAGGTTCACATCATATTCCAGCTTCAGACACAGCACACAACAGAGAACGAGCTAAACCATCTCAACCTCACGTTTCAGGCAGCACAAGGTACATACTAAGAGAACTAACAGAACGGTGACACCTGCAGAACTCAGCTGCTTTCTAGCACTGGTGCTCTGTGTTCCTGCTTCTTGCTATACAAGCCAGATGATCACAAAGTGGCAATGATGTCAAAGATGATCTGCAAGTGGCTGCACGTTTCTCCTCTCCAGCAAGAAATGGAAACATCACTCACTGCCAATACGAAAAACGTGTTGGAGCCTCCCACCTTTGTGCTCCCCTCCTTTCTAAACACGAGCCTGGCAGTTGTCAATGGCACTTCAGATGTGATTTACTGTGCATTTTGGACTTGGCATATCAGTTTGAAGTGCTGTGGATTCAGGGAACACCAACCCATCTTCCACAAGCTGGGAGAAAAAAACCATCAGGAATGTATTGCAAATAACCTGTGCTGCTCTGAACATTTGATCTGCATTTACAGACCAGCCTAGCATGTTGCTGTAAGGCCAAGTCACCAAAACAGCCCTGATGTGTGCACACATAACTGTATAACTGAAGAAACAACCACACACAGCACTGTCCTATGACAGCTGTTATGTCTGCCTTTAAAGGAAAGCCCTGTGCTCTGCAGGTGTGCTGAAGCCAGAGTTCCAGCAGGCAATTTGAACCTAACAAACCAACAAACACCCTTTTTATGTCCCCTGGGGAATTCACCAATGGATTTTGGGTCATGCAGTTAACAGGAATTTCAGGACTTCAGCAAGCTGAGTTCTGATTCTGACGTTAAGTTCTGATGCTTCCTTTGACAGAAGGGCTTGAACCAAAGGCCACAGAGCCCAAAGCACTGTCCACGTCCACAGCAAGTTTGCTTAAAATATTCACATAAAGAATAAGTGAATTCAGACAAAATAAAATGCAAGCCTCTGAGAACATTACCATGTATACAGAGAGTTTCCCTATTACCCACTTTATGAGTTTGCTACAAGCATGAAGCATTAATTAAGAGAGAGACCAAAACAAGGCTTTTGGAAATTCATTCTTACCTACTGTACTTTGATCCTAATGACATGAAACAGGACAAAAAAATAATTTTTATGTGGTTCACCTTTATGAGGTTCTACATAAAGGCTTTTGTGGGTATTTTAAGAATGTGCTAAAATGTTGTCTGAAACCACATAAAACCATCTGAAGAACCCCCTGCCAGAACTAACAGCACACAGATGGAAATGCTTTAACTTGCCTTTGTATATTTAATGAATCAAATATAGCATTAATATTGTTTTAAATACTAATGTGCTACTTCAATGAAGTTGCTTTGACGTTGTATATGGATGCTCCACCAACAATGGCAGTGATTGAACCATCATGAATCCGACCCAAAGCTTCCTCTGTGCCCATCAACCCAGAACCGTTCCACTCATTCCTCCTTCGTGGGGAAAAAATCTACAGAAAAAGACAATTTTAGAGTCTACATTTCCTCATGCTGTAAATGTCCTGAAGGGAGACTTCTGAAGGCTATTTGAAGTCACGTTTAGGGGGGGAACATTCCTTGAAACCTGTTTTCTTCAAGAAAAATTAAGAAGTAATACAGGTTAATTGGCTGCTGCATAATAGAAAATGGGATGACAGACAGATTGGTAGGAATTTAAATCTACATTCATAAACTTGGATTTGCTGCAAGAAGGTTGGATTATCTCCAAGAAACCCCTTCAGTGGTGACTGAAACTAATTATTATTTACTAAAATCCTACATCTCTCCGGGACAGATCCTCCTTTACCTACAGCAAAATTAAGGGAACAACAAAAAACATTGTTTTCTAGATATGTCACCAGTCACATCCCTCCACTGCCAAGCAAGAGGTCACCGCGCCAATGCCACCACCTGCTCTGAGGATGGCCAGTGCTCCTCCATCTCCAGTAAAATCTGCTTTTATGCGGCTGCCCAAGGTGACTGAGAGCCATGAGCCCAACAAAACCACTCGTATTACTTTCTCTGCAAAATGCAGTATAGCATTTCACTCAAAATCAATTCTAGTTCTAAAGCCATGATCAAACACTTCAGTTTTATATCCGCTACTCATCAACCACAAAGCTCCTGGAAAAAGCTGTTTTATACAAAAAATGTCACACTTAGGACTGACCTACTTTACGAATGCAAGAATAAAGGGAAGTATTTAAGCTAAGAGTGATCCAAAGCTTTATGAAGTGTTTGAAGTTCCAACGGGTGGAGATGCAGGATGGAAATTTAAGGAACCTGAGCTGCATCCATCAGACAGAGGCTGCGGCCAGAACAAAGCTGTGACTTCAAGAGGGACCTGACAGATTCCTCAGTACAGAAGGACAGGTTGATAACGTTACCACTGAGGAACACATCAGAAAAGGCACCATAACCTTCCTGATAGCATTCTGCTCCCCAAAAACCTTGCAAAATAATGCTGGACTGTATGCTGAGAAAATAAGTTTCCACCACACGGCAATAAAAAGCAGCCATGACTCTCAGTTACACTCTAAAACCAAATCATCCATCCATAAAAACACTTGTGAGTTTTCCAGTAGGGAACTGAGTGCCAAAGGCAGTGGGTGGGTTTCTGGAGCTGGCTTAGGACGCTTGCAGCAACAGAACCCTGATGCCAAGGTACCATTCCTGGGATCTCAGCTGGGCCATTCAAACCTTCAAACGAGGTGCAGTGCTTCAAGCTGGCTCTTGCAAAGAAGTAAAATATGTTATTTTCTCAAGGTTGCATAGACGCTTCTTCCTACTGCAGAAGTTCAGCATGGAAAGGGAAGTGTCTCTATTCAGGCTTCCAAGAAACCTATCTTAAAAAAAAATCTACCCCAAGGGGAAATATTGAGGGTTCACCTACAAATGTTTTTACTGCAGTGACAATGACTGGGTCACAACCAGAGCGACCCAAAAACACGATGAGGTGAGGAAGGAGATACCTCACCTCCTATTAAAACAGATGACATTAGTGCCACGTGACTTGGTACAACTTCCCCCAGTCCTTCCTCTGTGCCTGCACCCCATTGTTTCAAACACAAACAGCAACAGAAACATGAAGGAAGTGGGCAATTTTAGCAGCTCACTCCCTACCAAACCTAAAACTTTGTTGAGGTGTCTGTTCCAATCACCTGCAGCCTTGTAGCTCAAGTCAGGGGGGAAAAAGTCTTTAGGACAGCAGCTGTCACCAAATAATTTCGCTGCCTGTGTCCCCAGTCCAGCTTTCTACTAATGATGCTCAAAAGCTAATTCTCTAATAAAAAGGCCAGCCTGGTACCAGAAGTAACACCTCTCCTGCTGGCCTGTGTATAAATGATTGAGAATTCGCCTCTCCTTCTCAATCCCAGGGGTGCAACCATGTAACACGTAAAGAATGTTACCTAAATACTTACAGAGAGGAAGGTAAAATGTTTGTGCATTCAGACCAGCTGTTTTTCCACCGCAGTTTATGAAGGCAGCCCACAGTATGCCCGTGGACTCTGCACAGGTATTTTACAGAAATTCTTTCCAGCATACACAGGTGCAACAGTCCCTGGAGCAAACATACCAATCTCGTTAGGTATGTGTAACTTCAATGCCAGTTGTACTTAAAAGCACACATCTGGACCGTGGTGGGATGACTCAAACTGTGAAGCAGAGTTGTGAAGTGCAAGAACTCAGCATGGAGCGAAAACAGTACCCAAACAATGGGATCCTGAAGGCTAAACATCCCCCAGGACTTTGGGTTTTTCTGCTTTCTAGTGCCTTTCATTATTTAAAAAACAAAAACCTGCATTGCTCACACCACCTTCCTTACCATCCAACTGCTCTTTGAAGATGGAAACTACAGACCAAATCCCTTTTGAGAAGTCACCTGGAAACAGCTCCATCAGCCACCTAATAATCAAGACAATGGGTCACTCTGTACTGCGTCCAAAGGGGGGAACTGGCTTCCTGGCTCATTACCTGCCAGGAAGCACCAAATGCTCACAAATCTCCCACCCGTGCCCATCCGTTGGAGCAGCTCCTTCTGCACAGCCAGCTCACTGCTTCATCAGCCAACAGTCCGACACGTTTCAGAGGCTGCCAGCTACAATTCCTGGATGGGTAGGAGGGGAGAAGACAGCAGCACAAAGTCCTGTGTGTCATGTACCAAGTGTGCCAAAGTCTGAGCAGGCTACAGATTTCATGCAGCAGCTTCCTTCAAATATGCATCCACCATATCCACTGCAAGATGGCTAGTGCTTGTTCTTAAATTTGTCTTCCATTTTCCATCCTTTGAACACCGTTCATCTGGGACAGTGCTGCCTTCCTAACAAAAGCTGTCCCCCTCGTGCTGAGACTTTATGTAATCATAGGGAACCGTGGGAACCCAAGGGAAAACTCCTCCTCCTCTCAAAAATCTCAGATTCAGAAGATAAGAATGCAGCCTGTGCAGATATGCTCCAAAATGAAAGGCACCCAAAGAAAAAAGAAATTGGATGAAAAGCAACTAATTTAGTTTGCACAGCATGACGGTGTGCTTTATGCTTTCCTCTTCTAAGTTTCACCTTATCCTTTGTCATGTATAACAACTTCGGTTTCGGTGCTGCTTTGAGTTTTGTGCTGGCTATGGGTGAGCTAAGGAAGGGATCCCAACACTGCTCTGTTTACCCTTACATCTAAACACAATTTCCTTGGGAAAACAACACGGCTTTAATTTTAAAAGCACACAAACATTAAAGCAGTGAGCATCTTGGCAGTTTAGGTTTGCCTTATGAGCCTTCATCTTGTACTTATCAGCCTAACCCAGAGGCAAGAATCTCACAGATGACATAATCCTGATGTCACACCCTATTGTGCAAAAGCCTAGCCAGCACTGAGATGGAAAGTCAGGTTTCCTTAGTGCTAGGATGCATAACAAATGCATCTGGATTCAATCTGTATGGCTCTCGCTGTGCAAACCACAGCAACTCTTGAGCCCAAGAGAAAGCCAGCACAAAGGGCTAGTAACCATTAATGAGGAACAGTGAGCTAATGGCAATAAAGTCACTTCAAAGCTTTCCATGGGTTTTCAGTTTAGGCAAAGTAGGTTTACATCTAAACACAGACAGAATGCTTACAGAGAGCCTGCAGCTGCCTGGTCCCTTGGTGAGCTGGAAGCAGGGCTGTGCTGAACCCAATTGTGAGCTGCACCTCCTCCATCTGCTCCTCTGCTTCTATCAGTGTGGTGGAATCAGCACTGCTCCACGTGCAAAATGAGTCAAAATAGATCACCTTGGTAAATAAAGTAATTGCTACCAACCTTGCCAGCAGTGCAAAATGTTTTCAAACTCGGATGAAAGAAATCCACTTGGAGGATCTCTGAGTCTATCAGATCATGTAAAAGGATGCAAAAAACCATAAGAACAGCTAAAAAGGGGAAAGCTGCCCAGAGCTCCAGGACTTGAAGGCGCTTGGTGGTAGAGACAACGGCACAGAGCCCCAGGATGAGACATCTCTATATTCTGCCTATGACTCTACTTCTATGATCCCCAAAGAAGAGAGAACCCAGGCTGCCCAGTGACATAAAACACCAATAAGGGTAAATGGAGTACTCTGAAAGTTAAAAGGTGAGGTGCCAGCTTGTTTTAACTCCACTTCAGACACAATTCCAATCCAAAATTCAATAACAAGAGGATTATGCACAATAAAGACATATTTTAGAGGTCAATCCTCTCCCAGACCTCCTTCCACTCCCATTAAATTCCTCATCCAGAGCCCTAACATAACAAATTGAAAATGGAGCAACATCTAAACAAAGACAGAAGCAGAAGTTCAAGGCTTCACGGCTTACCCTGCTGAAATAACTCAAGCCTTAATCAATAAAAATATTTACAGAAGCTGAATGATCAACATGAGGTTGGATTTTTTTTTTTTGGTACAGCTGTTAAAAATCAAAACCACCAAGAAATTCAACTTAGCCCAAGAAATGAAGAGGTAAGAACAGCTCTCTAAGTGTATAAATGTATGCACACTGACTAAAGCAGTCTGGAGTTGCCAAAAATCATCCTGTTTGTAGAAACACCCAGAGCAGCAGCATCCTTCCCCAGGGAGGTCTATTTAATCACTTCAGAAACGATTTCTTCCAGACAACAAAGAGCGATTAGATTACTTAATTAAAGCACTGATTATCTCCAACCCAAAACAACAGAACGCAGAATCTAAAATAGATTTACCCAGCCACCCTGGTCCTCATTATGCTTTGATTTCAATCAATCGCGCACACACACGTCAAGCAAAGGGCAATAAATTACAACCATGTGTTTGAAGAAATTATCTTCACGATATTGGAAGTGGAAAGCCAAAGCCCTAACTGAATGGTATGAGATATTAGGCTTCCATCTGGGAATAATAACCTGCTGAACAAAAACATACCAGGGCATTAGCTTCAGGCAGTGTCTGAGTCAAACCTGGCAGCAGGAGATCAAAATTGAAGTTGTTTCTTTGGGGGGAAGTGACATGCATTTTGGTCAAACTGATAACTGGGAAATACACTTGTTGAGAAAGCAAAAAAAGAGTATAATTCCTCTTCAAACCAAGGAGACACAAATATGCTTCCAGAAATAAAAGGTGGGCAGTCTAATGATGCTTAGAGGAAATAACGTAGCACTGGTTAGGAAGCTTCTACACCCCAGGAAAGCTTTTCTCAAGCTTTCATGATTTGAAACTACTTTGTGGGACTCTACAAGACTCCCCCAAAGTTGTTTTCACGCTGCAGTCACCCCACGTGCTGCTCAAAAAGCTTTTAGGAGCAAAACACAAATCTACATCACCAGCAAACAAACGCGAATGGATTATTTCACACCCATCCTTAACAAATGCACAACAGGCTGCTTTCCTCAAACCACCCACGCTAGCAGGTGTCAACCCCTTGGGAAATGGCAGATCCATGCTGATGACTCATTAGATGTAGGTGGATACTTAACCACACCTGATTACAACAGAAATCTAGAAAGGAATGGTATGGGAGCGACACGAGGAAAAGCTGAAACTAGCTGAGGGAAGAGACTCAAAACGAAGTGAGATATTATCACTTACTGTGCATGAAGGTAAAAAGGGAGATAATCCAGAGGAAGCTTAGACTGCGTGCTGAGAGCTGAGTGGGAACAGCACATATCCTCTAAAGTACTCATTTTTCTTTGGAAAGTAAACATCCTCCTCTTCTGCTCCCCGCTGGAATGGCTGCTCTAAGATGTATCCTAAAGCTGAGCACCATGCAGAGCAACATCTCAGAAACAAGTACTTCCAATGTACTAATTTAGGCCAGGGTAGGAAATGCTCTATCCCCTTATTATGGTCAGTATTTTGTCTCAGGTGAAGGTCATTCATCCTGACCTGCTCCCACCCACCTGCCGGCTACCATCCGATGCCAGACAAACATGCATGCTGCAGGTTGTTGGCTGGGTTTGCTTTTGTTGTTGTTTTTAAATTTTGCTTCCTCGTGCAAAGGCTCTTCTGCTGCAATTAACACAAATTGCTTTGGCAGCCTGAACTCACCTCTGCACACAATCTTCCTTTTTCAGCCCTACAATCAACGACAAGCCCATACAGTGCGATGCCTTTCCATGCAAGCACAGGAGCCAGTGGGTCAGCCCAGCAGGGCGAAGAAACAAAGCCTCAAAGTGCTCTGAAACACCTCCTAGCAGAAACATTCACTATAGGAAGTTCAAGCACACAGGAGCCTGGTGTTCTCTGTGAATGAATGCCTAGAGACCAAACCAGAGGCCAGTGACACCTTGAATCGACAGCACTCAGACCTTTGCAGTGGGGATATACCATTATTTTCCAGCACCAACAGGCCATGGAAATGACATCACTGCAATTGCCATCTTCTCCCCACTACAAGCTTCCCCACACTTCGGGCTCCCACATGATTTCAGCAGCTGTTATGCCAGTAATTGTTACAGCCATTCCCAACCTGACCTGCTGGCAGCAGAAGTATGAAAAGCTGGCACTTATTACCCCCACCTCATTTTTTCCTCTCCAATCTCCAAGTAAAAATTAAGCTTTTGCTGTCAAAATACCAAATCCAATTGTTAAGGAAACTGCAGAGTCCAACTACAAGAACAAAAGCGTGTCTCTGTCCAGACCTCTGTTGTAGGTAAAGTACAAATCACTTCCAATTTCAAGCATGAGGAACCCTTCAAGTGGTCAGGTTAAGTTTCCCTAACTTTGCAAATTCTTTCCAAAAATACTACAGTTTTTACACCACTCAGCAAAACATAAGCCACCCTTTTCCTCTTTCTTTGACACATTTTTGAGATCCTAATGTGCATCAAAGTGTGTTCTGCTGACTGATGCTCTTATCTAGTCTGTACTGCAAGCCATAATGCCTCAGTCATTTCTGGCTGATGCCACAAGAATGAAGTCTTTGTGAGCAATCCCTCCTGTATCTCTCTCACAATGTATTGCCTGCCAAACTTGGACTGGCTAACTGAAAGATGAAATTTGATAAAATCTTTCCTTTTACTTCCATACAATATATTAATGCTACTATTGTACCCCATGCTGAGCAGGGATCAGCGGATCCACCAAGTCTGAGGGCAGGCTGCACTGAGCTTTCCTTTCTGCAAATGAAACTTCTCTAGAGGAGTTATTGTATCCAGCTGTGACTCCATGGTCAGCGATCACAGAGGGATTCAAACAATCTCTGTTCCAGAAAGCCACTCATTTTCACCTTAATGAACAAAAACCCCTACTAGTCCGGGTCCATTCTGCACCTGAAGATTAACTGCAAACCTCTCTTTGCTGCATATGCAGAAATGCAATCTTTCAGTGAATTCAGATACCCGTAACAACTGTTACTAGAGATTGGACACCTACACATATTGCAATAAAAGCAGAATTTGGTATCTATAAGAGAAGACTATATGTCTGGACAGGCAACACTTACATCAAATCACATCTTAAAATGAGTAGAAAATCAGCAAAAATATTTTTTTCTTTTTAAGCTGCCTTTGTTAGCACTAAAATAGTGTAAATTTCAAGTGGCACGTGATTAACGACATCTAAGTTATCTCCACCTGGGTGCAACTTGAAGCAATGAAGGCTGTTCACCTATTTCATGGTCACTAGGGATCTCCAATGTAAAAGCATCCCAACTTTGGTAAAGGAGTAAGTCACTTTTGCTTTCCAGCACACCTTTGCTTTTTAGATTTAACATTACTGTTTCCACCCCATTGCTGCTTAGAAGAACACAGGCTGTACAGAAGACAGTTGTGAATGCAATGCAAGACCAGTGCATTCCCACCTTTTAGAAAGGCTGGTTAACTGACAAGTCACCTGGAAAAACTGCAACTGCAGCTTTAAAAAGATACAGCCTAATTGCACCGTTCTCACACATTTCCACTAGTTCCTTCCCTTTACATCTCTTTCACAAGATGAGGCCTGAAACACAACTATCAGAGAACAGTCTTTGCAGAAGTACTTGACTCCCCACATCACTGCCACATTTCAGAATCAGTGCCTGCAATCTGACAAGATGTGCAAGCTCCTGCTGTATAGGTAGATATTTTGAGAGACTACTGTCTTGAGGGAACAGAAAAAGCAGATGCTTTTGGACTGAACTTAGCCAAGATAAAAGAGAACGAAGTCATTCCAGGACAAAGATGCCATTAATCTATTCAAGAGATGAGAGAGCCAAGAAAGCACTTCAGCTTCTGCCGTTAGCATCAGCTGGCAAATTGGATCATGTTTTCCTAACATGAAATCACAGGTGATACGTTCCCCAGCAGATCAGCTGCTGCCTACCCTGCTGCCTCCACTACGCACAGGTACGCCACCCTCAGAGGCACTGCATTTCAGACCCATAGATATATTGCATGCCTGCTGAAGGAAACAAAGAAAGTAGAGGGCTGTGTATGGTAGAACTGACATACAAGTCTCTATACTGGTCAAAGGCATTGTTGGCTTCCACCTCCAGCTTGCGCAGGCGAGCAGATGGCATGGCACCGTCTTCCAGGGGAGGATCATACTTGTTACTCCACGGTGATCTGCCAAGGAGACAAGGAAAGCAGAGAGTTAGACAACAGGGAAGCTCAGAATGGTGGGTCCGACCTGCCCTACAATGGTGAGCATCCTTTGGGTCTATGCATAAAACTACACTTGGGTTTGCATCTGCTCCTTCTCAAGTATTCAAAGGTTCAGCCTCAGCTGTTGCACATCAGGTATTTAAAATTATTTTCATGCAAATACATTGTGCAGCTTGTTTGGCATCTGATAATATTCAAGACAAACTTTGCTGTCTACAATTAAGGTCCAAATTCTCCTCCACTGTTTTGCTTTCAAATAAACTTGTCTTTCAGCACAATGGTAGGAAAGCGTTCGAACAACGCACAGAGTTTAACAGGGTCTGTAAAGCTGCAGTTTTTATTGTATGATTTCTGCAGGTGTGGAAGGGATTTTGCGCTCCTAATGAAAGATTTGGTATTAAAAGATTAATGCAACCCTTTGCCCATCTGCTTGAGACTCTTATAACTCCCTTTCTGCACAGTTGCATGCTCCTCTTCATTCCCCCTGGGGATAACCAACCTACATCTATCACTGCTAGTTTAAGAAAAAGTACCTCCACCTTTTGCCTACTCAGTTTTCAGAACACTCCAGTGGACTAACACTAAGTCTTAATGCAGTCCATGCATAAGGGCTTTTTCCTCAGTAGCCATTTGTTACTCATTTCTCAGAAAAGTAACTTGTTTTGACATGTTTAATGCGAAGCACAAAGAACAGGCTCTGCTCCATGCTGCCCCTGTGCTTTCACAGCACTTCACCCCTCTCCTCCAAACCACATCTGAACAAATAGGTGAGAGATCAGGAAAAGCTAAATCACCATGTCACATCCATCCAGGGCAAAGCTTTTCAGCTGGTGGTTCTCATTTTAAAATAGTTGCTTAAAACTCACTTGCTCTGAAGAAGACAGCTAACATTTATTTACCGTAAAACCCACTGAAATCCAGAAGAGATTGGCAAAAAATCCCCCAAAAGGTAAGGTTTCCAAATGGGACACCTGCACCCATTGGGCAGCATGCTAAAAGCCAGCCTCCACCAAAGAGATCCAGGTGGATGAGCAAAGAATGAGTGGTAAAGGCACAGTGGAAACACATAAAGTGCAAATTACAGTTCTGTTACTGAGAAGGGATTAAAAATGGCACCTGAAAATGAGATTTCTCTGTGTGAAGTAAAGGAACTTGAAAAAAAAAATGTAACTGCAAATATTTAAAGGAGATTCTTAGAGAAATTGATGCAAGATTGAGATAAATGAGATTTGCGATACCAGATGCTTGTAAAAAGCTTCAGTTTCCCACCTCTGACACTGACTGGTTTGTGAGCAGATCAGCAGCCCCCTCATGCTTTGTTTCCTTAAGTCAGGCAGGTGCTTATTTCCAAATGCTTAAGGCAAAGAGCTACTGAGTTTGTAGTGCAGGGAAAATGTAGGTAATAATGAACTTAGAGGTTTATGAACTTAGAGGTATTGCTAGACTCAGGACTGCATTTAAAGCCCAAAGGTAAGAAAGACCTCCTAACTGAGTTGACTGCAAAGGTCAAAACAAGCTGAGAGCTGTCTTAGGTGGAAGCTTCTGCATCCAAAATGGTGAGAGGCAAGACTGGGACACGATCTAGTCGGTGGCAACCCCCTCCACAGCAGGGGAGATGGAACTAGATGATACCGAATGCCCCCTCCAACCCAAGCCATTCTCTGATTCCTTGCTCAGATCTCTTTTGCAGGCTGCTGGAATGGTGTTGAAGGGAAGGCCAGCAACTGAGTCTTTCTAGCAAGCAGACTGCAGCATTTTCAACCCATTATAGTTGGAGCCAGAAGCAACTTCACCTAAAAAAGATTCATAACACAACCCCATAATTTCTTTTTTTTCCCCCCACTTTGTGGAAGAGTACTCACAACACATTTAAAAGCTTTAATGGAGGCTATTTGAAGAAAGACAGATGGACAAGGGCACTTAAATTTCAAAAGTCAGACCTCTAATTTCCCTAGAAGAGAATGCTTTCTGTTTCAGTTAACAGGCCTCAGTGTTGTTGGCACCAAATTCCCCATAAGGATTCCATTTAATGGAGTGATCAAACATACTTTGAACGGGAATGTATGGACAAAGTCAGAGACCTTGAAGTCCTATATATTGAAGAAAAAAAAAAGAAAATAAAAGATCTGCTTTCACAATGTGGATTCCACTGCCTTTTGATATGCCCCCAAACCTTCCTTTTATTACAGGAGCACTCATAGAATTTCCTGCAAGCATACACACATAAGAGGCTGATCACATAAGCAGCAGTGTGATGATATGATGAAATGTGAAACTACTGACACATGAAGATCCAAGAGAGACTCCAGGATGTACTTCATGGTCTGATCCATGCCAACACAAAGAAAGTCACATTCCTTAACACAAGGAAGGAGTGAACTGTGAGTGGCTCAGCAATTGGGATATTAATTTCCTTGAACGACGCCCCCATGAAACAGGTGGTTATCAATCATCTGAATGGACAAACATCCCTGTTCTTCCTCAAAGCTGCCACCCAGTCAAACTGTAAAGCTGCTCAAAAAAGGCCTACAGAGCTCAAATCCCAGTGAGGAAGCTCCACGCTTCCTGCAGAATTCATACAAAGCTCAGCTGTCCACAGAACATCTTCCAATCTTTGCATTTGTGCTAAAAGAAATGCCATTAGTCAAGTCTCCAAGGGAAGAAAACTGAAGTTTAGTTCAAAGCGTGCAGTAACTGGGGACGGAGCATTCTGCAGGTGACTGCAGCACTTCTTGTGACTTCTCACCTACTGTGTGGCTCTGAAAACCTCTGTGGAAATATCAAAAGCTTTTAGAAGTATAAAACACTCCTCCTCGATTCTGGTCTAATTGATTACATTAGTGCAAGAGCCATGTCCCAGTAACAACTTCACAATTTATGAGGTACGAATAGCATTATCTGAACACAGGCATGGACTGGATCAACACATGCACATGTTCACCCTGCCTGGTTTTCAAAGGCTTTTGCTTTCTGTTGAAGGAAGGAATTTACTTTGTGAAACAGAGCTGAGGCCAATCAGTTCCAGAAGGGTGAATCACTTCAATCCAGAACACTTGAACCAAAAGCCTCTGAGAAAGAACAGCATTCTTTAATGCCAACAATTTATACATTATGGCTGTTCACTACAAAGAAATAAAATACCTTTTCTGAAACCTCATTATGTAATAAGTCCTCCTGCTTCCCTGTTACTGTTTAAGTATCTGTTCAGTAGGGAAGAGGCTGAGCAAATTTCAGAGGCAAGCATGAAACTAACCTTAAAGAAAGGGCTTCCAAATGCAGTAATTAAACATGGGGTGTCGGGGAAAGGGCAGAGGCAAGTGTTACTAGCTGTTGCAGCATGCTGCAATACAGTTTAACAAGTGCCTGTCCCATTTTTCTGAGCCTGGTGTCAACAGCCTAAAAAAGATCCAAAGAGACTGACAGAAACATCACAGCCTCAGGGAGCAAACACCTCGTGAAGGACCCACAAGAAATACATTATCTGTGGTATGCCTCATCCTCTTGCATGTGCCAGAAAGGATGCAGCTGTGCACATACATCTTGTGGTGGCCTGGAGAAGGTTTCAATGTTAGGATAGTAGCCTTCAGAACACAAGCAGGCACTTCACACCTTAGAGACTTTCTTACCTCTTGGCCCACTGCAATAGAGGATATACTTAGAAAAAGCTCTCTGTCCTGTACAGCTGGCCACAACCCAGATGTCAAACTCCACATCCATCAGCAGTCTGCTCCCACACTAACGGGGCAAAATGAATCTCACTGTGTTCTCTGTATCAATCATCCACAGACAGATGTGCTTTCAGCTTGGTTAAGTACCTTTTCTGTGATCGAAACCAACTAAGTTCTAATCCCTCATAAACTTACCTGTGTCTGCAGCGATGGCCTGAGCCAAAGAAAAAGAAACGTCAAAATATTTTCTGGAATTCCACCTTGGAACAGGATTCTTGAAACTTTCTGGCCCAAGGAACATAAATCACCACCGCGAAGCAAAGGAAAGCTAAACTCTTACTGCAAAGCAGTTCCAATTGTTAGCACTAGGAACATAAGCTACTACACCAAACCAGAAAGGGAACACAAAATCTAAGCCTCTAATCAGAACCAGAAGAGGAGGTGGAACGGCTGAGCTGTTAACTCAGGGCAGAAGATGGATGGTGTTCATTACTTCAAGGTGTAGCAGCTTTCGTTAAGAGAAAAGAGCAAAAGCCAGGTGATGCAATATTCACAAAGGCTTCTGGATGAGCTTTGTAATTCTTTATTAAAATATTTGCAACTATGGCACCAACGCTACAGACATTAACAAAAGGCAGGCAATGGAGAAAGGAGAACAAATAGCTTTAAGCATTGGTTGCTGAATTATAATCATCCTAATGGCAAGGTATGGAAAAAAAGCATAAAAGGAGAGACTGCATTCAAAGTGGCTGCCAACATACTGAATACTCATCATATTATTACAGCTCTTTCTACTTTGAAATTTATTATAACTATCTAAAGCTCATATTGTTCAAACATTTTCATTGTTTTTGTCTACAGTTCTCAAAATAAGTTAGCTATTTTGGTAGAAAGGGATTCCTTTCCTTCACTAAAAGCTGGGGCCAAGATTTTCATTGAGAACTAATGACATTGCACATCCAAAATGAGAACAACCCCTTGAAAACACAACTGAAAGAAGCTTTCCCAGCTGGCAAGTCCACACTGCTTTGTACAAACCAATAATTCTTTTATTTAAACTTGCTGCCTGAATCATCATTTTTCTCTGTTGTCAGCCATTCCAAACATTTTACAACCTTGCAACAAGAGGTGATTTAATTTCACACCACAGTTCTGGAGATCCAATTGGTTCCAATCCTCAAAGACAGAACAGTGCTACAGGAAGCCTAAGAGGAACCCATTAGTGTCACCCTTTAACAGGATAACGTCAGTTTTTAGACTTGAGTGAATGACCACAGATCTTGGTACAGAAAACACACAAAGTCTTGGGGTTTCTAGGATAAAACATATCTTGTTCCTGAGACAGACAGACAGGGACCTGAGCTGCAAAGGTCATCAGATTAGAGGCCATACGACCACACTGAAAGCAAAGCATTCTATAGTTGTCAGGTGATGAAGATGTTGGTGTCTTTTGCATCAGGGAAACACTAAGGACTACTCCCACAGTTAGTGGAAGTATTCTCTTTCTCAAGAGAACAGGATTTGAAACAGTCCCAGACTTATCACCAAGTTTAATATAGATTAGTATCATTTATATTTCCCTTTTTTGGATAAGGATAAGAGGGAGAAGGGACTCGAATACTCTGACATAGAAAGTAAAACAGTTAGCTCATTTCTTGGGATAGGAACTCACCTATATGAGTCTCCATCTCTGTTGTAGTCACACAATAGATAGTCTTTTCCTACCACCTTGTCTCGTGCAATCTTCAATGGCTGATCAACAGAAGAGAGGAGATCTTCACAGAGGCTTGGGACCTGGGGGATTGTGGAGAAAAAATACAGGGAGAGAAGGTAATAAGATTAAAATTAAAAGAGTGTGGTATTCCTAAGAACAGCTTTTGCTATTAACAGCCCACCTCCAATAATTTCAGATTTAATTACCCAACCACTGGTGTGGTCCAGTATGCTTAAATATACACAGTCTGAATGTTAGCTTCTTGCCAAGGACGGCCAGTAAAGCAATTGTTGAGGACTGATGAATCAAGGTAAATATTTATAATGGAGTGGAAAGCAGAGCTGCTAAAAGAACACGCCATCCGTATGCACTGATGTATTTTTCACAAACTCCCTCTCTGGGTACAGTTTGAAACAGTTTCCAGGCAGCTGGCCAACCATTACCATGCTGGTTAATAAAAATATGTGCACGTATGCACACACATTGTGTAAAACCAACCCATCTCCTACACAGGCATCAGTATTCCTGCACCAAGGATCAGAGCAAATCTTCTCACCCCCCTCCTCTGGGTGCCCACTGAAGTCTCTTGAAAAACAAGAGAGGATCCCCTGGGGAGAAAAGAATGAGGAACACACAGCAGAGGTAGGACTTGGGTTAAAGCATCACTGCAAAACACTCAGATGCCACAGAGGGATGTGGAGCACTAAGCTTTGTTGTTCCAAACCCACTGACCCCAAACACACAGGGATGACTGCATCGTCCCCATCTGCAAAAGACAAATCTGAGATCCAAGACGACCAGCTAAATAACCCTCTGCAAAAAAAAAAAACACAACAAAAACCTGCAAATTCCCACTTAAAAGTTCTATTCAGTCCTTACAGAACTCCAGGATTTTCATGTCCAAGACAAAAAGAATTAAACTAAATAAATCACACAGCCACACAAAGTCAGGTTGTTACTGAGCGGTGCTCAGAGGTCGCCGGGATGATTCTGCCTGTGCTGTTACAGCTGCAGGCATTTTGCCATGTTTACAACCCCTGTTTTCATAAAGTAATAATAAGGATTTAATATTAAAATTCCAAAAATTCCATGCAGAACACCAAGATGTGCCACTCCTGGAGATCCCAGGCGTGCTGAGGGTGTTGCTGCACTGCTTACTGGGACAGCACAGCTCCCGGTGACTAGAAGGAACTCTTGACACATTAATTACATCTTAAAAACAATGAATTTCATTTCCATGTAGTAATGATGAACTGAACTCCTCCCTGGGTGATTCAGTAACAGCAATGTGCACAAGCACAGACACTTTTTTAGTCTGTATGAGCTGTAGCTGGTTTTAGAGGAATAGCAGAGAATGCATCGCAGCATCTACTGACTAAACTAAAATACTGTACAATAATTCAGTACCATTTTGCAGCCATATTTCTAACCACTCACTCTCTCTTTGCTCCAGGATTTCTGGCAATATATTCTTTTCTCCTTCAGTTTGTTTCAGAATGAAATAGGGAAGAAAACCCCAACCCACTTTGGAAGTATATGAAAGTTTCCTTCATCCATAGTAGAGCTACTTCAGCTGATGGAGCTGCTCAAGCAATTCCATTTTTGAAAAACAACATCCAAGGTTGGCATAGCTACCCTGAGAGAACTTCTGTATCGTTTCCTGCGCCAACTTCCAACAGCTGCTTCACTTCCTTCATAAGAGATTCACCAGATTTATGCACACTGGTCTTCCTCTTCTGCATTACGAAGCCACTTAAAAAGCAAAAGCAGGGATGTGAACACAGTAATCTGCAGCTTCAAACCCCTGCAACATGAAATTTGTTGATTCCTTCTGCATTTAAGCCTTTTCCTTTTTAAAGCACGCAATGATAAAATATTTGGGGCTGCACAAGCACTGCTACACAACCACTGAGCAGTTCCTTTACAAGACATATGCTTTCCTTAAGGTGCTCCCCAAGCCAAGCACCAAACTTTCTTCCTGAAGCAATTCAGTTACTCCGCGTGCACTTAAACCCTGATGGAATTCAGTTTATATTTAGTGAGAAAACTTTCAAATCTGGACTGAAGGCAGTTCTGCTGACCTGCTGCCATTCAAAGGTTCCAGGCAAGTACATCAGCGCTGTGAACTTCTCTCATTAGCTTCTACTGTGTTAATGGGAAAGCCAAGAGGCATTGGGTGCCTGAGTAAGCGCATCTGTCTCCAACAGTCATTAGAAAGGGAACTCTGGCTTACATTTAAAACAGCACAAATAAACCCACTTCTCAGGCCAAATCCTGAAATGTAAAGCAGTGATTTCACAGCATCACAGAATGGCCAGGGTTGGAAGGGACCTCAAGGATCACGAAGCTCCAACCCCCTGCCACACACAGGGCCACCAACCTCCACATTTCATAGCAGCCCAGGGCCCCATCCAACCGGCCTTGAGCACCTCCAGGGATGGATTGGCACCCACAGCCTCTCTGGGCAGCTGTTCCAGCACCTCATCACTCTCACAGCAAAGAACTTCCCCCTGACATCCAAATGAAATCTGCCCTCCTTCAACTTAAAGCCATTTTCCCTTGTCCTGCTGTTATCGACCCTTTCAAAGAGTTGACTTGATTCATCACCCCACTGTAAGCATTCCTGCAATGAAAACACTGGCTGTACGAGGATGGGATTGATTCATAAGCAAAGAGTGTGCTCCCATCTTTATTCTGACACCCATTTATCCCATTTTAAGCAGGTCACATGCAGAATATAATCTGAGCCTTGTATCCTGAGCTAAAAGCCACCATTAATTCTATTCAGCCCATGGCACACCCATGTTTCCACAAATAAGAGCTCAATGACCTATTCTGGAGCTCGTATGCACAGCCATGCAGCGAGACCACCCTCAATGTCAATCAATAAAGAAAAAAGAGGGCTCTTGGGAGGCCTCGACTCAGCCTGGAACTGAATAGCAGCATCGTTCAGCAGCACATAGCATGCGGCAGGGCACTGCCTGGGGGATGGACTGCTCTTTTCCCGAGGAGATATGTAACAAATACATAGCACAGAGGAAAAAGAAACAGAATGAAAGTGAGTTAAGCATGCTCTCCTGCATGTTGAACAAGGTTCCTGTTGTCCTGTGTAACAATATTCCCCATCAGAGCAAGCCAGGTATGCGGACAGTGTTTTAATTAAGTCGACTGCTATCACGACAAATAATCACTTGTGCCAAAGTCCAAACCAAACTCTTCTCACAGTAGCTCACCTAATAATGATTCCTTCTCGTCTCACTTTTTGGTAAAATAACTGATCACCAAAACAATTACTGCTGTTTTGTTGGTTCTTACATTAAAAAGACTGCGGTAAGTGAGCAGTAAAGGTTAAAGAAGTAAATCCCAGCATTTCACGTCGGATATGCATTCTCCACCTTGGCTTTGATCATGCTCATTGGATTGCATCAACTTCTTCACCTTACATATTCAGAACAGCTAATGGGTTGGCTTGCTAGCCCTGCAACCCGAGCACACTACCATTATTGTTTTTTTCCAGCAGCCTTGACTGAAATGAATCATGTTTGCAACTGAAGCAGTAATATTGTTAGTGTGAGGTTCTGGGCTTAAAAATACCTCTTTTTTTTCCATGTTTATGCAGAGGTCAGTACGTTCTGACCTCCACAGGAACCTCACGTCGCTGGAAAACTAAGTTAGAAGCAGTAAAATTAAAAGATGAAACATTTCTTCCTTAAGGAATCAGAAGGAAGATGGAGTGAGCTCCAGAAGATACGCAATGCAGGCACTCGGATCGATTTGTCGTTTGATTCAGGGTCTGTAACACACAGCCATCTGAAAGCACACAAGTTGTTTTTAATTAAAACCTGCCCTCAGACAGGGAAATGCATATTTTAGATGTGTGTGAACTCATGGTTTTAGTTTGCTTTGCCTTCAAGACAGCTCACACAATAAACGCTGCACGTGTCCCTTGGGCAGAGCATCGCTCCACAGCAGCAAAGAGCCCACGCAAGTCACCAGCACTTCTGCAGAAGAACTGCTTTGGCACAAGACCCCCCTGCAGCCCGGGTTCCTGCCCTCCAGGCTAGCATCTCATAAAATATTATTATAATTTGAGTCATCCCACAGCCTCAGATTTTCCTGTTCCTGCAGAACACAGACACGGCATAACGGATGTTGTGGAAACTCTAGAAGGAAGCCTGGCTTCACTCATCTTGGGCCTAAAACCACCAGTAATGTCACTCCCACAAATCCACACATTGCTCAACCTTAATTTGATCCATCAGATGTCCAAGGGCCACACATCCTTTGAGCTATGTTTATTAAATGACACTTAAATGGACTTTTGTGTTCAAGGCCAGATATAACTGATATTGGAAGCAGCTCAGCTTCACTCGAGTATCTGCACTCCAGTCCAGCGCTGTAAGAATTTGCAGAAGCGAAATAAAAATCAATTTGCTTTTCTGGCAGAAGGCAAATGCTAATCGGGTTGTAAACCTCCGTTCATCTAGTTAATGATGTCATGGCAGAAATTAATTACTGACATTTTCAGCTTCGCTCGAGGAAGTGCAGCTAAACTGCCTGAAAGGTGACAACCAGGGCTGCATTCAGCATTATGCAGCTCAGTGAGAAACAAAAGCTAGCCATCTGGCAGGCACAACGAGATGCCCCACATTCTGACTAGTGACCTCCAGGTGAAGCCTTTGTATCCCATTACCAGTCCTGTGTCCCATGAGCCGTCACAGCATATCAGTATCTTGGGAAGTCCTGGCTGTGCATGCAGCTGGTGGTGGAGATACCAGTGACAGCCATGGGAAAGGCAGAGGCATACATACTCTCTCCAGTCCTTCCTCTTGATGTTTCTGTAGTCTAGCTTTCCCCACTGCCTTTACAAGAACTAAGATAGTTTTCTAATTAGGATTCAAGCTCATCAAGCGATTCCCCTCCGTACATTGCTTTAGGAAGAGATTTAAATAGGCAATTCAAGGGTTTGTTAACAGCAGCAGTGCAATGGCAGGAGCCTGGAAGAAAAAAAGGTGCCGGTCAGGCTTACAAAGAAAAAGACTTGGGGGAAATTGAAGCCAGAAGTGAAACAGAAGTGCGTGGTCTCATGCATGGGGAGGTCGCAAGCTCTACGCCAAGCATTCCATTGACAATTTAGATGTACTGCAATGTCCAGGTGCCATCAAGGTATCCATAGGGAATCTTTTCTAGCTGGAAAAGCTCCCGTTTACAGCTACTCACCAAATGGAAAACTGGCTCTCACCCACCACCAATTCGCCCAGAGCCAGAGCCCCTTTCTTTAGCCAACTGGCTGCTGCCAGCCTGGAGCCCACCACACCACTCAGCAAGCTGAGCACCAGCAGCAGAGCAAAACCCAGCTCTGGTTGCTCAGTGCCCTTCTGTCTCCACTCTTTAAGTCTGAACTTTATTTTAATTTTCATTACAAGAAGGAAAATCTTCCACCATCGCTAGTAGTTCAGCTAGCCATCTGCACTCAATTATTTTATCTTTCTTCTCAGTACTGCAGATTGCTCAGGCTTTTGGATTCCAAATACATAAAGCTCCAGTCACATTCTCATGTTCTTTATGGCCTGTGCAGTTTTCCAGAGGATAAATTCTCCAGCTTAATGTATTTTCTGTTACTGAAGGCATACAAGCAGATCTGAGGCTTGTCTGGAAGCACACTAGCTACGTGAAGCAAGCCCATGAATATCGTTCAAATATTTCAACATCTGAAGTTTATACAGGCATAAATTCATCACCGTGGGACTCCTTAGTAACACGTGCTACTAAAATAATTAAGCATTCTCCTATGATGAGAAACATCAAGCAAGGATGGTCACCCTCAAAAGTGTAACTGCAAATGACCCTTTGGAGGAACCAAACAACACCTAACAAAGTTAGCAATTGATTTATAGATAGAAGACTCGAGCTTTGTTTCTTCCACGGCAACGAGAACTTGAGTCTTTACAAGAAGGCCTTCACATTTAACACCAGATATAAATGGGATAAGCTGAATACCAGCTTTACTGGGGAGAGAGACAAAGAAAAGCATGGCTGTGAGCAAGTTCTGTACATGGCAGGTCTGCCTGCCCACTCTGCAATCAAGTTTTATAAGGACAGCTCTCCATGCTCACCTTCCTGCCAGCCATCTGATTCTCCTGAGTCAGCTGGATTTTCTTCATTTGATTTATACATGCACCCACAGGCAAACATCCAAATTAAACCTCTGCAGGAAATTCTCACTTGCAGAGGAACCTGCTTAGCTTTTACCCACACAGAGGGCACAAATTCCATACTTGAAGCCAAAGTCCCCAGGACATCCCTGCTGCAGACTCCTTAACTTGTGCAACGTGGCCCATGAGCACAGCCAACCCCTCCTCCATCCTGTGGTGGGAAAGGTGTCAGGAAGGTGGGACTCAGCCACTGCTCACCCACCTGCTGTGTGCTCCTCACCAGAGGCCCTCCACCACAGCTCCACCTGAAAGCTGATGTCTTCAGTGCAGTTTCTTTTGGAAAGAGCACAGCTGAAGGTATGTGAGCACTGACTGCCTGCACAGCTGTCACCTTCAGAGTAAGGAAGCAGGAGGGCAACTCCCCCAGATGGGTTGGTCTGTCAGTATAAGCCATTCATCAGCACTACCAGCCTCCTTACTAGTGCCAGAAAGTGCGGTTTGCATGAGCAGTGCAATCACTTCGTGCCCTTTTCATGCATCCTGCTGTGCACCCCACACCTGACCCACAGGTACAGGCTCCAAAGCTCCCCTCATACAATTTTCCAGAGACATTACACAGAAAAAACACTTCAAATACGTTGCCCTTAAAAAGGCAGATACCTGCACTAAATACATTAGCTAGTGATTCAGAAGTCCTCTTGCACATTCTGACAGCCTCCAAGCAGTCTGTTTTACAAACAACAACTAATTGAACTCCAAGCAGTGCATTCCATGCCAAGGCACATCACCAGCACCCTGCACAGCTTCTTTCAGGCAGGGCTCCGAGTCCTGTGATTGACAAGGTCTCTAATGAGCTCTAATTGAGGACTCTGCAGTCTGAAAAAGCAACAACAGCTGTGGTGAAAGGGCAAACCACAAACTGTTTTGCTAATGAATGAAAAGTGTCTGGTCTGATGAGGGCCAGTGACCCAAAAATCCTATTCTTCCCCCCAACCTTTTACTTCACGTTCAAGTTTGGACCCCTTGCCTTGTCAGCCTGACGCTTGGGGGCAGTAATGGACAGCCTTGAATGTATTCCATACACTTTCTGGCACCAAAATGCTCTTTTATTAAAAAGCAGAAGTTTGAGTATAGAATAATAGGGACGTGAGGGAGTAAATGAAGCACAGCTATTCTTCCCAGCAGCATGACAAGCCTAGCAAATAGATATTACTTTCTTCCTGGATTTGTTGTGCAAACACTTTGCATACAAAGACACGTTTAAGTCACCATCCATGTCTTTCAACAGGTTTAAATAAGCACCAAAACAGTAGCTATGCATCATTCTGCAGATCAACTCCTATCAAAAGATGGAAAGCCGAACTGCAAACAGACCAAGGAATAATGCATACTTCCCACAGGAGAGCCAAAAAAACCCACCAACACTCAGGTTTCTGCTCCAAGTCTACTCCAGCATGGAAGTGTAATGAAGCAAGGAAGCCAAATACAAAGGAAGCAGAAGTCAAGGTGCCATCTTTTATAATTCTATCACAAACTTAATGAACCTGCTCATGCTTGTCATGCATTTAGGGCCTGGCCTTTTACATCAAGGAGGTTATTGTCTGGTAACGGTAAAGCAAACAGAATAAAAATCATCCGCTGTAAAGGTTTGGATGAAACCTGCCAAGAAAGGTCAAAAAACTATTTGCTAGAGGATGGCTCGTGATGTTTTTGGAACTCTTACAAGGTGGCAGTGCATATACTGCTCTTATCTAAATATTGTAGGCTTCTGTCTTGTGGAGGTCAGGCTCAGAGTGGGCTGCAGAAGAGGTTTACAGATGTCTTACTAATAAATAAATCATACTGGCTTTAATCTGTTATGTCATCTCCACCCCACAGAAGGGACTGCAGGACCCAGTGAGGGAATCATAGAGATCCCCTCCTCGTAAGCATGCTTCAAACTGCTCTGTTTCATGTTACACTTTCAATAAGAAAAGAAGCCCCCAGAGCGTGCTGCTGATGGAAGGCATGTATTGCACTAATGAGCACCATCCAAAAGTAATTCTGACATTGAGAGGTAACTAGCAATTTTCTGAGTCATTAAAAAAACCCTCATACCAATTAAACAGTCAGGCTTACCATAGCTCCCCAAACAACTCATTGTTCTGGACGGTCCTTGGAGTTGCTCAGACCTTGATATCCACTCATTCCTCCACATCTCATCAGAAAACCCACTGTATCATACCAGATCAAGTCAGGATTTAGATATTGTGTCCTACCTCCAGCAACAGCCACAAGAATGATGCCTTAAGCTGCCAAGAATTTTGGTGGCACAGATGGAGACAATTACTAAATGGTTTCAAGAAAGAGAAATAATCCCTTCCTGGAGGGAATGACTCCTTTCCCACAGAGCTTTCTTACCTATGCCTTGGCTTATGTAACCAAATGCAATATTTAAATAGAGTTTGATCAACTTCAGTCAGCCAAAGCTCTTTCACCATAGGACTCCTCCCAAGTTCACCAACACCAGCTGCAAAACTACTTAGGAACAGATTCCTCAGCTAAGTTTCTCCCTGTTCAGCAGCCACTCTTCTGCACACAAAGATGGCAAACAGCTTGGATGCAATTTAAGCAGTTTAATTAAGAGGTATCAGTTTAAGCAGATACTATATGCAGAACCACCAGGTTTTTAAAGTGGCTGACCAATCTTGTCTGAGAGTCATGCCTAAGATTCAGATCCACCAAAAGAAAGGGCTGCAATTCTCACAGGAAGATAGGAGAAAAGTCTTAATTCAAAGGTCTTACAGCTCCATTCCAAACTCGATATCCCTGTCTACAAAGCTCTGAAAGCTCAGGTCAGAAAACTGTTAAGCATAAACCATATTCAGAGTGGACAGTGGAAAAACATTCTCCCAGCTTCCTCCCCAGTTGGTTCTATACAGATTACATTTGCATTTAATACTACTTTAACCCGCTCTAGAGGCAACCATGGCACACAGTTTTCAGAGACAGTTGACGCTAACGAGTCCATTATAAACCCAAATGCATAGCATCTCACTTCACAGAATGCACAACTCAACCTTATGCAACTGAGAATGGAAATACGTGTACTGTGTAAGACTTAAGTTACTTTGCTGCCAATTTATGGAAGGATAATGAACGTTGCATGGGCAAGCAGAAAACAGGTATCAGCACAAGGTAGTTGGCAGGGGTTCTTTCTTGGATACTCACTGGACTGCAGAATATCTGGTATGTCATAATGTATAAATAGATCTGGACATTCTCCAGAACTGCAGTGCTCCAGGCCTGCAATATTTTGTTGCAGTAAGGCTTCTGAAGCATGTATCACTGCACATCTGCTGCACCTGTGGTAACAAACTGCAGACTGGAAAGTAGCTAAATCTGGAGAGAATACTCAGCACGAGGGCATGCACCCAGCTTGAACTCTCCAGTCTGTAAACTCTTCAGTTATTTGTAATAAAAAGCAGCCTTCAAACTGTTGATGACAACTTCATCAAGAAAGGTGCTGATGATCCTTTACCCAAGAGCATCTCCATGCACACACAGCAGTACCTGCTGGTCTGCCCAGAGCAAACACCCAGATTCCTGGCATTGCCTGGGCAGTTCCTCAACCGTGCCAAAACAGGAGGAGAGAAGTGCAGATCACCATACCTGGGAGATGCCTCAGGAAATGTTCTTACATACCAGATCTGTCACACCCAGGACCCAGTCATTATTTGGTTGCAGCATGAAGTACTCACCAAGTCAATGAGGTCACTGAGATTCTTCTCTATCTGCTGTGGAGGCAGACGCCTCATCAAATCCAAGGCACAATCCAGCTGCTGGTCACTCTGCAGAAAGAAGAACATCCCTGTGTTACAGTATGCACAGATAAGCACAAAGTCAGGTGAACTAGAACTGTGGTGCTTGCCAACCCTCCTAATGGGGAGAGATACAGCAGTTGTAATCTGCAGAATGTTCTGCATCAAAACATTTTGATGAAACACCGTTTGGAACCATTTGATCACTGATTATTCACTTGGTATTGCAAGAAGTGTTCTAGAGCCCAGTTCAAAGGGCACAGCTTAAGCTGGTGCCATGCCAGCAATTTAACACCAAGCAGCCTCACCAAAACCTTGTCTCCTACACTTAAGGAAGCATTCAATGCAATGTTTTTCCATGCTATCTCAACATTAATCTGGGCTAGGGAACTGAAAGTTCCTTCTCCTGAAACAATTTTAGCTCTTCCTCATTCGTGTTGTGTCATTCAGCTCAAGACAATCAGTACCCAAGGCAAATTCTGTTCTGACAGATCTCTCCCCCTCCTTCAGCTTTACCAAAAAACAAAGTGAAACACGCACAAAGTGTGATCCATTATTTCCTCCTTATTCCAAAAGACAAACCAAAAGCTGCCTGTATCTAAGGAATCAACAGCTTTAATTCTCCTGAGAAACCACAGCAGCACACTCCAGTGGAGTTTATTACAGTTGGCCTCTCAGTAAATTCCATACAGACTAAGATAAAAGCTTAAAACTCATTTCAGAGTTAGAAAATCTGCAACAGACATTGTCACAGCTGCTCAGGGAGCAGAACTCGGTTCCCAGTACCTTTTGCTCTTCTTCTCACCAAGGGTGAGAATCACTTCCCTGCAAACCCAACAGCACATTCCTTTCATCGGCACATCACCACCCTGAAGCACAGCAAGCTTATTTTCACTGCTTCTTCCCCTCCTTTTTTGTTTCCTTACTTCTAGATACCCATATGCAACAAGTTTTAAATTTAATTTTCTCCTCCTACATTCAACCAAGCTCTAAGATGTACTTAAAGGCTTCAAAACTGAAGCAGCTGCATTGCCACGAGATTCAAGTAGCAGCCCCCATGCCAAGGAGAAGCAGTGGGAAGTCAAGCTTCATGAAAACAGATCTAAAAAGGCACTGCCCATTCATTATCAAAAGGTAAAAATTGCATGGAGAGCAAGTCAGGGAGATTGTGTAGTTATTTCTTAGGTTACTGGGCATCACCTTTGGAAAAACACTCCAGCTCTACAGGCAGGTAGGCATCAACTCACCTCTCTGCACGGGGAGCACAAGCTTATGGCAGTCACCTGCTGTGATAAAAGGAGGATGCTTTCAATCCCCACACTCTTTAAGCACTGGGTAATGTGACAAGCAAATCTTCAGAAGAAACGAGCCTGGAGAGCAGAACCAGCAGGCAGAGAAACCCCCAGCCCTGGTGCTGCTGTTCTCTATTAGCTGCCCCGTGGTCACAAGCTCAAGAACAGGAAGCTCCTCCTAACACTGCTTATGAGCCTCTTACTTTCCACACTGAGAACAGTCCTCTTCCTAGGGGGGGCAAATGTTTCACATCAGCTGAAAATGAACACCAATCCAGGCATGAGCTGAAGAACAACCCATGGGCATAGTTAGAAACAAAGGGACAAAAATCCCGGCTCCCCAGTGACAGCAACATCTCGTGTCCTTCTTCAAAGAGAGGGAAAGGAAAACTCACTTCTTGCAGCCACCCCTCAGGCATCACTGAGATGGGAGCCAAGCCCAGGCAGGGGATCTATCACATCAAGTATTATCTTTACCTCCTGCTATCTCCCACGTCACAGAAGGAGAGCTGGTATGTGACTGCAAGGTCGTGCTCCATGCTTGGGGATCGTGGGAATGCTCATGGAAATGCTCTCCCCTGCGCTGCCAGCTGGAATTGTTTGACAGACAAAAAGCTAGGGAAATAACAATGTTAGAAACCACTGCAGAAGTGCAACCTCAGAGAAGGTGCTTTATAGCATGGCAATTTCAAAATAAACTGCACTGAGTGAAGGATTATCTTCTGCAGTTGCAGAATCCTTTTATGGATAACCAGAAGAACTTGTACTGACATTTTTATAACAGTATATTCATTAACAGCTGTGAAAATACATGAGCAAGACTGCTTAAGGCAGAGATTCTTAAAGGCATTCCAGCCACAGCTGGCACAAGTGGCTGTGTGCAACCAAGAAAAGCTCCAAAATATCCAGGCATACACCAACGAGAAGCACGTCTCCTGAAGGAGAAGCAAGGCTGAACAGCCGGATCCCAGCCTTCTTGCAGGGTATTTAAATAACATTTAAATGGCTTGCCTGTAGATCCTTAAAGCACTGAAATAAAGGCAGGTTCTGATGCATCTCTGTGCCTAAGTCCGTGGCTATATGGTGCCTTTAACCCAGCACAAACCCATGCTGGCCCAAACAAGAAGTCAATACAAAGCACACACAGCAGCACAGCCGTACGTTTGGGTGCTGGATGCACTCGCTATGCCCTATCTCAGAAGAGGACGGGTAATTCTACCGGGAACAAATGCGCCTGGCTCCTTCTGTGCTGGGGAAGCGAGGTCTTTAGGAACCAGGCCTGTGGTCACACACATCCTTTGGTTCCCAATCTCTGTCCCAGCCAGGACAGGGTACATCCCAGGGGACATCCCAGCTGGAATAGCTGTAGATATTTATGAGGAATCACAACTAAGGTGCTGAAGCCAGCAGCACACATTTCCTGAACACATTTTTCTATGATTCTGACAGTGGCACTTTAACAGGAAATCCCACAAAACTCTTCCACAAACTGCAAGAGAAGGGTGCTCTTTGGGAGCTCAATACAGACAGCCGAGCCCATCCATCTCTCCACTCCACCTTCACTCCTTCTAGATCTCCACTTGCTTAAGGCTGTCATTAAATTGCATACTGAAGACACCGTTTCTTCACAGCCCTCCAGACAAAACACTGCAGAATTCCTGCCTTTAGCCATGGAGAGGCTTATCCCCCTGCTTGGTGAGGTGATCAGACAGCCCTCTCTCAGCCTGGACTCAAAGCCAAGCGCTTTGAGGCTGCAGGACTTAATGAGCTTAGTGTTTACTTGATAGCAGCCTGCTTTCCCCCATCCCACTGGTACAGAACTCCCGTGGAGGAGCAGGGAGTTCAGACAGAAATTCTAAACGAAGTTTTATTACAGCTCAAGTCACTGAAGGATTTCAGAGATCACAGGGATCTCAAAGACCAAAAATACTAGCCAAGATGAAAGCTCTTCTTAATAAGTTTCCTCTAAGATAGCCGGCTATCTACAATCTCCACTTAAGCACCTGCTATACTGCTCCCATATACCGCAGGCAAAATGTTATGAATATGTCTATAGGAGTAGTTGTTCAGCTTCTTCTGCCTGCATTCTGCTCCTCCCTGCAGTGTCTAGCAAATAAGCCAAGCACAGCAAAGACAGAAACCCTTTCAAAACAGCCCCAAGTCTCTGGTCACCTCAACACAGCACTGAGGCTGAATAAAAAATCAGCTAAGAGCACAGCTGCACAGAGGTACGGCTGTGTACGTGTTTATTTACTTGTTCATACAGCAGTAAGCAGTGGTGTTAGAAGGCTGAGGATGGACAGATGTCCTTCAGTGCAGAAACCACAAAGAAGCCAGGAAGCTGCTAGTGTTGTTTGGTTGTTTTGAGGAAGGTTTGTTGTAAACTATTATGTTTCCATGTTCCAATGCCTGAAAGAGGGGCACGTTAAGGTCACTGTTATTCAAGAGCAAGGGACTCCTCTGACCTCATGTGTAGGCAGCTAGCACGAAAGTGGATGTAAGCTGCACAGAGTAAGGAAGTCAATACAAACCACTACAGAAACTCACAGGCTGCTTTCCCAGGTTTTCCCAACTCTCCATTGCCAGCTGCCCACACTCCAGGCTTTAGGAGGCTCATTTTAAAGGCTGACCACCACAAATCACAACACTGCAGACTGGATTCATTGGCCCCCACAGCTGTGCCAGGCAAATGAGCAGAGGCTGTCCAATCTTGCTGCTGAGCACAAACAGAATTCAGCATTTTCTTCAAAAAGAAAACCAGACTGGTTTCACTTCTGCATTGTCTTCCCATATCAGACTGCCTTCAGCTCACCCCTGAACCAACAGAGACCAGCTGGGCAGACAAGTGCTGCTGCCTTGGGCACTTCTCCCTATTTCAGCCCGTTTTGGGAAATAAGCCACTTGGGCCAGCAATCTTTCCAACTAGAAGCCAGCATAATGCTCATCCACACCAGGCTGGCTGTGCCGCACTGACCCACGCCGTCTCCAGTCTCTTATGCGAGTTGAAAAAAACTAGATGACCTAAAAATGACTTCACAAGTTATGATTAAGGTAACAAAAACACATCACACGTAAAAACATCCATTATTTGTGCCGTGCTGCCCGTGTTTACCAGTTGAACACTTGGGCTTGGCTCTGAAATGGCAGGGCTGCCAGGCCCCTGGTGATGAGCTGGAGGTCTGCATGCTGCTCCATACTCAGATTTGCTCCAGCCTGGAATGTGAAAAGTTACCAAACTTCAAGCACAAGCTGGCAGCTCAATTTCCAGAGAACTGAAAGAAAAGACGAAAACCCAAAGGGACACCGAAAATAGAATATTTGCTTAACTTATGCAATTTGAAGCAATCACACATCAGAGCGCTTTGATCGCTGGTCGGCTTACAAGCAAAATACCTCCGTAAATTAACCCAGGACCAGAAGTACGCAACCAGCAAATGACTTTTTCCTCTTCCTTTTATGTTGCAGACATACCCCAGATTGTAAATCATATTATTTCCTGCCAGTTCTCCCAACAGGAATGTCTGACTAATGTTTCAGCTTTGTGGCACCAAACACTAAATTTCTTTAATTGAAACAGATACGCGACTTCCCATCCTCCTCTTCATTTCACTCCTTGCCAACTTCCCGAGCTCAAAAGGCAGAAGCCTCCTCTTTCAAATTACACAATAGGATAGTATTACTGCTAGAAGCTTTAGCAAAGGGTTGAATTATTGTAACCCCTGAGCAACGAGAAGCACAGCCGTATGTTAAGCACAGGATTCCCCACCGGCTCCCAGCACAACAGGCTGTCAGCATTCACTTTTTAGGATACGAGATGGGAAGGGGAATAACTTCATCCAATCTATGAATCCCTGCATTCGTGACACTTCCATCAGCTGCACGCACCACCCGCAATCTGTTTTCCCTCGTAATTTTTCCCTTGACTATTAACCCTCTTCTGGCAGATCCCATCTAAAGCCACTTGTAATACTGTTATAAATCACGGCCTCCTGGCAGCACCAGTGGGAGAAGGTCTGACTGCACATTTAAGAAACAATCCCATGTACTAAGAGCTGAAGATCCATTACATCATGGATAGTAATAAAGAGTAGTTCTTTTAATAATCTTTGATCACGACTCTGATGCAGACAGACTCCTTCTCCTCGACTACTCTCTGGTTAGGATGGGATCCAGAGGCTTTTATCTTCCCAAACGATTATGGCCATCACATATCTTCAGTAACATTGAGCTCAATCTGCTGTTACGCGAGCGCTGTGGTCAAGATCCAGCAAGACAGACCAGCAGCTGAGAATGCCCATTCCACAGATGTGAAATGAGGGCTGCAGATTAAAACAAAAGCAGGAAGTGATGGATTGTAAGATTTTAGTTGAAAGTGCTGTACTTGAGTTATTGTGTAACCTGCACTTACAGAGCAACTCTACACATCACACCAGTGGATCCTCCAGAGATGCTCTCCTGCAGAACATACTTCATTCTCCTCTGCTCTCCCCTTTAAAACAGCTGAGCAAGCCATGAAAACACAGCGCTAGAGCTAGTTAATGAATTAAAACTCATTCATTAACTTGTACTGTAATCTCAGGTCCAGGTGCTTTATGCACTGACAAAGTCACCTGCATGCTTGTCAGAAAGTGAGAGGACAACCCTGACCAGCTTTCGTTCTGTGTTGGCCCATGAACTGAACAGACACAAACCTCAAAGACAGGCACTCACAAGGCAGCTCTTCTTTCCAGGCCTTCTGCAGGGGACGGTAACTTAGACATCTGCTCCAAAGGCTTGCATAGGAACTAAAATAATCCATGGGAAGGAGAGCAAAATGAGGCAGCTTAAGTTTCATTGCCACCAGCACACTCGTGACATCGGATACTTAACACCATTTCAGCACAACTAAGGCAAGATCTGGGCAGAAAGAGCAGCACTGCCCGAGGTCTCCTCCTGCAGCTGCACTCAGTGATCTCCTCAAAGCTTGCAGGAAGCCTCTTCCCAAATCCTTGCTGCTTTACCTTCCAGCAGATGCTTTCAAGTGTCCTCTGACTCAACCTCTGCATTCTGACTTCAGCACCCTTACCTCCAGATCAGGTGAGCACTGCCTGGTGCTCCCAGGGCACAGCCCCACATCCTTGCCCAACCCCAGAAACCATTACCAAACGGATTACAGCACACTGAAGGCATTTCCATCCAGCAGTTTCAAAACAAACCACAGCTCATCACACTACTTTACTAAGAAGCTCAGTCTCACGGAACAACTATCTGTCAAGCTATTTTACACCCACTGAGAAAAACCTAACAACCCCGGCAGTTTGGGGCAGGCCACTGGATGTAACTCTCTTTGCTGTAGAAGCAGGAATTTAGCAGCTCCTGGAGCACTGCAGCCAATTTACAAACCCTGGGGCTGTGTCTCAGCTAGAGGCATTTCAGCCCCTGCTAGCACATCCACAGGTGTGATGTAAAGCCCAGTGCAAGTCTCTCATCTGTCCAACAAACAGACAAACAGGGTGGACCAGTACCAAGGCTTTCTGGGAACAGGCTATTCATCTTGACCTTTTTCTACCATCACTAATGATTTCTGCACCAGTGTTTGTCTTCTGGGGAACAGAAACAATGTTTTATTTATTAAACTTGTCATTGAACATGACAATGTAATTTACTGGCTTTCATCTTCTGCCAAGAATTCCTGTGAAGCGTAAAGTTTGCAAAAAGTCATTTCCCAATAAATCATGGCATCAAGTGAATATGCAATCTATTAGCCCCACATGAAAGAGTAAAGAGGAGACAGCACAGAAAACCTGCAGACTGCAAAACCACATTGCTAACTTTTAATAAATGGGATTAAAGTCACTCAAGTTGACTGCAGAGCTGACCACCTTAGTCTATGCAATGTTAATAAGTCTGATTAGGCTGATGTTACTCTCAAAACCACTGTGAGGTCTTTTTGCTTGGTTAAATTGTGGATATAAAACAGAACAGCATTTTCTTCATCAGCTATTTCTACAGTTAGGAGATAAGAGCGTATCCCAGCCTTGCAATCACTTTGTAAGGACGTTTGTGTGTCTGCCTAGCAGCTTTGCTATTGGAATAGATGCTGGCTGCAGCACAAGCACACGCACCCCGCAGGGCAGACATCCCGGCGCAGGCTGCTTTTCTGACACTGTAACCATTCAGTGTCACTTAATGCACCCAGTAACTTAAGATGCCTCCAGATATTTCCTTGTGACTCAGGTCAGCACTGTACTTTAATCCCTTTCTGTAGCTCCACAAATACCATGGTGTGGACGAGGCACCGTGCAGGTAAGCATCTCTTGCTTTCTAAAGACTGAAGGCACTGCCCCCTGCCCCCACGTGCAGATTCACCCTGATTCACCCAATGCAGGATTACTGCTGAGCAGCTACAAGCTTTCACAGACCTTGTAACAGGAAATTGTTCAAAGGATCTTCCTGACCCTGTCAGCCCTTTGGCTGAAACTCCTGTCATCTCTTTGCAGATGCACCCCAAATTACTGAGTCTGTTGTCCCCATCCTTCCACTTCATTCTTTCTTCCCAGATCTGCTGCTTCTGACTACCTGGGTTAGCTCAGCCATTGAAATAAGGCAATGGAACAGGTCTGTGGTGGTTCCCCAGCCTGATGATCTGTTTCTTGTGGATCATCTTCTTGCCTTCCATCCAAATATTGCAGAGGAAGCACCCAAATCAGTCTTTAGAGATAGACTGCTTTCACCCGTAGCAATGGCAGTACTGAGCTCAGCTTCAGCAGGCCAGCCAGGTTCTGTTTGCTGTTTCTAGAAAGTAAAGTAGCAGAAGAAATTAAGAAAAACGATCTGTAGGAAAACACAAGATCCCAGCACACATCATTCAAGGATCTGTGTTACAGCACATGCTGCTATCAGGAGATTCCAAAACAGGAGGTGTCACAGCCCCTTTCCACAGGACAGCACGGAGGTATCAGACTTCAGTACCTCTCAAAGCAACTACTTGTTTACCAGTGGATATTCACAGCTGAATGCACAGGGCACTGAGCACCTTCAGATGGGTGTGATGAGACAGGAAATCCTTCCATTTTGTTTTTAAATATAAAAACTAACCACAACAAACCCAAGGGCTCCTGAGATTCAGCACTGCCATTTGCCATCCTGACCATCTGCGGGCGCACTGCTTGTGATGCTTTCTTTTAATCCCGGATGATCTCTTCAAAGCACTGTTTTATCCTGCGTGCTGCTTGTTTCACATCCCAATCAATTTGCTCACGAAAGGATCAGAAGAGGAGCTGCCCAAATCAGATGGAGATTTTTTCCCTTGCACAAAACGAGCTGCTCCTGGCCTGGCAGATCTGCATTCTCCTTCCAGCCAACAGCAACCTAGTTTTTTTCCATACAAGTTGCATCAAAAACAGGAGAGAAAGCACACATTATTATAGCAGCAGGGAGGCATACACCCGATCACCGAATGACTACGAACAGACATGCTTACTGAGAACCTAATCAACACAGCTCCGTGCTGGGCTGTTAGTGCAGCCCCATGCTCCTGCCTCTGCTTTGGGACCAGCTCAGCACTTTCCAGTACCCCAAAGTCTCGTAGCTGGGGTTGTAAATTCATGGGATAACTCTGGCAAGTAATCGGATGCTTGGCAGGGCAGCGAGGAGACGGAGAGGTCATCTAATTAGCTCTCATCCCCCAGCATTCTCCTATTGCCTAAAAGGTCACAAAAGTAGGTTAATATGCCTTTCAGCTGTGCCCAGTAAAACGCACCTTGCTGATTACACCTCAAAGCTTGCAAACAGCTCAGCTTCATCCAAAGGATCCAAGGGGAAGAAAAGTTTTAAACTAGGAAGCTGGTGGTCTCACCTATACTAAGGCCATGAAATTCCCAACTCCATCCAATAAGATACTCAAGCACCCTGGAATTCCTCCCCTTGCCAGAACTCCAAGGCTTACCCACTGTTTCCATGTTTCTTCATGCTTTTCTTGCTGTTTATGTACATGCCTGACCTACCCCCAAGACAGAGCTGCAGTCAGTGTGCAATCCAGAGATGCATTTGTTTGTTACTTACATGTATTAAGAGACAGGTTATGCTGAGGCACTTACTTGCTAACCCCAGCTCATGTCAGACTTCCCCTTCAATTTCATACAAAGTTAAGTCACTCCACTTGACCAATTTCCACCTGAACACACTCTGCAGCACCTCCACCTGTACCAACAGCCCCATGAAAGCTGTACCTCACCATCCAGCACAGCAGTCGGCATGGAGCCAAGATCACATCGCTCTCGGCGCTGCGCCCAAGATGACCCCTGGATTTGCACAGTGATAGGAACTGCTGGATAAATGCAGTTTTCACCAGTCAGCACGATGCTGCTGATATTTTACCTCATGCCACCATTTCAGTTTTCTCATCCTTTGAATTAACTTACCAAAAGAAAAAAAAACAACAACAAAACCATCTCTTGTTTCTTGAGCCCGTCTCAAGTTGCCAGCACAGCCATCACACGGCCGCCTCAGCAAGCAGCAAGCTTTTTTTAAATCCAGCTCTTTCCCAAAGCAAAAAAGGGGAAGCCAGGTTGCAGGACATCACTTGCAAGCTCAGCACTTTAACACGGAACACAGAAAGCATCACCTGAAAGAACACAAAATTCCCAGAGGAAATAAAAAGCATTTCATTTACGGAGGCGTGGCTGCTTAAGGCAACCACTAAGCTTATGTCTTCAGTGCCATCTCGACCCTTTTTCCTTCCACACAAAATCCTCTTAAGTGCTCTTTCTGTTCTTGTCTAGCTGATGGTGCTAAAGTTCTCAGCTCCCAGGTTCTGCTTTCACCCAGACTGCTCGTCCTCCCACTCTGCAACAAGGATGTGATGGAAATCCCAAGGCACTGCACCAAGCAAGAACTCTGCTCTGCTTCCTGTAACTGAAAGACCTGGAGGACATCCCCTCAGCAATCAGAACAGCACCAGTAATGACTTGCTCTGCAGCCCAGCTATGAGCACTTAAAGCAATTTCTTATGGGTTTAAACCAAGAGGCAGGACTCCCAAATCAACCCCGTGCTGATAAATAACACAAGCTACGCCGGCGGAATATAAAACAGCAAGGCTGAAATTTGCATTCAGCAGGAATAAAGCAGGTAATTTATGGAAAGGGCAGCTGGATAAGTCAAGTGCCTACAGATGCACTCTGCAATTCCTCAGCCCTACTCAGACAAGGCAGCACGAGCTCACAGAGCACAAGCTCACTTCCACTCTAAATCCTAAAGGAGGACAGCGGGGCCAAAAAGAGAACCAAATAATACAAGGAAGTCTGATCTTTGATGCCAAGGACTCAAACCACCATTCTAGGAAACCGAGCACCAGGTATTACCTAACACAATTAAAGTAATTCTAAATAAAAGCCTATTTTGGACAACCACAGATAGGAAGCAGATCTTGTTTCTGATTCCTGAACTCAGAGATTTGTTGCATCTAAAAAGCCAGAAGGATTGGGTTGCCACTCCATTTGGCATGGAAAATTACAACTTTATAATTAGGAAACAAGCAGAGCAGCTTCCTCAAGCATTCTCCATTTTCTCCTTGTAATAAAACCTCTCAGCTCAATCAGCAGGGAGACATATTTAAAACTTGCTTGACCAGCATTCACCCTTAAATTCCTGTTCAAGTTAGAAAAGCTTTGTAATAAATAAATAAACAAACATAACCTACCAGCAAACAAATCCTGCACTACAGCACAGCTAGAGGGACCAGGAAGGTGGGAAAAGGTCTATAATGCTCAAACATTCATTGCTCCTTCACACCACATGGATTCCACCCACAATGGGGTTTCAAATTTGAAACTCCATGGTTTTAAGTGCAGTTTTCCCTCTTCCTTGCTGGAAATGGCAAAGGATTAGGAAAAAATGGGCAAGCTGGGGGCTTTGGATCTTTGCGCTAGGGGAAGAGAGACAAAGGTTTGGTTGGGCACTCCAAACTCTTCCGAACTCCTTACCTAAATTAACATAAAGGAGTGAAATTACAATGCACAGTGACTGACTGAGGATACAGATGAAAACAGAAGACCAGTTTCATTTTGAGCATCTTTAACTTTCGGAATTTTGTCCTTTGTCTGGAAAAACCACGATCACTGCATTGTATAGAAGTGGGACAGAAAACCAGGCTTAGCACAGACCTGAACTTCAGCCCAGCTGCCTGCACAGTCTCCTTTCAGAACTTCACACTTAGGCAGTAAAATTGCTAGCTCTTCAGAAGGCACTGAAACAGCTTCATGTTGAGATAAAACTCAAGGCAACACAGCAATGATGTGCACTGGCTCAAGGGGAAGAAAAAGAAATCAGCTCTGCAATTTGAATTAAGAGTAAGGAACCCTTTGGATGTGACCAAACATACCTCCAAAGGGCAGAAGGAGAATTCTCCATGCACAGTCTGGAGCTCATCAGCCATCCTTCGCATGGGAAACTCAACAGAGAAGAAGTCCAGCTGACAACTGTAGAATGTGTCTTTCCCAAAGAGAATCGTTTAAGTACTAATGTAATGAGCACTAAAAATAGTAATTCAAAAGAGCTAAACTGTGCTTTCATTCTGGTTTATTCCCAGATGTCAATTAATAAGATATCAGCATGTATATTTACCATATGAGGAAATCCCATCTGAAGATCTTGTGGCCAAAGATTTAGCATGGCTGCAATGACAGCATTCTCCATCCCAACAATCCCCGCCAACTTGATTTGCTTTGAGAATTTGCCTTTTAAGACAGTATTTTTCTAAGCTCATATACTTGGCTTACAAAACATGGACTCTACAAAATACGTCAAACCAGGATTTCTCAGAAGGCACAAAGTGCAAAGGACAGGCTGTGGGCAATGAAAACCTTCCCTGAGTTGATGCCATGGGTTTCAAGAGTGACAATCACAATCAGAAAAGACTCAGAGTTCAAGAAGATGAAAGCGTTATCCTCAGTTGATTGGTTTCATGAATTTTACATTATTTTGGTATAATGTATATAACCTGCATAAAACAGCAGCTGTAAGTGCCAGTGTCATTTCAGCTCCTTCCCACACCGTCTGAGTATTGTTTACTAAAGCAAAAGATCCTAGGGATACTCTAAATACTAGAAGGGAACTAACATTAAAACTGGAATTGCACCGTCTGCACAATGCTGATTCTAAGAGCAAGGTTTTATTAACACATCACCACAGCTCATTTGCCTCTTGTAACCAAGCCCAGTGATCTTTCTTGCAGTAGACCTGCATAAACCACACTCCAGTTGCCCCACACAGTGAGCAAGCCTTCGGGTGTGTTCACAGCCACCACAACACACAAATAACGGGGCAGCTGCCAAAGGTTCCTACCTGAAGTCCACCCAACAGCTGAGTCTAACACAGTACTGGAGATTCTGGTCAGGTTTCTCCCATGCCCACTGCTCTCCGTGACTAAACGTGAGAAATCAGAAGACAGCAAAAGCTTATAGCACAGAACTTCTAAAGAGCTTGTGCTTTATCTCCCCTAAAGAGTGATAAAGTCACACACCTCAACTGAATTATTCTTACAGTATACTTCTGCATTCCCTTAAAAGCAGCAGGTATCACCACTGTTGTTTTACACAAAGCCTGCCTGTTTTCCTTCACCTCTTTCTCTGTGAGGATTTCTGCTAATGCAGACATCAAGACAGTTGGTTGAACTCCTGACTAATAAATCCTGCAGCAGGTCTCATGCACAAAGACTTCGGCCAGAGCTCTTGGTCTAACATTCACAAGTGAAGTTAGATGCTCCAACGTGCCAACCCCACGCTCGGGTGCCAAGCACAGCTTTGCTCCAGCAGGCACAGAATCTTGATTATAAGCATTCTCCACCTTCCACTAGAAACCAAAGATCTCCATCCTGTGCCATATAAGCGGTGGGATCACCAGGACCTTCAGCCTCCAGAGGAAAGGATAAGATACTGCCTCTGAAATTCTTACAGTTGAAGCAAAGGATTAATTACTCAGCCAGCACTTTACATTCTTAACGTTCTTAACAGCTACATACAGACACATTCTTAACCTAACCATATTTGAGCAGTCTTAAAAAAAACGCCAAACCACAAATTCCCAAGCAGTACCAAGCACTGGAGCGCTTACAGCCCGTGTTACAGGGGTTCAGCCGGCACCCCGCCAGGTGGGCCGGGCCCAGCAGGACCGCTCCGCCCTTACTGCTGGGTGCGCCCAGAGGAGATGAGACCTCCAGGACTGCACCCCCTCCACGCACAGCACCCAAGGGAAACCGAAGGCTTTGTCCCTCGGGCGAGCTCATCCCGCCGGCACCGCACGGCCGGACGGCGCGGCTGCAAAAGGCAAAGGCTCCAACCCGAAGCCTGGGAGCACCGCACACCGCAGCGGTGCCGCCCCGGACGGGCTCGGCCGCCCCGCACGCCGCCGGTTCCTGGTTCCGCACAGCCGCAGAGGGACGCGGAGCTCGAGGCGGCGCTCCGCCCGCCCGTTCCGGCTCCGTTAGACGGCGGCACCGCGAGGCGCCAGACCCTGCGGGACCCCGGGCCCGGCCCCGCTGCGGGCCCAGCCCCCACCGCCGCCTCCCCCGGCGCAGGCCGCGGTCGGGGCCTCCCTCACCGCCGCCCCGGCGGGGGAAAGAAGCGGTGGGGCGCGGCTGCGGGGCTGGAAGCGGCGGGTTCCGGCGCTGCCCGCGCGGCGCTCACCATGGCGGCTCGGCGGGGCTGCGCTGGGCGGTGGCAACGGCGGCGCCTCCCGGTCCGCTCCGCTCCGCTCTCCCTCTTTCCGAGGCAGGCCGCAGCCCTTCCACTTCCGCCGTTGCCTAGGAGTGAACATCCGGGTCAGCGCCGCGCCGCCCCGCCCTCCCGCCGCAGCCCAACCAATCAGAGCGCGGCTCGCCGGCCATCGCCAAGTATGGAGCGCTGCGCGCGTACGGGGCGGGGGAGAATTGCGGGAGGAACCATTCCCTGCCGCAGGGCGGGGGAGCAGCGCGAGGCGCTACCAACGTCAGCGTGGGGGAGGGGAAAGCTGGGACCGGAAGAAGCGCGGCCAATCGGGTGCAGGGGGCGGGGCCTGCGGGAGCGCGCCGGTCTCGTGGTGGTGCCCGAACCCTAAGGCGGAAGGGAGGGCAGGGCTGGGCGCTGCCAGCTGCTGCTCGCAGGGTCAGGTGTGCTGCCGGTCATTCCTCCATTCCCTCAGTCCCAGAGGACAGGTGATGAGAATTAGTCGGCTTCTGGTTAATTAAGTACAAGGGTAATTTGAACAGCAAGTGTCCAGCTTGCCTGGGAGCTTAGCTTTGATTCTATAAAGCATGCGTGTGCCTGCTGGAAGGTGAGCAGGTGCTTGCACGTTTTGGTGACTTTAGAGCTCAAGAAGCTGATAGACATCTGTGAAATAAAATCAGTGGATCCGGTAAATAAAACATTCCTCTGACTGTCCTTGGAAGAAATCTATTCCTAAAGTACTAAATTGCCTTTCAATGATCTCAGGTAAAACCAGTCCCTGTTTCTGACTGTGCTTCCTGTGCAGAGCGCGTCAGGGTCAGTAGTGGCACAGCTCTCCGTTGCAGCTTTTTGGGAGCAATCTTTTGGGCTGTGCTTCGTGAGAGTTTGGTGCCAGGATCCCGAGAACCCTCTGCTGGTGCTCCTTGGCTCCTGCATTGCAGGCCTGGCCGTGGTGAGCCAAAAGCCCGGCTCTTGTTCTGTTTGCTTTCCTTCTTTGCTGTAGAAACTGGAAATGCTGTCAAGTGGAGTCATGCATTGCTTCCTGCTCTGATGCAATGGTGTGAAACCACAGCCTGTGTGCAATTGTAATAGAACTTATGTATTCTTAAGGGAACAGCTTCATTTTTTCCTGGGAGGTGACATTTTGTGGTACATCTACCCGCCAGGAGTGGAGATAGCCAAAACCAAGCTCTGACTTTCCACTAAAACATTATCACAGATGTTTTTGGTTCAGCTGTGAATTTTAGTAGCTCTCCGATACCAAGCAGAACCGTCCAAGAGATGACTGTGCTCACTTCAATTAACAACACAGGGCAGAACAGCTGTGACTTTCAGGTTCAAGGCAACAAGCTGATTTCCAGGGATGGGACATGTTAGCAAGAGTTGCCCGGCAGCACGAGGTGGAACTGTTGGAGATCATGAATTATAAAGCCCAAACTGTCCTATATGTTGATGACTGTTGCTGTCACCAATTTTTCTAAGTTAACCTTGGCCTATATTTGGTTGATTTGTTTGTTTTTAAACCTTTTCGGTGCAGAAACAGAATGAATCTGGGAGGCAAAGAGTGGAAAGCAGAAGAATGATAACCTCAGGAAAAAAAGGAGCTATGTTACTTAACAAACAAAAGCACATGAAAAAACACTACCAAACAAACCCTAGGATGGGAAACAATGTCTAGTAGAAAGGCCACATGACCTCAAAAGGCATTTCCTGCTCTAGAGTCTCCAAGTTCAATTCTTTGCCAGTACTATTGAGCCTAACCTCCCTGAAGCCAGTTTGTAACATGCAGCAATTCAAGCTCCTTCTATTTCCCAGTCCCCACATCCTTCAGTCCTTACATTCCTTCAGAAGTCCCTACCAGCACTAATTAAGAAAAGGCCACCTTCATTACTCAATAGATTATTCCTTCCTTTTACAGGGTTCCATGCATCTCATGTGCACATTTTCCTTGCAGCAGGGTCTGGGAGGACAAACACATGCTCTAAGCTTCACAGCTTTTGTCACACAACTCATGCAAACTCCTCAGTGACTGTTTTGCTTTTAGGTCTTACAGTTAACGATCAGAAAAGGTTTCTAGCTGTTTGCTGAAGACAGAGCAAAAGCAGATTTATGCAGCCTAGTATATTTTAAACAATTTGAGATCTGAATGAATGTTGATGCCAAGAGGATGTTTTTCTTACATGTAGAAATACAAGCATCGTGGATTTTGTTTTCCTGCTAATAGGTATAAAGCAGCATAAACAGCTGCTTTCTGTTTTCCCAAAAATATTTGCATTAAGAAGATCTGCAGATTCCTTTTGAAACTGATGTAACATCTTTTCAAATGAGGACCAGCTGCTTGCTTTGCTTGTTTATAGCAGGACATGCTTAAGGGAACGTTTTTGTTTGTTTCTTAAGATGTAGGAGCAAGCTCTTTGTTGCATTTTGCAGTGTGGAGATCTCAGCTGGCAGAAGGCTCCCTGTATGTAACTACAGTTATGGCCAACCTACCTTCTGTTGCAGTTCTTGGAGAGGCTGACACAAAACAAAGATTATTCAGTGCCTGAGTGGGAGACATTCAGTAGATCTGAGTGCTGTGAGGTGGCATTAGCTGCACTCCAGGCATGTCCCATACCTCCCAGCATGGAGTCATCCACCTATAGCCAGAAGCATGCTCAAAAAGCTCAGCAGCAGGCATTATTCATCTTAGAATGAGTGCCTATAAACAAAGGAAGCAAACAATTATGTTAGTTGGTGGCTTAACAGCCCTACAACATCAGATTCATGTGCAATTAATAACAAGGCTTTTCATCTTTTAATCAGCAACTATAAAATACATATGCTCTCCCTGTACTTTTGATTATATTCAAGGAAGCAAAAGGATAAATACTTCTTTTTTAGCACTGTCACGTTTAGCCAGAACTCCTTCAACACGATATGCTTTCTACTTTATCCTCCTTGCATGTGTTGCATGCACAATGAAACTCTGTTTATTTTGTTTATTCCAGCATTCAGCCAGGACCAAAATGTAACTGAGAACATGCTTAGAAACCAGGTCCTAAAGAAAGCTTTAACACTTTACCAAACACTCATTTTTCCACTAAAGAAAAAGACATCTTAGGCTTTTTTTTTCTTCTTTTTTTTTTGTTTCAGTCAGATTGCCCATTTTCTTTCATGTCCAGCTTGAGGCACTTGAAAGATATGTAAACTTTTTATTAGGGGTTCTCATAAATTGAGTTTACTGCTGCAAGAGTCTCCACTTCCAGCAATGGCAAAGTTTAGCTTGCTGGTTTGTATTAGTCAGTAAGCCAGCAGCATCACTTGATTTGAGGCTGAAAACTGAGCGTTTCTTGGAAACTAATATAGAAAAAAGGTACCTGCAATGCTACCCAATGGTTTGGAATTTCGTATTCAAGCCATAGATAGTTCTCCCTATGGAGATCTTTGTACACATTGTCAAAATAGCTGCACAAACAATAAAAACCACCTCCTTCCCATTCCAATTCCAAGGCAGCTTTGCTGAGGGTACTCTTGCAATTCAGTACAAGAGCTGATGAGAAAATCAAAATACAACGTTTGGTAAAAAGCAACTTGCTGTCCATTTGGAGAGGTTTGAGGCGTTCCTCCTCCCATACCAAGAATGCTAAAAGAAGGCTCCCAAATGAGACTCTTCATCAGCATCCAGGCAGATGTACTGCCTGCCTTAGAGGTTCATCTGAATAACATAAAAGGCAATAAACTTAGTGGCCTGAAACGTCCATATAATTGTTTATTTCAGTCCAAAAGTACCTGCCCACCCTCGTGAGTGCCTTCAGAAACACCTTGCAGTTGTTTGCAGCCACACTCTTTCTGTGTCCCATAGATTTCCACCCAGTTGTGTTTCACAGAACGCATGATGCCAGTGGGCACGTCAGTGAAACATATCTGAAACCTCACCACACAAAACCCAGCAGAGCCTGCTCACAAAAGGACCACGAGGCTTTCTTTAAATATCAATCCCAAAAGGCAGACTGCAGAATTACTGAGATTGTTTTTCAGTATATGCCTCTTCATTTTGTATTCAGGGATGCTGTTTACTTCTGTGCTTGTGATTGCAATTTTACCTTTATATTTTAAGCATAGAAAGTGCAGTAGGAAAGATCTCTCAGAACTGTCTTTAGCCTGAGCAAAGAATATAAAGAACAGTCTTGTCAAGCTTGGTCATTAACTGCACTAATAATTGCCTACAGCCTGTCATTAAAAGAGAAGCAATGAGAAGCTGATTAAATGCACCAGAAAGAAACAAAACTTTCCATTCCTTTCCTTCTTCCTTGACACGTTGCACTTCCCTGGAAGCATGCTAATATACCAGCCAAAACAGTTGTGAGGGCTTGGATTCCTTCTTAATACAATAGTCACAGTTCACTAGTTAGAATCTGCATGGAAAAAAAGTGCTTAAAGAGCTGAGGAGTCCTTTCTGCAGGATTATTCATTAGACAGTCTCTATCAGTACAGTGCAGTAGTGCTTTTTCAACAATCAAATGAAAAAATGGATCACAAAGTAGCACGCATCAAATGAAGACGTGTTGTAGCGGTGCTGATGCCTGCAAGGGAGAAAGCCAAAACACAGGAGTTAGCAAAAGCTCAGATCAATCTTTCCATGCGAGTGCTTTCCTTCAGGTTCCCGAACCAAACTTCACGTTCATGGCAAAAGCAGCTTAAAGCAGAATTAGCAGAATGAGCTGTGACACGTCTTGTTCCATTTTTTAAAGTTCCACTTCAGTCAGCTGTACCTGACAACCGCAACCAGCAGTACTGCACTGCTGGATGTAACTGAATGCAACATTACATCAGCTTTGCAAAAGTGGCACGAAAATACATTAGCACAGACACAGGATGGACTTATTAATGTGAATGTGATCACTATGAAAGGGCTGAATGATCACTCTGCATCACAAGCTGTGTTTCCTAATGCAGTACCTCAGCCTTTAGCCTATTGTTCATCCCCACAGTATCTGAGTGCCTTCCACATAAAATCAATAGGAATACAAAGTAGACTTAATGGAGTGTCTGGCACTTTTCCCACTTGAAGGCAATGTCCTGCTGAGGAGGGGTTTCTTTTTCCTCAGAAGCTGGATTTAGACTTCTTTTTGTTGTGGCTCCAGTAGCAAGGAGGCTTTCAAAGAGGAAAATAAGCATCAGTATCTGCTGGCAAACACTGGTGTATATTCCTCACTAAGTGTGAAGAAAAAATAACCGAAGTGGTGACCAAGAGAAGTTTCCAGCCTGGGTTTCATTCTCTCTGTAACATGAAAGAAGCAGTCTGAGAGCAAGTGAGGACCCACTATGGCTGTGTCAACCAATTCAAGCAGATAACTCCTACGCTGCTGTCTTCCTATGCAGATGACTGCTGCTCTTGGCAGAAAAAAAAGTGTGTGGGAGGGGATTCATATTATTTAATAAATATGCAAGAACTTACATGTGTATTCTTTGGAAAAGAGGAGTTTGGGAACACATTTATGCCCAACAGGGAACTGTCAAGAGAGATGCTATAGGATTGTTTGAAAACATGCCTTGCACTAGAAGAGGCGATATATTCATCCCAGGTGAAAGTCAGGATTTAAAAGAAAGCCAGATGTAGTTTCGTAACAAAAATTATTGAGATGAATGTGAATTTGTCCCATACTGCATTATGCACAAGCTAGGGCAAAAGGTGAAAAGATGAGTAACAGCAACATAAAAACCTAAAGGGTTGAGCTGTGGTTGGTGTAGCACCAGGGAGGCTCTCCACCTCTGGGTACAAGCAGGGGCTGTGCTCCCTGCAAGGTTCTGTGCAGCTTCTTCCCTAGGGAAATACAGTTCTAACCAGCTCTGTCTCTTGACTGTTTGATGGCCATCTGTTGAACAACAACCCACAGTGTATTTATGTCAATCCCTAACGTTAAACTGTGAACAATCCTATTATTTTAATACTTTAAGTGAGGTATACAATTAAGTCAGTGAGTGATAGAAGATCTGAACCTATTACAGTTTGATTTCCATCAGAGAAAGGTGGGGATTTTTGAAGCTTCTTTCAGTGCTCATCCTCCTCTATCTTTTCACATATTTATTTTCTATGCTGACAAAAAGACTGGAAAAGGAGAAGAGACTGCAAAGGAAGAAGGGAGGGAAGGTAGCTCACGCCAGACTGCGAAATGTAAAACAGGTTTTTCAAAACCACGTGTTCTAAACATCACCTTGGAGTCATACAATAATAAATACTCCATATTAAACTGAGAGGGTCTAATTGTCAAGTTACTATAGCAATGGGGAGAAAAGGCTGTCCTCGGACACATTCTCTCCTGCCTTAGTTTTCCCTTGGGTGAGCAGGAGAGAAGGGGTGCAGAGAATGTGTTCTAGATTGTTAATGGATAACATTTTCCAGAGACCTCTCTCATCAGTCAGTGACTCCAGGATTTAAAAGAAGCAGACATTTCTCAGAAGAAATCTGGACATCCAAAACAATTACACTGAACTATTCCATCTCCTTAGAAGGGATTTAAAGCATCAGGTTCCTGACACCAGGCTGTCAAAATACTTCAAGACCCATTACAGAGCAACATGACCCTTTGTAAATCGTCTTACAGCCCAACAGCTCACCACCACTTCCTTCATCCGTGAAGAAACAGTGCATTCCAGCAACTCGAAAAGCCTGAAAACGAGTAAGTGTGAAGTGAGACTACACATTGGCAATAACAAATACCCAGCACAGGCCAAAGAGAAGACGGTACTGCTGGGTTGTTTTCCAAATATCGATTGCTAGAATTCAAACTGGGGGGAAAAAGAAAAGAATTATCTGGATGCTTCAAATATCTTTTCCCTCCTAATATTTTTCAGAGCTGAGTGTGCCTGGAAATAGAAGGGTGGAGCTGGCAAACTGGGATGTACCACAGGATCAGCAGTTTTCTAAAAACACCCCTTCATCCAGTCAGGGAAAAAATTGCTTGATGCTGTTGGTATTTTTATAAGCAATTTGATGCATGGCTCTATTTTTGATACTGACCCCAATGTGAAGTGATACGAGTACAGTGGATGGGAAAGAGGAGAAAATGAGGCTCCCTTTACAGGGAAAGATTTGCCTTCTCCAGTGTAAGATTATAAAGCTGCAAGGGTTTGGCTTAACCGTGTGCTTTCCAAAAACCTAAATAAATAAATTAGGTTGTTACCTAAGTATAACTTATGTTTGTAAGAGCCAGTTATGAACATGCTTTGGTGAAGGAGTTAAATCAACGTCTCCCACCATTGCTTTAGATCAGGAACAGTTACACCTTTAAGATAAAGCAAAGTGCACAAATGATAATAAATAACTTCAGAAAATTTTCACCCACTTTGGAAAGTTCTGACATTCATTTGTCAGCTCGGTCTTTCTCTTACTTCTTAAAGAACATCCAGTTTTCTAAAACAGAGCCTTCTCCTCCCTAAGTTGAACTTCATCAAAACAAGTAAACACTGTTAAAAATTCATGCTAACTTAAGATATGATTACTTGAAAAGCACCCTTTTTTTTTTTTTTAAACGAGGCTTCTAGATTAAGACTTAAAAAAAAAATAAAAATGCTACACGGTACTCATTACAGTAAGCTTGAAACTATTTACACACACATTCCCAGTTTCCACAGCACTGCAGCCCACTTCAGGCTGTACCCAAGACCGGTGATTCACTTAAGCTCATAATTCACTTAATAACTCTCCCACAAATCCTCACCTTAATGCTGCCATCATAACTTCCTGAAGAGCACTCTTTTCTTTCTGATAATACTCAGATGTTTTTCCCACATAAGGAAGCAGGCTGAGAGCTGAGGTTGGCATTAAGTAAAGGAGGCAATGCCTAAGGTAACACTGGGGTTGATAACTGCTTTTTGTTCACACTTGTACCTTGTGGGAATGATGTTGTTTCTGCATTTGGTATTAAAAAGAGCAATTGGTTTGAAGAAGTAGAGCATCATGCATTTATATTCTGTAACTTATCCTTAGAAAGAGTTGATCTAAGAAGTAAAGTACTATATATGCTAACAGCATCTTTTAGAAACATTATTACTGAATTTTGCGATTAATTCTTTCTTACGAATGCATGATGCTCTACTTCTTCAAACCAACTGCTCTTTTTAATACCAAATGCAGAAACAACATTCCATTCCTACACTCTCCTGTTGCAATTGGCAACAAAACCTGCTTTATCAGATATACTGTCCTGGAAAATTATCTGGATGTTTCCTACAACCTCATTTCAAACCCTGAGGTGATACTGAAAAGGTGAGCTGTGCAAGATGAGGGTCCAGTGTGACCTTTCTGCTGTGGAAATGGCTGCCTGTGGGATGAACGCTGAGATAGGGCCCTGCAGCAAAAAGGGCTCTCACTGAGCCACAGGTGGGAGCAGCTCTGTGTGCTGTGCCCTGGTGTGTGAGGGGATGAGGACGCTGCCTGGAGGGTCTGTGCCCTCGCAAGGGCACGGCGGGAGCTCTGGATGAAGAGACGGGGCTCAGGAGGGGCTGGAGCCGGGCAGTGCGGGGAAGAACAGCCCTTCTGGGGCTGGAGGCCGTGGGCAGGAGCGGCCTTGAAGAGCAGAGCCGCCATCGCGCCTTCCCGCCCGTAACCTTGACAACGGGACGAGTGAAGTCTCGCGAGACATCCCCTGTCGCCTCCAACCCGCGGCGGAGAGTTTCGCGAGAGTCGCTGTGAGGAGAAGGAGGAGGACGACGAGGAGGCGGTAGAGGCGCGGCCTGAGGTGGGAGGGGTCTGTCAAGATGGCGTCGGAGGGCGAGCTGGGCAGGAAGTGGGATCGCTGTCTGGCGGACTCCGCAGTCAAGCTGGGTAAGGGCGGGGAAGGCCGGGCGCAGGAGGAGGGCCCGGGGAGGAGCGGCGGCGGCGGCGGCGGCTCGGTGTGTAGCCGCGGCTGTGGGCTGCGGCCGTGCCCGGCGGGAAGGGCCCCGAGCGGCCTTGTGCCCGCCTGAGGGCCCGGAACGGCGGAGGGCTCCGCAGCTCCGCCCTCACCGGGAGGACCGAGGAGCGGAGCGGCTGGTGGGAGCCTCGCAAGGTGACCTTGGCGGCGGGTTCGGAGCCCCGCTGCTCACAGCCGGCCGGGCCGATGGCGGAGGGTCGGGTTTGACCTCTGCTTTGACGCTCCTTGCCTTAAAGGTGAGCGGTGTCTGTGAGAAACGCCGGCAGGCTGAGCGCCGAGGGGCTGCGTTGCTGCGTCCGTCCCTGCCACCACTGCGGTTTGGCCGGGATTGGAAACTTGGTGTTAGGATTGTTGGTGTGCGAGGTGGGCTGTGTTTATTAAAAGCAGTGAGCAGCGTGGCGTGCTGCTGGCTTTGCTGTGCGTTCCGTACTGCAGCGTGCACGCTTTGACATTGAGCTTTCCATCCGGTGCCCCAGCTCTGCACGCAGCTCTGCCTCTTCTTAGGGCGTTAGAATATCTCTTCTTGTTTTCTTCTTTGTTTATTTGTCCTTAAAGCTAGGGGGGATGGTTATGCACTGAGACAGGGGAGGTTTAGGTTGGATATTAGGAGGAAGTTTTTCACACAGAGGCACTGAACAGGCTGCCCAAGGAGGCTGTGGATGCCCCATCCTGCAGGCATTCAAGGCCAGGCTGGATGTGGCTCTGGGCAGCCTGGGCTGCTGGTTGGTGACCCTGCACACAGCAGGGGGTTGGAAGCAGATGATCATTGTGGTCCTTTTCAACCCAGGCCATTCTATGACTGTATGTGTGTCTAAGGCAATTCACATGCAGCAAACCACGAGGTTTCAAATCAACCTGGGAGTTTTGTGAGTGATCAGAGCTCATTTGTGTGGTTTGGTGATCTTCACATCGCTGTCTGACTGAGAGAGTGGTCGTGATTTTGTGGAAAAGAAACATGGTGATGTAGCACTTAAGGACACGGTTTAGTGGGCAGTATTGATTGTAGGCAGACAGCTGGCCTGGGTGATCATAGAGGTCTTTTCTAACCTGAATGTTTCTGTAGAAAGGGTGCATCAAAGCAAATCTTTAAGTGCTCTGTACGGAGTGACATGTGCCTGATATGGGAGGTGTGAGTGCCCTGTTGGTGCAAAAGTCTTTTTTTAGGATCATAAATAATATCTGAGAAATGTGAGTGTTTATCTCTTGTTCCTCTAGTGGCCTTAAGCTTGAAAGCTGATGAGGAACTCAGGGCTTTAGTTGCCTAATACTTTTCCATTAGAAAAGATGTTTAATAATTTTGAGTAAACTGAAACTTCCATTGTTTATAACAGGCCTTTGAAAAGTGTCAAGTGCTCTGGAGCAATGTTTTGTCTTCTGAAATTCTATTCAGGTTTGCCTGACAAACATATCCAGATATGTTTATGTTTCCATACCATTGGTTGCTTTATCATAAAATATTAAGTATGCCAGATTATAAACAAGAGCTTGTTCCATGCTGCAGCTGTACATGTAGGGGTCCTTTATGTGCAAAGCCTCCTTGGGAGGCTGGAAGAAGCAGATTCGGCTTTGGTTATGATGCATCATGCCTCTTCATCAGGCCTTTTGTTTTCAGTTGTTTTCTTTTTCCAAAAGTGGTGATGGGGGAAATAAGATGTACTCAGAATTTCTGTGCCAGAGCTCTGGGGTTTCAGCTTATGTCCACAGTGGCATTAAGTAGAGGTCTAAGGAAAATTCAGGTTTGTCAGTGCATTGCCTCAGGTTGGCAGATGAGCTGTGTTCTTTGATTTTTATCCTTAGCTCCCTCTCTCCTCACGTGCAATAGATTTTTATTTTTGTTCTTTTAATTTAGTACCTGCAGCAGCCTCTTTTATGGCAGTAACAGCAGACTGATTCGCTGTGGACTTTGAAAGCCGTAACACCCCAGAAAATGCCTCTTATTGCAGTTGTTACTGAGAGAAGATGATGCTGGTCTTGAAAATGGATGTAGGTTGGGCAAACTGTTAACTGAGCACTGGCAGCACCAGCTCAGACTATCTCAGTGGGAGTGATGATTTTCTCTGCAGGATTTCAAAAGCTTGCATGGTTGTGATGACTTTTTGTAACGTTACTCTTGTGTTAACTTCTCCAATAAACTCTCAAGGGTGGTTGTTGTAATGCAGAGAAAATAGATGAGCTTTTTCACTTGAGAATTTTGTCAGTTATGTGAGATGTAGGAATGGACCAAATCCTCACTTCTTTGTTGGGTGCTGGCTTCTGGCCTGTGTGTTCCATCACATCCCAAGCACTAGAGCAGGAAGTACCTCCGAGCCAGTGGCTGGGGAAAAAAGTGAACCTGGTGATTAGCTCTCATTTTCCCCTTTTAGGTGCTGTAACTAAAGATGGACATTCAGTTTCTGAACCTTTGCAAGCCTGAAAGTTTTCCAGCATCTGTGAGAACTGTAGTGACCAATTTAACTCTGTTTTAATGTGAGGGATGAGGGTACACTGGCAGCAGAGGAGAGTACCTTTATAAGCAAAAGTGTTTTGTTAAATAATAGCTATGGGGCATCTGCAGCCTGTCCTGTATTATTAGTCTGTTAAACTTCCCATTAGTTTCTTAAAACTGTTTGTGTTTGGCTGTGCTGTTTGTAGTTATGCTGTGCTGTTTTAGTTGGAGATGTCCTGCTACTAAAACGTCCAAAATACACGTTTATCTTAAGCTGTATCTTTTTTTGAAATCCAGTATTATATTTTTGATCTCCTGGTCACTATTTGTATGCATCTTGTAATTCAGTATTAAAAATCTTTCTTTTTTTCCTGTACAAAATAGACCTGTTGTCAGGTCTGGTGAAGACAGTATTTCATCTCAAAGAGCTGGCTTCTTTAAACTGCTGTGTAAAATGTCAGAGCATGGTTAATTGGGCTTGTGTACTACTCTTCTTTTTAAGGAGACTGACATTTATTCTGCTAACGATGAGGATGACTCTAAATCTGGCTGCTACCACAGTATTTTGTGCACAGTGGGCTGGTTTGCACATCCTTGGCTAACCAAGGGGTTTCTCTGGTGAGTGATGCAGATCACACTGACTTGTGTTTCTCAGAGGCCTCAAATGAATTGCTTCCAATCCCGATGTTTAAAGGGTTCTGGCGGTGGTTTTACTTTCTCTTTGCTTTGTTTTTTAACTAAGTGATAGCTGTCTTTCTAAATAAAGAGGCAAAAACTATTTGTAAAAGACTGGCAAAGTTGTTTTTCTCTGTTAGGCTATAATTTGGGGCATGTGGATATGATGTGCTGTTTTCAGAGCAAAGAGTGTGTATGGAAGTGGAGGTGGAATTTGTACGTGTGTTGTTTTGTTTTGGAACTGTTGTAGTTTTACAGGATTAAATGCTGTAATTTACCTGTAACCAAAAGGTAATCTAGGAAATCTGTTTACTTTTTGGCTTGCGTGTTAAGTTGCTGTGCTGACATCAGCTTATTTTTTTGCAGAAGATGAATGTTTTGAAGTATGTCTGTGCTTGACCAAGATTCAGCCTGGAAGCTTGTGAAGAACTCAGCATAATAATGTCCATTTTCCTCTAATCCTCTGTTTTGACATCTGAAAATAAAATGCTTCTAATTCCCATTTAATAGGAATTTTTTAGGGGAAGAAGGCACTTTCAATTGTCCTGCAACTGTTACATGATTTCTTCTGGCTTGCATCATCTTGCCTGCTTGAATAGCTGTCTCTGTTAATGGCAGGGGTAAAATGGTATTGTTTGTGTCATTCCCCAGATTGAATTTGTCAAAGAGAGTCATTGTGTGGATTGCAATGTCAGTATTTTTAAGTAATCCTTCACATGGTTATGAGCAGGACAAAGTCAGTCTATATAATGATAAAACTTGGTTACACTTTCTGAAAACTGGATTAAACTTTGTCTAAATATACAAAAATACTGAAATTCTTATTTTGAAGTTTTTGTCAGTGTTGTTTTGTTGTTTTTTTTTTTTTTTTTTTTTCTTGGCAATTATAACGTGCCATTTAGGCTTAGCTACCAGGACAGAAGACTTGTTTTTCATTTGGGAATTTGGTTTTAATGCTGGAGAGCACAAACGTTATGCGTGCACGCAACTGCATTATGATGTGCATTATGATTTGTTTTTAACCCCAGCTTCTTTTCCTTTGTCTGTAAGGTGGCAGCTGGTGCTGTTTTGCTCGTGTCACCATGGCAGGGAGCTGCAAGCTGTGCTATGGGGAGCCCTGCTGGTGCCTTCCTCCAGCAGCTCCTGGCAATACTTCTGGTGTGCCAGGAAGCCCTAAGGAAGAGCTGGGATGTCCATATGATACTGCAGCCATTTGAAACCCCCTGACTTCATAAGATCTCCTCTGCTGGAAATGAATTCAAAGCACACCGACTTCCTCATCCTCTGCATTAGTGCATTGTTAAGGTGCCAGCTGTGCCTTTTTTGGGAGTTGGCACATGGGAACACTGTCCAGCAGAAGGGGATTCCTGCCAAGTGATGTCCTAAATCACTTGTTAGGTCCATGAGATGTGACAGCATTTTGTGGGAACAACTCCTTGCTCTTTGAGACTCAAATTGAATTCTGTCTAAATCAGGCCTGCTGGTACATGTTTGATAAGAATAAACTGTTAGCCGTTAGATTTGAGAATTTGGGCTGCTTTTCAGAGCATTTCTACTGCATGTTGCCATCTCTGCTTCTTGCTACATTGTCACTGTCCCTTAGACATCAGTAACGGTGGATGTGAAGGAGTATGGCTGTCAGAGATGCAGCCCTGATTTGTGCCTAAAAGCTTCATGCAGTATTAAGAAGATCCGTTCTGCTGGCTGAATTATTCACAGAGCTGCTTTTCTCTTTTCTCCTTACCCTCTGTAAGAGGGAAGGAGGAAATGTATATGCCTTCTTGTCTCCTTTGCCAGTGTGGGGAGTTTCTTCTCAGGCTCTGAGACTGAGCAGCTGTGACCGTGTAGGAGATCACGGACTAAACTTGATACTCCCTGCTGCACTCAGTCTGTGTGCAGAAGTGCTGATGTCTATCTAAGGTTTGCATCTGGGCAGCAGTTAAACTGCAGGAGTGCTTAAGGGTGAAAGCGGCCCCTGAAAGCATGTCAGCATTTTCATATTATATGGGTGTTTGGGTATTTTTATTCTGTCTTTCCAAGTATTCTGTGTTACTACAGTCAAATGCTACAAGAAAACAAAACACACTTTTTCCAGCTTCTTCCTCGAGCGCTCGGGGTATGGTTTCACTGTGCTTTCTTCCAGTGTCCTTGCTCGTTTTTCTGTCTGCAGTGTAAACAGTCCACGCAACAGGGGAGATGAGAATGAAAGCTTGAAGGTTGGTGTTTGAAGAAAATCTGACTCCTGCCATGAAAGACCAAGCAAAGAGTGTGCTTGGAATTAATTTTCTCTTGGTAAATCAGTGGTTGCGTGCTCTCAGCCTTCAGCTGGTGCTTAGCCCTGTCCTGTAATGCTCCAGTGTGCAAAGAAGGCTCACTTTGCACAATAGTTATCTGTGTACATTGCCAGTCTTTTTTTTTAGAAGCGAGATGGGGGGAGGTGAGGATGGGACACCCCACAACAGGAAGGAAAGGGATACTTGGCGAGCAGCCTCTTTTTGAATACCTTAATTTTTCTTAAGTGTTTAAAGCAAATTCTGTTGCTGCTGAGCTGATGCTTGCTGCTTGATGCTCGGGCCTGTGCCGTTAAGCCTCAAAGCTGTTGCTGTCACAGAAACCAACTGAGCTCCATAGATTTTCTTGATTGAAATGGAAAGGTTTTAGTTGGGAAGCAGACTGTGGTGGAACAAATCCTTCACTGCTTGAGTCTAGTCTGCATGGAGGTGTTGCTTTGTTACAACAAGAAGCCAAATTCCAGCAGTTGCTTCTTCATTTTACTGCAGTCACTTAGAAGAACTAAGTGTAAAAGAACAGAATCTGAAGGAGAGCCTGAAGCTTTGTGCTTGGGAGAGGAAAATCATCTGATGAGAAAAAAAAAAAAACAAAACCCAAACTATTAAGTAATTGAAAACCTTTCAGCTGCTATAGCAACGATGACACATTGCCAGATGTCAGCAAACATTTTAATCCATCTATTTAAAAACTTCAGGCTATTGGAGGAAAGGCTGTCTAGGTGTGGCAGCTTTCATAGCTGCTTCAGCCTGCAACTACTTGGGTCGCTGGGAAAGAATTGTATGGGGTCACTGCTGGAGGCACTGCTGATTAAATTTATAGAAATAGCTTTTCCCAGATGTTCTTCTGGGGGCAGAAACCTCTCCTGAAGATCTGTTTCTCTGCGAGACACTCGTGTGATGTCCTGGTGGGGATGCAGCGCGTGCTCTTCTGTGTGTTAGTTTGATTTGAGGTACCGTGACGTTTTTCTTGGAAGGTGTGTGAGCCAAAAAAGCAGAAATAAAAGTTTCCAAGGGCAGCTTCTGTGCCTCACGTCGGTTCTGTGTGGCTGTGCCCATCCGTGCAGCCGGGGAACGCAGCGCAGAACCACCCTGTCCTCTGCTGACACTGACTGTAAATGAGTTTAAGCTGAGATGACAGATGGAGGGTGGAAGAGGCTGCTTTCCTAGTTAAACATTTTAAACTGTCAGAGGAGGTGAAAAATGTGTTGTACCCTTTCCTGTGGCCTTTTCCTCCAAAGAGCCTGTCATGCAAGAGAGGGAGTGAAAATGTGCCCGGTGTGGCTCAAGCCCTTGGCTTTTCCATGTTTGTTTGTTTTTATTGTAAAGTAAACCTCTCATGCTTTATTGTTCTGAAGCTCAAGCCTGGCCTAGAGGTGCTGCTCTTTAGTAGAAACAGCTGCAGACCCAGTGTCCCCTGGTCAGGTGGGAAGCTCTTTGAAGCAACGTGTTGCCTCTTTAAAAGGAAATTGAGCATGTGAGAACTTAAACCTGTAAAACTCATCAAGGGCTCTGCCATTGTTTATCTCTGGTGTAACTTTATATAGAATTAAAGCAAAATGCATTACTTGGCTTCCAAGAAAAGATGGTTCAGCTCACCCTTGGTCTTGGAGACACAGGAAATGACCACATAACCACAAATACTTTCTAGTGGAACGAAGATGAGTGACAAACTGTCCACAGAAATAGATTCTTAACCAGATGGGCTAAGAAGTGAAATGTAGCTCAAGCTTATGGTTTGAAGTTAAAACCAATGTTTAAACCAACCAAGAAGAGAGCAAATGTTATATAAGCAGTGGCTACATGAGAGGGCAGATCTGAGCTCTTCTTATTGATAGGGGTGTTGGGGTCAGCCACAGCTTTCAACACAGGTTGTTGCTTTTCCTAACCAAGAAATGAAATGAGCCTAACTGCTTTTGGGAATGGGCATGCTAATGAACAACTTCTTGGGCTTTGTCTGTCAGGTTTCCTTCTTGTGCAGAAAACAAAGAAAAAAAACAACACAAAACATTACCTGGCAGATCTATATTTCTCTGTACTGTTTTCATTACTTAAAGCAAGGCCCTGGCTAATTTGCCATCATCTTTCTTAACCAGTCAGCCACTGTACTTACCTTTCTGCCCAATAGGGTGGAGTGATAGCATCTAAAACTCACACTTTGCATTTTCATTGCAAAGAGAAATGCCAACAGGAAGCAGTGCTGATGGTGTCTGTGCAGAGCCCTCACGACTGGGGGTGTGATTCTCACTTCTGAAGGAGGGAGGTGAAGAGGACTCCAGATAATGAAGGTTTCTGAATGCGGTTGGAAAGAAAATGTATTAACTACAGCTGCTTCTGTATTGTAGCCTTTTAAAGACAAGAACGTAACTGGTTTACCACCAGGCTGGTAAGAAGAAATGTGGGTTTGACTGATAATGGCGTCTGGAAAATGTGGTGACATTAGAAACTGCTTGGGCTGTGCATTGAGATGATGCAGAGTTTGTCATCCTTTAAATCATTTCTCATTGATTAGCTAAACTGTTTGAATTGGCAGAGGGAATCTTCTCTTGGACTGGAAGTGTGGGACTGGTATTGCTCACTGCAGGACAGGCCTTCTGACGGGCAGTTCATACAATCTGTCCTGAATGGGCGCTCCTCCAAACTGAATGTGACTTCCTCCAAAAAGTGGCACTGTGACCCGCAGGACAATAGCTGCCAACAAAAAGGCAGTGTGTTGTAGGGAAAGGCAGTCAGGAAGGCAGGCCAGAGGGCCCGCCAGTCGTCCCTTGGATGAATTCTTGAAGATAGTAATTATCCCTAATAGCATAAACATTCTGCTAGAGCCAGCACCAGCTGTTTTATAGCAAAGGTGCAGGAGGAAGGCTCTGCCTGGGGAGGGGGAGTGGAGGGCTTAGCAGGGATGAACTGCTGCTCTTCGTAATGCCTGATGTCTCTTCCAGTCCAAGCAGAAATGCCAGTCACATCCAGACACAGGATGAGTAGTTAGCTGTTAATATGGCATTCCCTCGAGTACTGCATCTCTTACTGTCTGAAGTGCAGACCTCTGAGGAGCTGAGACTTTTTTTCTTTTAGCTGCACAAGTGATCAGAGTGAAAACCTGACCTTCTGTGAAGTGCTCAAAAATGTCTGGGGGAGTTATGTCAGCACTGCTTGGCAGGTGGTCAGAGCTCTGCCATGGCATGTTTTGTGAGCCTGCTCAGAGCTGTAATGAGCTGGTAAAGCAGTTACCTGTAGTGCAACCAGAGCTGGTGAAAACGTGTAGTACAATGAAAAGAGTTTTCAAAAGCAGCTCTGACTGCCAGCCCTTGGTAAATATGGACAGAAGTCCTAGTGGGAGAGGTAACTTAGGGAGTTTTATTCTGTAGTCATCTCTTCTAATGCTGAAGGATTGTTAATCAGTGAAAAGCATGGGGTGCTTAGTTAATGTACTAGTTAGTGCAGTGAATATTGCTTCAGTAATCTGTGCCTGAGCCACCATTAGTGGACTTTCTGCAATGAAAAAAAAAAAAAAACTTTCAAGAGGAAAAGGATGGTTAAGGAAAATAGATATAAAAAAAAAATAAAAAACAAACCCCACTTAAAAAAGAACTTTACTCTTACATGCTTTTATGCTTATACTCTTATATAACTTATATACTCTTATAAGAGGGTACAGGATACTTTGGCATTGTTCTGGGCACAACCCACTTAGTAATGCATTCAGCAAGAGCAGAAATAAAGGTCACATGCTTTTAGGGCTGTTCACATGGGGAAAAGAAAAGCAGTATCTTCTAATTAATGAAAGTGTATTCTTAAGTTAGATTTCTTGTATTGAAAGAATTCAAACTCCTAACAGGATGTGTTTGCTGCAGGACAAACCTGAAACTGCTGGGTATTTTTTAGTGAGCTTATGCATGCATGACTGATTTATTTTTTTCTTTAAAACATTCTTTTCCTTCTGCACCTTATCTGAAATTCTTGTCTTGAGTGGATATAATTAAGGGTAGAATTTAGCTGCTGAACTCAGACTTTTCACCGTTATATTTATTGGGTTTTGAGAGGAATTTTGCAGACTTGCCTGAATTCTTACAAAAAAATCACACATGCACCTTCCAAAGAAAGCAAAGATGATTTTTAAATACGCCAGCTGAGTTCTTTAATGGTGCCGGATAAATGCTTTCAACTGCTGCAGTTATTTCTATATATAGGATAGGGATGTGAAAAGTCACTCACTCCTTCAAATGTGTTTAAATGTGCTCCAAACTGAATGCTGTGGATGTGAAAGATAAGCAGCCCAGAGCTTGCTTTTGCAAGGTATAGAGTAACACAAAGCATCACGTTCTGCTGCCCTCAGGCCACACGTTGAAGTAGTTAACGTAGCGAGATAAACCAAATACAATAAGATATTCATCTGCAAAATCTGAAGCTGCAGGACACAATAAGTTTTCATTTAAGCTGTTCTCATTTACTGACAGCAAGCCAAATAAATCATAATTCCACACTGTGAATTGGGCCACGAATTCAGAAAATTTTCTCAGGGATGAGAGTTTGTTTCCCAAATCCTTCTGATTATAAAGTTGTTACATATGTTAGGATTCTAATTCGAATGGGCTGCATATAATTACTGAAGAAAGTAAGAATTTTTGTTCCAGAATTGTTTTTAAGAACACTTTTGTTTGGTGTGCTGAAACAACTGCACTCCGATATTCCTGATTTAGAACAAAGAATGACTGCAAAGAACTAAATAATTTTTCATCTCTTTGTGTTATCTGAGGTCTTACTCACTATATTTCTTCTTACAGGTGCTGGATTTGGATTAGGAATTGTTTTCTCAGTCATCTTCTTCAAAAGTAAGTGCACTGCAGTCATCTTGATGGCTTGCTTTCCTAGCTTTTGTCCACCATAGCTGCAGTTTGAAACCGAGCATCTTTTGAGGCATGTAGAACTTAATGAAGGTGTTAAACAACAACTTAATTATCAAGTTGAAATGAAGTTATTAAAGCTTGTAACTATTGGGTAACAGAGCCATTGTATGTGGCATCTCTGAACTACTGTGCTCAGCTCAAGTTCTGCAATTGCAGGAAATGCTGTGCCAACTTAATCCTAGTGTTTATGTAATAAGGCTATCATTTTCATATGAAATTAATGGTGCTTCTTGTTTTTTTTTTTGTTTTTTTTTTTAACCTTTTCTTCTGTTCCTCTCTTCCCACAGGAAAGATGTGGCCTATTGCATTTGGGTCTGGGATGGGGTTAGGAATGGCGTATTCCAACTGTCAACATGACTTCCAGTCTCCGTATCTTCTCCATGGTAAATTTGTAAAAGTAAGTATCAATACCAGTTATTTGTAACTGCTAGTAGCTTTGTGTAAGTTAGCACTGAATGGTACATCTAGACAGTGTTTAAATGGATGTTTGTTTTTTGATAGTAGAAACTTGTACTGTAGGGGTTGGGTTCCCTTGCTTGTCAGAAGGCCTTATAAATTTATTGCTAAGCAGTAAAATTTAGACTGAACACATAATGTTAGTGTAGAAGTTCCTGCAGGTGGGTTTTCCTACCATAAGAAAATCTGAGTAATAAAAATAGATAATAGGAAAGCTAAAACAAAAACAAATAAAAACCCAACAAATTAACAAATTAATTCTGTCTTGAGCCTTTGAAATAGACAGTGCTGGAAGAAAGTGAAAGTCATGTCAAGTAGATCTGCCTGTGGAAGCTGATCTGTGACCTTTTTGTAGCAGGAAAACACGAATCATTTCTAAGTTCTCATGACTTGTTTGGCTGGATAATAATGTAGTAATAATAACAGGACATTGTACATTAAAATGTTTCTAAGGAGAATGGTTTAAATGACTTCAGTATTATCACTGACCACACTGCGATAAAAAATATTTAAAAATAAATTAATTAGTAGGAATTATCTTTACTCAGAAGCTGCCTACATTGCACTCATGGTGTATTGAATCCAAAGACCAACTCATTCATGTTATTTTCATTTCTTCATGTATAGAAGTTGGGACTGTTTTTCTGGTAACTTGTTGCCTCTTTCAACAAAACAAAAATGGGGGAGGGAGCTGTATTTTGGATCTGCAGAGCAATACAGTGTGAGAAGCACTGCAGAGATACCAATGGAGAGTCACCGACTGGGTGTTGGTGCTTATTTGAGTACTATAGAAAGTACTGAGGTAACGTGTTCTGCCAGGAGCATTTTGTGGCCTGTAAACAGAACGCAGAAATTGCCACTGATTCATTTTCTTTCTTCTAACGAGGGAGACTTGATAGTATTGTTAGGCTTTATCTGAATGCATCTAATGCATCTAGAGGTGAGAAGTGGAAGCTGAGTCCATCCTCTTTGGATTTACTTGGTGGATGAGCTTATGCCAGCCTTCTGCAACCTTACCAGGCACAGCTATTTGTGGTTATCTCCAGCTGCCCGTTAAGAAAGGGAAGTAATAATAAGCTTCTTGAACTGCTACTTCAGAAAAACAGAATTTGGATAATGAAGCAGAGCAACTGTGACTTAAATCCAGCTGATACAACATTGCCAGCTATGGCCCAGTGCTGCTTCAGAATCAGAAGTCTGTGTATCATTCTTCTGGCCACGTTTGTTCCTTATGCAGAATTGCATTCGCTTCGTACGCCATCCTGAGTGTATTCCTCCAGTTTACTTGCCTAAAAAGAAATTGGAACAAAATGTCTGTAGCTGCACGTGAAGGCTGAATGCCCTGCATACACGTTCTGAGAAAGCATTGTTCATTCAGCGATGCTTGTTACTAAGGATGTTGAGCAACAGAAAACTGACTTTCAGGTCAGCCTAGTAAGGGATTTTGTTTGGATTAAGGACTAATCTGTGCTTTGGAGCAAGGGTGGTCCTTTGGAGCATGAGGTAATTGAAAGGACGCTTCACAGAAGAAGCGCAGCTGCCTGCGTGGCACAAGACTAGATGAGTAGTTTCCAGCACACTGTCTCCACTAACTCTCTGGCACCAAGAGGCTGAACATGCTGAGAGGGAAGATGCAGATGAAGCCATCTAACAGTTAATGCCATTAATTCTCTCCAGAATGTCGTGTCATGGATAATGGATCCAGGGTTATTACAACAAAATTATTTCATTTCACTTGGTTAGGAGCATGGAAAATACTGTTGCATTATCACTCATCTGTTTCTTCCTAGAAAATGCTGTTGTAACTGAAGTTTATATAGGACTTCCTTTTCAAAAAATTTAGTTGGCTTTTTTTTTTTTCAAATGCTAACTTCTCAAAATGTGAGTTTTACAAGAAAAATCAGCTTTATTAAAGGAGAAAAATGTAACCCACGTTACATTGGATCAACTTGAATGAAATGATTTCTAGTTTTGTGACCTGTCACGTTCATAAGGTCACAGGATAACTGAAGTTGAAAGGGCTTCAGGAGGTCACCTAGGCTAACCTCCAAGCAGAGCCAGCTGTGAGGTCAGAGCAGGTTGCTAGGGGCTTTATCCAGTCTGAATTCTTGATTCTTCAGGATCAAGTTCTTAATTCTGAATCCCATGTGAGAATGAGAGAGGATGGAGAACCTTCATGATAGCAAATAATCAGGAGATTCCAAAGTGACAGTGCACCCACCCTAAAATGGATCATCCTTCTGCCCGTTGAGTTAGTAAACTGATCATGAAGCACTAACAGCAATTCAGGAGCCATTCATCTACAGCAAGAGACTCGCACAAAATGCAGTAAAATTCTAATCTGTGATCATAAGATTCTGAGGGCTTTAAGTCATTTGATCAAATGGATTCTACTGTGACTTCGGCTGATCTGAAATCAACATCTAGCAGTTATTTCAAAGCTTAAAACTGCATAGCTGAGAATTACATGACACAGATATCATTGCAAAATGAAAACATGCACAGATCAAATACCTGAAAAATGACTTAGCATGCACAAAAAAGATGACAAAAAAACTTCACCACTGTACTTTGATAACAATGTGGATTATATTGATGTACTACAGTACAAGAAGTTCAGCCGTTGGAATCTTTTCTCCTGCCTTTGTGGCTTTAATTTGTCTGGTATCTATTCAATCCATAAATAGTTAATTTGAACAGATTTAGGGTTGTTTTTTTTTAAGTACCCAGCTGATCAGAACAGAGGCTTATTTGCACAAAAGCGTGGCGTGTTGCTGGTATGAAAATAGCTGTGTAACTTCTCCCTATTCAGCTTCTCAGTCTAGCAAAAGATGAAAACATTAACCTACCTTCTGGAAATGTTACAAAGCTAAGAGGCTTGTTTTACATCGTGCAGCACCTTCCACACAAAGAACCCAAATGGCTTTTTAATAATATAAGCCTTCTTACTTTACAGGAACAGTGACTAATGACTAAGACTATCCCAGTGGGAAGGAAGGAGAAATCAATGATTATTCCTCAGGAATACTGAAGTGCGCCTGGAATAAGCCAACATTCTTCAGTAATGATCACCAGTAACTCTTTATACTCCAACAAACTGTTTCTGTACACGAAACAAAGTTCTGTTTCTTGTTTTGTATCTTGTGTCTGGAAAGTGCAAGGAAGAGCTCTTCTGGGAAATAAATAAAACAAAAATGGCCTTCTCTGGTGTGTTGACTTTGTATGTGAGTGCAAGAGAGAGAGAGAATGGAAGGGGAGGACTTCATTTGGAGTACCTAGCAGCAGCTGTGACCACCTGGGTAAAGCCTCTCTGAGTGCTCTTCAGAAAAGACAGCCGTGGTATGTTGCTCTCCACTCTTGAAAGGCAGCCCCATCTAACATACAGTTCAAAGAAGCATTCCCACCTCATAAATCATCCACTAGACCCCTGCTGCTTGTGCTGGTGTTTGGAGAGGAATATAAATATTCCTATGTCCTGTTTGTGCAGTTGCCCTTCGAAACTGGAATTTTTGTCCTCTCCAAAGAAGCAGAACAGAAAAGAGCAAATCCCAACTGTGTGGCTGACTCAGCTAGCCAACGTTGTCCCTTTGTAGCTTTGAGTCATGGGGTGAGCCAAGCTTGGAACTTCCTTGGTATGGTGGGTGAATTAAACAGATGCACATGCTGCCTGGCTCAGAGCTTATGTTTCAGGTTTGATTGTTTTTTCACCCCTCTTCTGTTGGGAGAACGTTTCAGTGTCTGGGAGTGGGTCACAAATATTTAAATCTCTTTATTGCCTTGGCAAGTTACTGCTCCAAATGCTCCCTTCTGTTTTGCATTTACCCTACTCCTTGTAAATAGTTGTTAGCGTGCTGTCTACTGCTCTACATCTAACTTGAGGTCTTTGCTGTTTTACTCAGCACAATTTTCTAGTGATTGAGATGGTTCTTAAGGACTTATGTTCTTCCTCCCACGCTTGCTGCGAGGTATAAATGCATGAGTCCCAAGGCAGAAAGGAAATTGTACAGGTTGGTAGGGAGCTTTCCTCTCTTGCAAGCCTGTTCTGCTGCAGTGCATGCAGGAAAACAGAGGAGTGACAACTCCTCTCCAGAAAGGGGAGACAATGGAAAACAAGCTGCACAACATGTATTTTTCAAACTGTGCCAAGGAAGGAAGGGGACAGAATGAGGGACAGTCTTCTAAATTCAGATCGCTTGAGGAGCTCCTTACCTTGCAGAGCGGTGTCACTGAGATTTGGCTTGAGTGCTATAGCAGTCCTGCACTCCCACAGCCCCCTGGGTGCTTGTGTATGGATTGTGCACACTGAAGGAACATGTTGAGCTGTGCTCAGAGTCAACAGAAGCTGGAGAACTAGCCCAGAGCAAGGGACTTATGAAATAAAATTGCTTTCGTGCCAGAGCAGCGTTAAATTCTGTCAAAGCATGATACCATCCAGGATCAGTGCTTGAGCATGTCCTTGTTTTTCCATCTCCTCCCTTGCCGGACTGCATTCATCCATCAGGTCAAAACAGCTTATTGGAAACAGAATCTCTTCCCAATTTTGAATCATTTTATCTGGCCCCAGTTTTTAATTGGAACTATGTATTTTGGAGCCATAGCTCCTCTGTGGTTTGGAAAGTGTTTTTATTGAGTTCTGTGCGTGTGTGCTGCAGTGCTTGCAGCCTGGGAAGCCAACAGGTTCAGCTGGAGAGAAGAGCATCAACCTGGGTAAGAAACACAAGAACCAAAAGTGGCAGTGACCCTCAGAATATGGCTGTCAACGTGCAGAAAAGCTTTAGCAGGTGTTGTTCGTTGAGAAATGACTGATTTGATTTGCACAGCTGCCTTGCTTCTTGTTATTTATATTGTATTTTTAATATATATATATGCCTACATAACTTGTGCACAGTCAGCCTGTATCTATTTTGGTGATTAAAATTGTATTATTCAAACCCTCTTTTTGAGCCTGTCCATGTAAGCTGTACAAAACTCCTTGTGAGGACAAACCTCCTCTATGAGAATGAGACCATACCGCTCCCAACTGAGGTTGGAATAGGAACAGTTTCCTGCTGCTTGATTTCTAATTACATAAATGGAAGGGGAAAAAGTGGAAATTCTAAGTACCAAGTGGCATGTTAAATTTAGTAGAATACACTCATCTGGAAACTATCACATTTTTCCTTCTTCCTTAAGCCTGCTGAAATCATTGCTTCATCTAACTGTAGTGTGATTTGGATCAGTACCAAAAAGTGCAAGCAAGATAGGCCTAAAATGTCAGGTGTCCCTACCCAAAACTTAATGACACCTTTTAGTGAAGAAGTTACTGTGTCACCCTGATGTAATTTTAATGGGAAAACTGAATATGCAGGGAATAAAGAAGCCACATTTCTATCTGAGCAAAGGAAAAAAATAAAAGTAGCTGTCTGCTGAATAGAACTGGTTTTGAACATTTAACAACTCCCTAAGTGCTTGACTGACCACAAATCTAACTCTTAACAGCTTGATTAGATGTCTGCTGAGGCTTTGAGATGGATAAACAAGTCACGGAAAGCAGAGCCTGCAGACAGAAATATCAAGCTGCTTTTCTATTGTTTATCTGAGGTCTTCATGTTTGATCAAATACCGTCATTTCTTTGTATTTCAGTCATGCCTAGGAGCCCTTGCCAAGGTCAGGACCTTGCTGTAAGAAGTGCTGTGCACACAAATAAAAATTAGGCTCTGCCATGGAGAGTTTACAAACTAAACAGATAGGATTAGGGGGGGGTAAAAAAGGTTTGTAGTTCCCATTTTAGAAATGGGAGATGCTGTAGCCCAGACTATTGATGAGTCTTGGAGGGAACGTGGCATGCTGCTGGGGCTCTGATTCCAGTCTTCAGCCATTGTCTCCATCAACCTTCCTTTCTGACTGCTTTTTCACTTGGCAGGTCGTGGATTCTCAGGGGAAGGCTGCCCTCTTCATAGTCTGGGAGTCTGCAGAAGGGTATGTTCTGTAACTTTGCTATCCTGACATTGCCTCCAGCTCTTCATAAAAAATACCCGATGAATTAGGAGTTCTGTTTTACTTTGAACTTAAGTAACAGAGGGAGGAGATAAATAGGGGCCCACAGATACCCCAGTAGGAATGGGGGGAACCATAGGGACCCACAAATACGAGGTGAGACCCACAGGAAAGGGGGGCATGCATAGGACCCATAATAAAGGGGGTAACCCATAGATGTAGGGCCCTTCAGAGATGGAGCATGCCCTAAAGGTGGGGGGAACCCATAGATATCCCAGTAGCAATGGGGAGGGACTTACAGGATCCAGAATGGCCCATAAATGCGGAGCTCCCCACAGATCCAGAAAGAATGGAGGGAACCCATTCCAGCAAGACAGTGCTGCTCAAGTAATGGAAGTGATAATGGCATCATTCGGCTCTCGCAGAGGGTTCGCGAGGGTGATTCTCCAAAGGAGAAAGAACTGGTTTTCAAGATGTTTTCATTGGGTTCCCTCCGATTTTGCAGAGCAGTGCAAAAAAAAAAAAAAATGCACAAAGACGCTTGTTTGGAAAGGCAAGCAGCAGGTGTATGAATGGACTAAAGGAGACTGTGGTTGTGGCAGTGATTTCTAGTTAGAGCAAGAGCTCTTCTGCTTTAGCTAGAAAGGAGAGGCTACTGGCAGAGCTGGAGAAAATGTGATCGTTGACCTGCTCAGAAGACCACTTTTTTCAGCAGGCACTGCTGACCCTTCCTTTTGCTCTGGGCTGGCTGGGTTTTGTTGATTTGCCTTCCTACCACACACATCCTAACAGTAAGAAGTGAATAAACTTTTCCTTTTTTTTCCCCCACCTCCCATTCCACCTCTGCCTTTGTAAAAGCGACTGGTGTGAATTTTGGCACACTAACACCAGTAGGCAGCTGTGTGCAATGTGTACAGTGTCTTAACTGCCCTGATGGCCCGGCCTATAGCCCACCCACAGTGAAATATTTAACTGAGACAAGCTAAAAGGGAACAGAGTTTATGGAAATTCAGCTGTGGATCTCTGTTTCTCTGGTGACTTCTGGCTGTCAGCACTTAGCTGTACTGCACTGCTAGCCGTTTAAAGCTGGATATTCCTTGTGGTGGTGGATACCCACCTCCTGTTGCTTATAAAGATGCTGAGAAAGTTGTTGGTGACTAATAAATCACTCGTCATCTATAGTCTTTATTGGTACTGCTTGTAAAGACTCCAGCTCTGGGTTAGAAGTGTATATCCCTTCCTAGAAAAGGTCATGCCCTTATCAGTTCAAATTCAGTTCATAAATCTCTTGTTATATGAAGGAGTGTGTTTCTTTTTAGATGTTTAAGACAGAGAACTCTTCCTCCCCCTCAGTGTTGCATTTGAAGTAGCAGTGACTAAAAGCTTAACCCAAGACCCTTACTAATCCCATGAGCCATGTGGTCCCTGAGGATTTAGGAGTCCAGTTGTGATAGACAGCACCTCAGTTTTGTCCCCTGTAGAAAGGAAGCAACGATATTCTCCCCACTCGGCCGTGGCTTTGAGCCTTGCTCCACTCCGAGATGATATTCAGCAATCTGAGGATGCCAGAAGGACAAGGTACAGGTGCAAAAATGGCCCAAATGGTTCTTGGACAAACTGGCATCAGGAACGTGCACTGAGAGAAACTGTTCTTATAGCTGTAGGAGGTGGCTGGATTAAAATATGGAGCTGACTTCATGGAAGGGAAGAAAAAAAACCAACACAGGACCAGGGTTTATTAATGGGGAGAGGTACAATGAGAAGCAGTGAGACTGCAGCTCGACCCCTGCAGCTGGGAGTGAGGCACTGGATTATAAGCAGTGAGACTGGGGTAAGCCAGCAGGGGAATGGGTGCATTTTTCAACTCTCTATGTCTGAAATGCAAGTTACAGTGCTCAACATGGGAGTAACTGGGTGAAGCCTAATGACACACATGGATTCATATCAGATGATCTAACAGTTCGTGTTGGCCACAAATTCTGCTGAACTTCCAAGGCTGTAAAGGTTGACTGCATTGTTCTGATCTCTGTCCCACGGCTTAATCTGGTATGAACTAAATGCAGAAATTTTTCAGCTCAAGGGCACCGTTAGACACTGCCTGAAGATGTCCCTGGCATGCTTCTCAGACCTAAGTAAGACAACCTATTTCTATGCTGATCATGACTGCTTTGTTCTCCCAGCTCTTCCCTTTTGCCTGCTTTCTCTTCCTTGGTTTGGTTTGAAGGCATAGCTGATGGCGTGTGCTTTTTTTCCCTTTTCTTCTGGGCACAGGGCCCGTTTTTTGTTTAGTTCTCTCTGAAGTTTACATGGTGTCGTAGATAATCACTCAAGAGATGAGGTATTTCATGCATCAATAAATGCATCTTTGGATGATGGACATCAGCCTTGGGCTGCAAGAACTGAACTTGCTGGGTTCTCCTATGCCTGAGAAGTAATTCCCTTACATCTTTGGGAGCATCCTGGTAGGCGACACGCTTGTGGGAGGCTGTGGTTTACTATCTGCTCAGCTGTGGATTTTATATCCATATTAGGTATAAATAGAGGTGGGCTGGCAGATAGAGAAAAGGTCACTGTGACTCCTCGGAGCACAGGATGAGCCTCTAATGCTTTAACTGAGGCTTCAGTGTTAACTCTTGTCATACACCAGAGGAGCAATTCCTATCAACGGCACTGTTAGAAAAATTAAAAACAGAATAGTGAAAAATGGCTCAGACCTCTTGGCACATTGAAGAAAGCAATGACAAGCCAAGACTTCTGGCTGTGTCCCCTGGCAAGTTGTCTTCAGTTCCTCACCAGCTGCAATAGAGCTAGCTGCTTCACATACTCCAAACTCACGCTCCTGCATTGGGGCGGGAGGGGAGGGGGGGAATGGAAGCAAATTGCTCAGGGTCCCACCTTATGGTGAGGTTAGCAGCCACACCCTCAAAACTATGAAAATCCTGTTATCACCTTAAGGACAATATTTGCATTTACCTTCTGTGAGGTGTGGGGAGAGGGAGAAGAGCAGATCAAGCTATTAGTGAGCATGTATTCATCCTTTTTTTCTCCATTGCCTTCTTTTAAAAAGAACGTTCAACAACTCTGGTGGCAGCAGGATCGAAGAAACCAGGACTTCAAGCCTTCTGATTTCAGGTGTTTTTCTTAAAGGCCAGTGAATTTGTCTACGAGCCTCTTCCCATGCAGCAGCAGCACAGTATTGCTGTGGGCTGAGTCACCCCACGTCAGGCAGGCGCTGGTTTCCTTTTGGTAATGTGCAAAATGTTCCCCGTGCACATGTGTATGTCCTGAGTCTGTGCTGCTGCTTGACAGTTTGTAGGCACTTTGGTACCAGAACTGTCTCTGAACACAGACAAGCACCTGATGTGACGAGAGCCTGGGCTGTGGCCATCAGGCAGCGCTGCGAGGAAAGCAATTAATAGAACAAGAGGTTTGCAGATAAGGTGGTTATCGGGGGAGTTTAGCTGGTTGTAATGGAGTCAGAGGGAAATGATATTTTGGAAGTGGAAGGAGAAAAAAAAAGTTTGAACTCTTAGGGAGGAGGGCACCTGTGAATGAAGCCCAGCCTTCGTTGCAGCCTTCCCAGGTAGAAACCATCCCTGCAGACATGGGTTGAACTGAAGAGTTTTGCGTGACCTGAGTTGCTGGGGAAGCGAGAGAGGGAGGGACGGAGGGGCCTAGCATGCCTGCGAGCAGGAGCAGTTGGGCAAGGTGGAAAGAAAAGCAATTAAACACACTTGGACTTGCTCACAGATGGGAGGGGTACTTTGTTTTTTTTACTGCTGCCCCAGGGCCCCAAAATGCAATGGCACAGCACTGCAGAAAAACCACTAATCCCAGTCACCAAGGGGAGGGAGCAGGACTTTCTCGTTCTCTCCTGCATGCCGAGCAGAGCATCGGGACCCCCATGGCAGGAAGGCTGATGGGATTAGAGGAAACAGCTGGCTCGAGTCTCACCCTGCAGGAGCTCACATTCCCAGCACTCCAGAAGTGAGGAGCGCCCCGTGCTGCGTTGCATTCCAGGTCTTTTGCTGAGCCCAGATGTTTTCTAATGAGCTCGATGATAAATCCTTTTCCCTTACTCCTGAGCACAGACCCTGCCAGCCGAGTCTGCGCTTAAGTCCTGCTTTTTTACACATCTTTTGTGCACATTTCTGTGTGTTGGGCTTCCTAGTTCACGCCAGCTAGCCCAGAGAAAGGCATTGCAACTCACGTCTTTCTGCTGTGCCGGCACAGAGGGCTCAGTTGTTACCCTGAAGCTGCGTTCTGCTGGAGGTGGATGGTCCGAATTACCCCCATGACTGAACCTTTTCTCCTCCAGCCTCCCATTAACTCTGTTACAAAGCCAGATGCTCTGCATGCATCCCAGGGGTTTAAAAGCACATGCCTTGGTGAGGAGGTACAGCTCACACCCTACTGGCCCCTGCTGGCCCCTCCCTTCATCTCATGATGAGAAATCACTCCAGTTTTCTTGCTTGCCGAGCAGTAAAGTCTTTGAATCCATCTCCTGACACGAGCACTGCTCCCTTCCCTCACTCGCATCTGCACACAGCAATTTGAGATCCCCATCTTGGAGATGTCTCCAGGTTTATTTAGGAACCGCGTGACGAGTTGCCCCATTTGGCAAGAGAAGAGCCTGCTTTGTCCCAGGGATCTGCACTACCACTGTCGTACCCTTCTGCCAATGAGAGGTGGAGTGAACTGAGCGTGGTGAGGTGGGTTGAGCTGAGATGACTGGAGAGCAATTCCTACACCAACACAGGCACTCCCTTTTCCCAGCTGCCTTTCCCTGCATGTGTTTTCTAGCATCCAGCCATGGGCAGGTCGCCTTGGAATCTGCGCTAAGACACAAATAAAAGGAATCATTTTATTTTTAACTTCCAAATACACCCTGTTAATTCTCACGCCTACAGTTCCTAGTCCTGTCCTGACAAGCGGGGAGCCCCTGGCACTGTGGGCGTTTGTCAGCAGGCCCAAAACAGCAGCAGTGGGTGAGGGAGGGAAGCTCCCAGAGACCTGAGAGTGGATTTCTGCTGTGCTGTGATCCAGCAGCGAGGTGGTGGTGGAGGTGTAACGTCCATCAGGGCACAGACCTTTTAGGTGAGGCTCTGTTATTAGATGGCATCTGAATTTGATGTCAGGAGGTGAGACTGCAGCATCGTGTCATACTAACCCACATATCGCACTGCTTGGCATGGGAACAGCAGTGTGGTTTGGCACTGGTGTTTTGGGGGCAGGCAGGAAGTTCCCAGAGCCTACGGTGAGAAGGAGCCAGGAAGAGAGGAGTGTAAAAGTGCTGCTGATGTCGGCAAACCTGGCTGGGACTCGAGAGGCCTCGCTGGTGAGAACTGCTCATCTCTGCTGGCATCACCTCCCTGCTCTGCCTCCCCTCTGCTCCCAGCTGCAGAGCAGCTGCCTCCAGCCCCTGCCTTAGCCAGCACCCATCTGAATGACATCTACAAGCAGCAGGTCCTTGCTCCTTGTTCTGGCTGTGATGCTGCATCGCCACAAAGGGGGAAAATGTTGGCCTGGGGCTCCAACAGCCTCTCAGCACTTTATCCCACAGCCAGCGAGCCAGAAGGTCACGCAGCGCCTCTGCCTGCTTCTTCTGACACTTGAAAACCTGGGATCTGCTTCTTGCACTCCCCCACCCTCAGATGTACAGATGACCATGTTTCCCTTTCTGCTGTTTGGCTGTTTGCAGCACTGGAACACAAATGAATAGTAGGAAGCAGTGAATGAACCACAGGCAGGCTTACATGGCTGCACGCTCCAAATAATCACACCCCGGCTGAGATCCCACAAAAATCATCAAAATATTGAACTGAAGACACGACACATTTGGGTGAATTTCATCTTAATGTCTGTGGTCAGTTGCTTCATATCTGCTTGTGCCTCCAGCTGATTTTTTTTTCATTATCCACAGACCTGAGAAGCTGCTTCCAAAACTCCGCTGTCTCCTCTTTCATCATTCAGAATAAAGCATCCCCCTGGGCAGGGGCTGGTTGTGCTGGCCCTGAGGAGCAGGCAGGGCTGAGTCCAAAACCCACATTCAGCCCCGTGATGCAGAGGGGGGAAAGAAGAGGGAAATTGAGTTCAAGCTGCCAACAGCGGTGGGGGCAAAAGGCAGCTGCCTTTGTCTATTGTTGGCCCTTCTGGGGCTGAGCAGTTTGGGGCCAGGAAGGTTGCATCCAGCAGGATAGGAAAGCGATGATGGAAGCAGGATTTTGCCATCCTGCTTATTTACAACATCCTATTGTCCTGGAGCTGGAAGGAACCAAGCAGCAGGAAAGCACTGCTCTGCAGTCAGCCTCCAGCCTTCTTTGCCATCTCCAAACTTCCTCTGCTTCTCCCAGCGCACCTCTCAGCACAGCTGTTGCTTTCTTACCACCACCCCTTCCAACTTCTCTGATCTCTGGATTCAAGTCGAGCCATCGGGGCCCATCTGAGCCCTGCAGGTAGCTTCGATTTGGGCAGAGCCGTGCCAGTGCTTCATGCAGCAGCCTCTATTAGATTAACTGCATCTGTACAGAAACAGAGCCCTTCCAGTTCTGAACAATTATCGTAAGATGGCAATGGACGGGGTTTCACTGGGCTGTGAGTTTTAATGGGAAGGGGAAACGTAGAAGGAGAGAGAGGGAAAGGAGAGAAGGGAAAGAGGAGGGGAGGAAAAGTGAATGAGGAAAGGAAAAAAAGGCAGGGAAAAAGCAAAGCCAAGTGTGTTGTAGAACGTTTCCAAAGCCTTCACCGTGGCTCAGCCTCTGCCCCAAACCCTCTCTATTCCATACTACGCTTTAATAGGAAGTGTTTGCGTTCAGCGAGCCAAGCGCAGCCTTTGTTTATGTCACCGCTGGAAGCAAGCGCTGGGAAATCACCTCCGCACACAGCCGGCCCTTCGTCCCACGGCCCCGCTCGGCGGCTCGGAAGGGCACTCTGCGGCTCGCTGGGAGCCGAGGAGGAGGAGGAAGAGGAGGCGGCGGTCCCCTCCCTCTTTCCCCCTCCTTTCGCCTTCCTCCCCCCCACGCCCCGATTGTGCAATAGCGAGCGGCGGGGCCGGGGGCACCGCCCGGAGCCCGGCACCGGGGAGCAGGGAGGGAGGAGAAGAGAGAAGGAGGGAGGGAGGAAAGAAGGGAGGGAGGGAAGGAGGGAGGCGGCAGCTCCCGCCCGCCCCGCGCCTCCGGGGGCCGCGGCGCCGAGGATGCGGCAGCCGCCGGGCACCGCGGGGCCGTAACCGCCCGCAGCCGCCGCCCGCGGCCCCGGAGCCCATGGGATGTGTCCGCCGTCTCCTGGGTGGTGAGTACTCCTCCGGGAATCCTCCTCCCCCTCCCCGAGCCCCCTTCTCCCCCCCGTGCCCCGCACCGAGCTGGCCCGCTTCGCTTTCTCTGCCCTTCGATTTTCTGCCTCGTTTTCTCTCCCCTTCTCCCCCGAGCGATTGATGAGGGCGCTGCCACCGGCACGAATCGCTCGCAGACGGGGCGGACTCCGGGGGATCTGCTGGGCAGTCATTAAACTATTTTCACCGCCGCCTGTTAGCTCGAATGAAATAAGAGAAACGGGAGATGGGAAGCACATCTGTGGGGCAGTTCTTCCCGTCCGTCCCGGGGCTTTGAACGGGAATGCTCAGCGAGGCGGCTCGCAAAGCAGCGCAGGACGAGCGGTCGTTTGGGAAGTGCAGAGGAAGGTCTTCCCAACGGCAGTCAGCTTCTCTCGCTTGAAAAGTTCGCCCCGAGAATGGATCCTGCAGGTTTTGCCTTTCCTGGAATCCGATGGAGCCGTTTATCCCAACTATCTGTAGCCGCTTCTTGAACCGTAACACAGTGTTTCCATTTTTACAAGTATTTGCAGCAGTCGTTCTGTGTTCAGTACAACAGTCTGCCCGTTTGGGGAGATTTCTCTTTTTCTTGCAGATGTTTCGGGGCCAGAACACAGAGTAGCTCACTAAAGCTGCAGTAAAATTGATCTGGACAATCCCTTATGCCATAACTTGCCTGCTAACATCTTACGAGGGCACCGTCCCTTTAGAATCTTATGCTCTGCCCCATGGACTAACTCTTTTGTACAGGATTAACCCCATCAACTTCAGAATTCAGACTGTGTGATCTGTTGGTGCAGCTGGGGCACCACAGCTTTGCGATACAGATTCTTATGGGGAAAAAAAAAGTGAGCACCCTGCTGAAACAAGCAGGGTTTTCCCTTGTATTTTTAGCCTTAGAACTTAACATCCTCTTTGCAGTGTCCCACCAGCCAAAAATCTTCTGTCCGCAACCGGCACTTTTGCTTTTTGAAGGCAGTTTCCCATCTCAAAAACAAAGCAGCTCGCCTCAAATTTGCAAACCACAGGACGGGAAACGGAATTTGCCTCGAGTATAAAAATCCCAAGTGTTTGCAAACAGCCCCGAGAAGAATCCGAGCTCTTGGCTTGACCTCTCAGCTCTGAATTCCATCTTGGGGAGTTTGTGGTCTTGCAAAGAGGGTGATCGAGCTCAGCCTCTGGAGTGCCCGCTTGTGTCTCCGCAGCAGGGAAAGGAGTACAGCTGGAGGGAGAGATGGCTCGGCTGCTTTGATTTGCTCTCATCAACCTTCACTGTGTGTACTGGGCCCAGTGCTGCAGTTTTGGAGACGCTGTCTGAATGTCAAGTGTGAGGTCAGCCCCAGCGCCTGGGAGTCATTGAAAATAGCAGCAGGGCTGCCAGCGGTTCCATTTGCCCCGCAAGCCGCCGGCCCCACGGCGCTGCGTCTTCTTATATCTTAATGCCGTGGGTAAATAGCGCAGGCGATGGATTTCGCGTCGGCTAAACAGAGATTAACCAAGCGGGTAGAACAGCAGCACCAGATTTCTGCCCTTGATTTGGCTGTGGCCAGGTTGTGGCCCAAGCAGGACAACGGCAGGACCGTCGCTGGGGAGCCGTCCCTGTTCCGTCCCCTCTTCCCACCTCCCGCTGTCAGCTTGGAACCCGATCCCGCTGCACGGGGCACGGCTCGATTCTTTATGCAAGTTTGGTAATGAATGAGCGACCAAGCCGAAAGCGAGCGTGGTTGGCATTCGAGACAACACCCATCCCCGACTGCGAGCCGGCCTTACGCTGCGGGTGTGCTCAGCAAAAAGAAATCATCATCCCGGTGGCCACTATTTACTCAAACTGGTTTTATCTGGTTCCAGTTAGGCTTGTTTTGAGTAGGATGAGCGGTGCCAGATTCTGATCTCATTTGCACCAGCGGAGTCATTCGGAGGAGCCGGTCCCGCTTTGCTAAATGAAAGCAGAGCTGGGCCTGCTGGGAGCCAGCACCCCGGGGACGCGGCTGTGCCGGCTTCAAATCTCACACCGGGAAAAGTGGGCGCCGCTGGGACCCTTCCCAGCTTCACTGTCAGCCTCGGGAGCGCTGGCTTCACCCAAAAAAGAGGGGCGTGCAGGGAGCGAGGCAGCCCCTTCCCACACCGGCTGATGCAGGAAAGGTGAAACTGAATCACCGCCGTGTCTGATTTAGGGGCAGCGCATGGGAAGCACCGGCGTGGGGTGGAACGCGGGAGGGAGCTGAGCCTCGCTCAGGTCTGGGCATGTGAGCACGGTCTGCAGCTGCAGTGCTGCTCCAGGTGCCTGGAGGAGAGAGGGGACAGAGGGCAGCGCTCAGGTCGCTGTGCTTTCCTGGCCGTGGCTGTGTTAACGCTGAAGAGATCAATCCGTTGAAATAATTCACCAGAAACTGCTTACGTTGCTCTCGCCTCCACCACAGCCCGGCCGTGTCCTTCCAGCAATGCTCCTTTCAGACCCCATTCTAAGCCTCGGTCGTTTAGTAGGTTTCCAATGACTTTTGTAGGCAGAGGAGCTTGGGTTTCTCTTTCCAGCTGCATCAGTTGGGTTTTTCAGGCACTTGGCGCGCGGCTGAGAAACCAAAAGTGAATTCTGGAGGGGAGAGGGATTTCGGTGTGCTGCACTGCTTTTCTCTCCTGCTTCACTCCTGCCGTGCTGGAGTGGCAATCAGCACATTACAGAACGAGGAGCTCTAACACCTCCTGCTTCTGAAAGGAGCAGTGAGAAATGTTTCACAGTGAGAAGCGAGGCAGCGTTCGCTCCGTTAGCAGAAGTCTTCAGGATTTATCCTTGTGCATTTTAAACATCTTCGGGTCTTCCCTGTTCATTCTGTTCTTTCTTCCCGGATTTTGCAGCTCAGCAAAGCAAGGCCTGAGCTCTCGGATAGGATTTCGGCGTTCACTTAAGCACTCATCTGTCTTGCTGTCCTGAAGAATTACCTCTAACCACCTTCAGAGCTCGATCTCTTCCCTCTCCCCTGGTGATATCATCATGTCATCGCTCACATTAATTTGGGACGCGGCTGGCACAGCAGTGGAGCCCCAAAGGATCTGGTGCTTTCTGGTTTTTGTGACCAAGAGCCGACCCTGCTTCCATGCAGTACAGTGGGCTTTGAGCCGTGGCTAGGTGATGTTTATGAGGCTCAGGGCTTCCTTGTCTTGCACAACCTGGGATGCCACTTGTGTGGCCATGGGCACCACATGCCCGTGTCAGCATTTTTATGCCTTTGGCAAAAAATTGCGAGATCCTGGCTGAGAAAAATACACACAAATATATGAAACCACTCATGAAATGTTCCCCACGTCCACCTGCAGGCTTGTCTCCTATCACAGTTTACACTTCCCTTTGGAAAAACAGGGTAACACTGATTAGATCTTTTTTTTTCCTACTTCCCTCCTGAAGTGTTTGGTTTCCAAATGGCTGGGAACAGCTGTGGGCTGGGTGGTGGGAACACGGCCTCGCGGGGAATTGCTGTGATTGTGCTCCAATGCAGGTTTTCCCAGCTGCTTCCAGGCATCGTCTCCTTGCAGGGCTCACAAAGTCCTCAGGGCACCAAAGCTCCACCTCCAGACCCCCAGCTCCCAGGAGGCTGACACCCTTTGGCCATGGTTGTTTTGCCCTTTGGTTCTGTGGGTGCAGGTTGTGGTTGGAAAAAGGCTTTGGGTTTCGAGGCTGCAGCTGCGCGCGTGTTGTTTGTCTCCGGAGTCCGGGATGTGCCAGGCTCCAGGGCTGAGTCATTTCTTTGCTTCTTCATCTGGGAGAGGATTCAGGGCTGTGAGAGAAGCGTTTTTCTTCTGGCTTCAGAATCTTGGTGGTCATGAGTGACCCCAGGTGTCTTCAGGGCAGAGCCAGGGCACCTGGGCATTGCGAGGGAGGAGGAACACAGCTGGGGACGGGCAGCAGGGGAGAAGCTGCAGTGTAGTTCAAAGGGGGGAGACCCTCAGGGCTGATGATCTGCAGAACTGAGCTGAACTTTCTGCTTGGAAAGCTTTGACCAGAAAAGATCTGTGCCCTGCTGTGGAGAGCAGAAAGAAGGCCCTGTGCTCGGGGTGGTGCTGATCCTGCCGGCAGGCCAGGCTTGGGGTCGTTGCTGGGGAGAACACACTTGTTCCTTGAGGGGTTGCACCGTGTAATTTAGCTTGTCACTGAGGAATGTGCTCAGTGCCTTTATTTAATGGTGAGTTTGCAGACCTGCTCGGATACCTCGTCTTCCTTTCTCGCTTCCCTTCTCAGCCAAGGAGGAGAAGGAAAACGGTGCTTTTGTCCCCCGCCCTGTGGCTGCTGTCAGATGGATGGTTTTCATGGCAGCTCTGTTTGCTTGGCTGGTTCAAACGATGCCAGAGAACGAGGTGCAGCTGCCAGCAAACTGCTTCCAGCCCCAGCTCCCTCCCAAACTCAGCTGCACTGCTGTAAACATGCCTGGTGCCGCTGCAGCCCCTCTGCAAACAGCACCAGCCCCACACTGCTGGGGCCCTGGTCGCGAAGGCGCCCTTGCTCAGGAAAGCAGAGGGCTGTAGCATGTGCTTAAGTGCTTTCCTGAATCCAGGCCAGGGTTTGTGCTTTGGCAGAGCACAACCTCACCCGCCTTCCTCTCGGTATCGGAGGCAGGATCCCAGGTGCTCCAGGTGGTCTCCGGTGCCTGGGTATCTGCTGAAGCCAGGCTGCAGCAGGACGCTCCAGGGCAGCGGGGCCATTGGAGCTACTTGCCTCTTTGCTGCCATGTGTACATGCAGAGAAACCTGGAGAAAAAAAACAAACCAGCCACCACCTTCTTTGGAAGGAAGGAAATTGCTTTCTAATCGGGCATGTGGAAGTGAACTTGCGTGCTGACTCCTGAGGAATTTCAGCTGTTCCCCAGGGGGTTTGCAATTGCTGTTTGGGTCACATCCCAGCTCTGATCTCGGACTTGCCTTTGGGAGTGGGATTCCTCAGCACAGAGCCGCTGGCATTTGAGGAATGAGTGATGCTTGTTTCAGGAAACCAAGTAAACCCAGTGTGTGCAGCTGAGCTGCGTGTTCCTCAGCAGAAAATTTCAGAATTTGCCTAATGAAACGGAAAGAATTCTCAGGGAAATGAGCCCTAAGAATTGTCTGCAGGACAAAAGTGTTTAATCACACCGCGCTCATTAACAGCAACACGAGTTCAGAGGCTAAAACCTTCTGCTCCTCTCTGACCGAAACCTGCACAGCCTGCTTTGCATGGGCCAGGCCTGTAGAAGTGGTGGTACGTTATATCATTTCAGTTCCTGTATGGTCAGGAAGTAAGAAAAGTTAGCAGAGACCCCGACCTGATCTGTTCAGAGATGGTGGGGCCAGGGAGAGAGGCTTTGCTGTGTTGGGATGGAGGACAGGGAAGCATCTCTCTCCGTGTCCCTCATGAAGAAGGGTTCCTGAGTCAGACCCAGAGGTCAGCCTCAGCACAGGGCTACAAGGGCCGAATCCTCTCCCCCATAATGACCTCACAACAGCAGAACTGAGCTCTGAAAGCCCAGACAAACTTGGCGGCCCTCAGGCTGAGGAGGCACTGGTGAAGATGGCGTGAAAGGCCTGAGTGCATGGCTGGTAGGGCTCCAAGCAGAGCTGACCCCAGTGGCCTGAGCTGATAAACACGGCGTTCTTCCCTTCTGTTACAGGGCTGGGCCTGGGAGCCATGGGAATCAAGAGGAGTCTTTCCAATGTGGGCTTTGGATCGTTGTCTGGATAAACAGATAGAAGGAAATAACAACACGGTTCTAACAAACATTTTAGAAAGTACAAACGTCTGCCTTTCGCTACGACTTGATCCAAACCCCACGAAGGAAAAAATTTCCCTTTTCCTGTGATGCTGATCCATCTGCCTTTCCCCAGTGATTGGGAGTGTTAACGCAGGCACCCCGGCCTGCATGGAACCTGGCGTGGGATCTCTCTGGGGATGCTAAGTCACCACTGCGAGCAAGCTCCTGCCTGGTGGTCACAGGACCCCCACTTGTTTGCAGACTGCGTTCCCATCCTCAGAAGAGCCATCCGACAGCACTGCCGAATGGCAACGGCTCTGTAAGCATCAACGCTCCTTTGGCCATTTCGGTGGTTTCCTGCCTCTGAAGTGAGGTTTCCTCGTCTCCCCGCTGCCTTGCAGCGACACCTGCTGCGCGCTGCTAGGAGGAGAGCGGTTTTCCTTCCTGGGAAAGCGGTTTGTCTCTGCTGGGAAGCCTTGTGGCTTCGGCTTTTAAGGTGGGAGAAGCGGAAGCGGGCAAGTCTGCGCCTTCCTCAAACACAAACACTTCTGCGGCCTGCGACCTCTCCAACCTGGCGCAGGCTGCGGTGGCGACGCTTTTGTTTTGCAAACTCCTTCCAGCCCGTCCTTGGGTAAGATGTGGTGGAAAGCCTGCTGTTACTCCTGGCACAGAGCTCAGAAGAGAGGGTTTGCTGCGGGGGAGAGACAGAGCAGCGCGTCCTGCTCCCTGTGCAGCACTCCGTGTGTGTGCGCCCCGCCAAGAGCTGCCACGGGGCTGGAGATGGGTCAGCTTGCCTGTTTTCCTTCCTGCTAACGCTTTGCTCCCTGGCTCCAGTTGCAGGTTTTCGGCAGAGCTGGCCATGATGTTATGGTTTGTGGTCGGAGCCCTCTTCCCGGCGCTTCTCCTGGCTGCGCCGCCTCCCATAAACAAACTCGCCCTTTTCCCGGACAAGAGTGCATGGTGTGAGGCAAAGAACATCACCCAGATCGTGGGGCACAGCGGCTGCGAGTCCAAGTCCATCCAGAACAGGTAGGGATCCTACCTGCCAAATCTCTTCCTGCCCTCGTCGGGGAAGGGCAGGCACCCACCCTGAGCCCTTCTGCCTCCCGTTGTCTCCACAGGGCCTGCCTGGGGCAGTGTTTCAGCTACAGTGTCCCCAACACCTTCCCTCAGTCCACAGAGTCCCTGGTTCACTGCGACTCCTGCATGCCAGCCCAGTCCATGTGGGAAATTGTGAGTATCCTTGCCTGCTCCTCTGTCTTTTCTGCCCCTTTTCACTCGGGGGCTCTCAGCTTTGCACTGCCACCTCTTTGGGGGAAGTCATTCTCTATCCCTGAGGTTGCTCTGCTCGCAGTTTCCTCCAGGCTGCCTCAGGTGTTTCTGCCCTGCCTTGAGACGCCTGGGTGGCAGGGGTTGCTGGAAGCAGTGTGACTGTGGTGATGCAGAGTGCATTTGTCAGTGTAGGAAGAAGCATCCTCTGTCAGTCCCTGCATTATTCATCCCGTGTGCCTTTCCACCACTCCCCTTTGTCACCTGCTCCTGACTTAAGAGTCACCTCCTGCCAGTCACCCCTCGACCCCCCAGCATCTGTTTGTTTCCTGACACGTGGATCCTGGAAGGACCATAAGCGCTGTCTCCAAGGGAGGTTTGGGCAACCAGGGCACTGGCTCCAGCTCTCTGCTTTGCTTTGGACTCAGACGTTCGTGCAGATGGCTTAAGCCAAACTAGCTGAGATTATTGGCACCGTGCCTTCTGCAGTTACCGCTGATGTTGCAGTGCCTGTAGTGCCTGGGAGCAGGTCCTGCCTCAGCCATTTCATTTCCCCAGCTGGTGCAACGTGTCTCTGCAACTGCAAGATGTTCCCAAGCACCCTTGTGTCGTGACCACGACTATTTGGGTAGCAAGCCACGACTTCTAGCTTAAAATACCCTGAGTCTGCTGTGCATTGGGCAGGTCAAGATGGCCATCAGGGGATCAAACCCATGCACTCACTCTGTATTCTCGTCCCTCTCCCCAGGTGACACTAGACTGCCCAGGCAACGACGAGATCCCCAGAGTTGACAAGCTGGTGGAGAAGATACTTCACTGCAGCTGCCAGGCTTGTGGCAAGGAGCCGAGCCACGAGGGAGCCCTGTTCAATGTCTACTTGAACGCGGAGGAGAACATGCCTGCGGAGGGCCCCGGCCCCCACCACTATGCCCACCACCAACAGGAGGTAGAAGAGCCCCCTGCTTCCAGCCACCACCACCACGAGGAGGAGGGCGACGAGTGACCCCCCGGCCCTCGAGGACTGTCCTTGCAACGCGGGCAGGGAGTTTGTGCGAGGGAGAGGGCCAGGGCTTGGGGAGGGAGGGGGGAGGTAGAGGCTTTCCTGTCTAATATCTACCCTCACGCTTTGCTCTCCACGACACCCCAGGGCTAGAGGAGCGTTTTGAGGCACGAGCAGGATGTGGGTCTGGAGCAGCGGGGCCACAGGAGGGCTGGGGGTTTCTGATGCAAAACTACTTGCACATCATAGTAATAATATATTGAGAGAAGTGGGGACGTGGGCAGAGGGGGCTTTGGCAGAGAGCGGGAGCCGAGCCAGGCTCCCCAGGGCTGCCTGCAGGATTCTCAGCCTGCTGTGGAGCCCTTGATGAGCCCTCTGGGCTTTTCTTTTGTATGTGGCTCTTGCCTGGCCTGGAGGAAGAAGGGACGCAGCTTCCCTGCAGCCACACAAGAGACACACATCTCTTCTGTGGCATGCAGGTGGGGGTCTCCCTTCTTCCTTGTGCTCCCCCTGACTGCCTAGGGATGCCTGGGCTCGGCATGGGCTCACTGTTCCTCCTGGCACTCACTGGGTCTTACTTCAACCCCCATGCCTTCGTGTTAGGTAATAGGGAGTATTTTGCCCTGGCTGTGCCTCTGGGGCTGTGTGTGAGGTTGTTGGGAGCCATGGTGGCCACAGCCCTTTCCTTGCTGGTCCTCAGGGCCACCACATAGCTTGCAAGGGTGAGGGAGCTGCACTGTGCCATGGGCACTGGGGCTTCACATTTCACAGCCTGTGCTGGGGTGGTGGTGTTGGAAGCCGGCCCCTCTCCCCTCCCTCCCCGCTGCACTTTAATTGTGGTGGAGGGAGAAGGGGGACAAGTCCTGGGATGCTGATGGACCTTTGCAGGGGACTGCTCTGGACCCCACTGCAGATGTGGGGCTGGGCTCAGGGTGGGGGCCCCTCCTGCTACCCCTCTCTCTGTTGTATAAAGCTAATTTCTTTGGCACTGTCCTGACAAGAGCTTCCAGAGCTTGTAACCAATGCCTCCCTCTCCTTTTTACAAGTTTTGGTTTGTGTTTTTTGTTGGTTTTTGGTTTTGTTTTCTTAAATAAATTAGTTCTGACTTCCATTTCTGGGCGCTCTGATGCCTGTCTGGTTTTCGGCAGCAAGCTGGATGTCAGAACCAGGCAGTGCTGCAGGAGAGCACAAGGAGAGCTGCTGTTCCCTTCAGCTTTCTGCTGCCTTCCCTTCAAGAGCAGGGAGAGATGCTGAAAGGAAAACCAAGCGCATGGATGCAGCACCTGGCCCGTGTCTGCAGTTCTGATCCCATTCTCGTAGGCTCTCTGCGGGTTCATGCGACCTCGGTCGGTTCCGTTGCCACTAGGTGACACTCTCGATCCAGCACGGTTTCGTGGCCTCCAGGAGCGCTTCTGGGCCGGAGGAAGGCAAGCCTGGACCAGGACTCCACGTGAGGTTCCGTTTGCAGGATGGAGTGCAGCACGCTCAGGCGTTGTTCAGTCTTCTCTGGAGCTGAAACTCTGCGGTGAAGCTGAGATGCTCCAAGCTCGGGGTGCAGCGGTGCTGAGAAGGAAGCAGGGCATCGTGCTTCCTCAGCGAGCAGCAGCGCAGCCCAGCTGGGATAAACGTGTGCTGCTGCAGTGATTTATCCCAGCTGGGAGGCCGCCACACCATGGGCTCGGGGTGGGTTTCCTTGCTTGTTCCCAGCACAGATGGGACGAGGAAGTGAAGCTTTCCTGGTACAAACGCATTTCTAAAGAAACCTCCTGCTGCGATCAGAGCCTCGCGTGTGTGTGCTCTGCCCTGGGCTGCCTGCCAGGACAGTGTGACGCAGGGGTGGCTGGGGAGGTTTGCATGGGAGCATCCCAGGAGGAGATGTTGCAGATGCAAAGGGGCAGATGCCACACGCAGGCACCCAGGAGGGCTCACCCTGAGCAGCTGTCAAGTGGCTCAGTGCTGGGGGGAGCACCGCGCTCCCCACGCACAGAGATGAGTCCTGCTATGCATCTCCCTTCTGTCTTGCTCACAGATGGAATCCAGGCCAGGCACGCCCATTCAGCTGCTAGGAAAAGTGGGACAGAGTTGTTGAAAAGCAGATTAGCGTAGCAGATCTCGATAAAGAGACAAAGTTCTGTTCCTTCCCTTCATTCATGCTCTTGTTTCCCACTGGTATCACAGGCAGTGTGTCGGGGTCAAACAGGCACATCCTCACAACTTGCTGCTGCTCTGGCCGCCATCTCTCTGGTGTCCCATCTCTCCATCAGCACCGGGGTCGGTGCTGTCGGCTGTGGTGCCCTCAGTGGGACCTGAGCCTGTTTGAAGGATAAACCCTTCCAGCAACGAGAAGAAGATAATCAGTGTCTGCCAAGCACGTCGAGGTACTGACTGTGAAAGGTGGAGGTGGGGGCTCAGGTTGCGTGATGGCACCTCGAGATTTGGAAGCATCTTCTGGAAGATGGGATGGAGAAGCTGCTGGAGCACAAAGGGTCCTCGGCCTTGCTACCAAAGGGGCAAGTTGCCCTGGGCCCACCCAGCCCTCTGCGTGCCTCTGGCTTCTGTCTGAGAGGGCAGCTACAGGTACTGGATGCAGGCTTTGTTGCTTTGTATTTGGTTATGCAGAATTTTGCTCTCATCAGCCAGCACTGAGGATGGAACCTTGCACTCAGCACTGCCGGTCGGGCTGAGCCGTAGGTCACTGTTGGCCTGCAAAGTGAGCATGGGGTCTGCACAGCAAAGGGGAGGCAGAGCACGGTGCGGGCTGTCTCTTTAAGGCAGAGAAGGGAACTCTCTGGCTGCCACTTCGCAGAGTTTAGCCCAAATCCCCGTTTTCATTAGCATTTCATTTCATTTCATTTCATCTCCTCCTCTCCCCTCCGCCCCACCTCCTCCGAATCGGCATTTCTGCATCCTGCGCTGTGCATCGCAGAGCAGCAGGTAAAAGTCTGGCTGGCTCCCGCACGCACACGCGCGCTCACACATCCCTGCACGCCCGACGCACCTCTCCGGGGGGCAGACACCGCCGGGCGGCTTCCCGTGCTCCTGCATCTTCCTCTCTGAGCGTGGCGGGGAGCATCCCCGTGCCCACCCCAGGGCTGCTCTGCCTCTCCTCGCCGTCTCCGACTGCAGCAGCAAAGCTTAGGCACGGAGGAGGTCGGTGGGGCAGAGCCCCGCGAGTGGGCAAAGACAGCGGAGAGGTGAGAGCTGAGAGCCGAACATCCCCAGCGCTGCGCGGTCCGTCTGACTCCCTGGTGCAGAGCATTCAGAGCATCACAGAGTCCGGCGTGTCCTCCGGTCCAGAGCTCCCCCGGTGCCCACGGCATCCTCGGCGTCCGGCAGCGCTGTCCGGGCGCATCCCGGCACGGAGGGGATTTGCAGTGACGAGCAGACGCCTGGCTGTGACGGGGAGGGGAACCTTCTACTGCTCATCGGCTCCTGGAAATGTCACTCTGCCCTGATTGCCAGTGAAGAGAGAGAGTGGGGGAAGAGAGGGAGAGGAGGAGAGCAGAAAGGAGGACAACCGGAGAGATGGCACTGCTTCCCCTGGAGCTGGCCCCCGCCATGATCACCTAGCACAGGTGGAGGAGGTCCCCAGCTGCAGAGCCAGCCCCGCTGCCCCGCTCCTCATGGAGGGCATTTTGGGGTCTCCCAATGCCAGCGTGCTGGGGGAGCGCTCACTGCTGGTGGGGAGCAGCTGGATGGCTGCCTTCCTCTGCTTCATCATCCTGCTGACCACAGCCGGGAACTTCCTCCTCATCCTCCTCATCGTCACCCAGCGCTCCCTCCGCAACACCTCCAACTATTTCCTGGTGTCCCTCTTCATGTCCGACCTGATGGTGGGGCTGGTGGTGATGCCCCCGGCCATGCTCAACCAGCTCTACGGCCACTGGGTGCTGAGGGGAGACTTCTGCTCCCTCTGGTACGCCTTCGACGTCATGTGCTGCAGTGCCTCCATCCTCAACCTCTGCGTCATCAGCTTGGACCGCTACCTGCTCATCATCTCCCCTCTGAAATACAAGCTGCGCATGACATCCTGCAGGGCCCTCTGGCTGATCCTGGCCACCTGGACCTTGGCTGTGCTGGCCTCCTTCCTGCCCATCAAACTGGGCTGGCACAAGCTGGAATTTGAGGTTTGGTCCCCAAATGTCACCTACCGGGCGGACGAGGAGCAGTGCCGGCTAGTGGTCAGCTTGCCCTACGCCCTGGTGGCTTCCTGCCTGACTTTCTTCCTCCCATCTGCTGCCATCTCCTTCACCTACTGCCGCATCCTCCTGGCAGCCCGCAAGCAAGCAGTGCAGGTGGCTTCCCTCGCCTCCAACGTGGCCACTGCCACCACCGACGAGAGCATGGAGCAGGTAAAGGGCTGCAGCTGGGTGGGGTGGTGGGGAAATGGTGACAGTGTCCTCTTGCAGGAGCCAGGGAGCAGGGAAGGCTGGGAAGTCCACGCAGCTTGAATCTGAGTATGGGGGGCTCCAGCATGTGCCTTGTTCCCATGTGCTGTGTCACAGCCCCAGAACGCAGGTGGGCTCCTTGTGGAGAGGAGGTGTGCAGTGGGGAGCCATGCACTCACTGCATTTGTGATGGGACACAGACCTAGCCAGCCCTCCCGCGCAGGATGAGCTGTACCAGACTTTGAAAAGGAAAATGAGAATCAAAGGAGAAGCAGGCAGTATCAAAACATGTTTGTTCCTTTTTTCCCCCGGATGAAGGGTTTTTGGACTCTACAGATCAAACCAACCCCAACCAAGCCAAGCCAAGCCCAATTCAACCCAACCCAACCAAACCCATCACAGCCTCATGGCCCCACTGCTGTACTGCTCAGGGGATGCCCAGGTGCTTTCCTTTGTCACGGGGAGCCTGCATCCACCAACTTTTCAGCAGAATTAAAATGAGGCAAGTGTCCCAGCAGGGTGCAGGTTGTAGGTTGTTTATAGGAGCCTCTCATCAGCTCAGGTGGGTGACCAGCTGAAAATGCAGTGTCAGCTGGGGAGCCTTTCAGCTTTCAAATGGATTTTTGTTCTCTTTTTGGGCAGGAAGCTGAGTGGCCTCACCTAATTATGGCAGAGCTGAGATAGTAATTTAATTTAAGATTGCATAAGGGACAGAGAACTGAGTTAGTTATGGTGTTTGTAGGCTGAAATGTTTGATGCCCCACTTTTAAAAATATCATTATTTTGCTGCTCTAATCAGCAGCTAGAGCTGCCTCTTCGGGGCATGCTTTATTCTCACCAAAAAACTGGCTGAGCTGGGTTTCCTAAGTAACTTAATGATAAAGCTCCTGTTTTACAGGAGAAAAAACAATCTTCTCAATGTTGAGGTTTTCTATTGCTTCCTGTTCCTGATTTATGGTACAGAAGTGGTGGTGTGGGCCATCCCCCTGCCTCTGCCAGAAGGGATATCATAGTGGGATTTTCTTGCAGGATTTGCAGCACCAAATGCCACTTCCCTTGGGCAGGAGGGTCCGGCCTGGGGAGAAGTTCTTACTCAGCACCCCAACTCCCACTGCAGGTTCCCCATGCCCCAAGTCAGCCTGCAGCTGGCAACGAGAGCAGGAGGTTTGCCAACAAGCACAGCAAGAAGGCACTGAAGGCCAGCCTGACACTGGGCATCTTGCTGGGCATGTTCTTCGTGGCCTGGCTCCCCTTCTTTGTCACCAATGTGATGCAGGTAAGCAAGTTCCTGGGTTTTCTTTTGGCAGAAAGAGCTTTTCTTTTTCAGTGGAACTTGCAGCTGACCCTCGCTGTCTCCTCCCAGGCAGTGTGTGACTGTGTCCCGGCCGGCTTCTTTGATGTGCTCACCTGGCTGGGCTACTGCAACAGCACCATGAACCCTATCATCTACCCACTCTTCATGAGGGACTTCAAGAGAGCCATGGGCAAATACCTGCCCTGCTGCCGGCGCACCGGGGAGCCCCAGCCCAGCGCCATCTCTCTCTCCATGAGGAACTCCAACAGCGGGCCCCGCGTGGCCACGTCCCTCAAGAATGTCCTCACCTTGCAGGCTGAGACTGACTCCGTTGTCTCTGAGGTGGTGGCAAACGAACACAGCCTGCTGCCGGCCGCTGAAGGTGCCCTGCCAGCCCCCGGTGCTCGCTTGGTCAGCCTTTTTGAGATGGAAAACCCAGAGCTGGAGCTGCAGCACCAGCAGCTCGGCACCCCTGTGGCCTGAGTGCCAGTCTGGGTATGTCTCCCTGAGCTTCAGCCCAGGGGAAGTGCTCAGCTTCTGCTTGTACAGCCCAGCAGGTCACCCCTAACTCACACCAAGGGGAGGGAAGCAGATGGGGAAGCACGTCCTGTGACTCACGGACAAGATTTGGGGCTGCTCCAGTCCACAGCACATCGTGTCCCCCGGGGGCTTAATTTTCTCGCCTGATCTGGGCTGTATCTGTCAGTTTCCTGTGAAAGCAGTGACTTGCAGCACGCTGAAACCACCCTATTTAATCATGAGCAGTCTGTGCTATGGGGGATTAAATTTGATGCAAAATGTTCAACGCTGCTTTTTGGATATTCCACACGGGTGTGGGTGTGCAGCTTGTTTGTAGCTCCACGGGTATCCTGACAGTAGTAAGGAACGAAATAAGCTGCCCTTTAGCTTTCATCCTACAGCTTCCTATTTCTGGCATACAGAAATAGGAACTCTCTGCTCAACTCTGCTCAAACCTTCCACTCTGCTCAAACAATCCATCAATTTGAAGATGATGCCATTAGACATGTTGTTTTTTTTCCAATGCACTCAGCAGGCACTTAATAAACACCAACAAATTCTTTCAGCTAATACTTCCCCAAGTGCCTTTCAGATCAGAGATGGGTTGGTAGGCTGTTGCTGTGCCCTTCCTGGACTGGTACTCCACCAGGAGGTTCTGGCTGTCCTCCTGAAGCCCACGCTTGCACAAGTGAAGCCCCAAGCATCCCTCCAACACAGGAGGCCAGGAGAAGAAAACCGCGTGCCAGGCAAAGTTTCATTCATTTTCTTCCTGTGTTGCTGTGCTGTGTGTTCGACTGCATGAGAAATAATCCAGAGGTGAGGTGTATGGAAAGCTCGGGAAAGAAAGGGGAGGTTGCTGGCACAGGGAGTGAGCCAAAGTCACAAGCTGCAACTGCACTGAGTCAATGAAACATTCCAGATCAGGAGGTGGGAAGGTATTTGTACCACACAGCACTTGTTATAACACTGAAAAACCCAGAGGTGCTCGCAGGAGGGAGTTTATCCTCTTGCCATGTTCTTGCTAGGTTGCATTTTCTTGGGCTGAGCAGCAAAATCAGTCAGAAAAGGACCTTGTCTAAAGCTGTGTCCCTCCAGGTTGAGATTGGGGAAAAAGGGACCGAATGTCAATTCACTTTATGGAAGGAGGGAGAAATCAAACAGGTTTATGTTTATTCTATGCCAAGTATTAGCTTTATTTTAAACCAATTAAAAATATAACTAGAGGGGGCTTTTAAGGCTGGAGATGTGTGTGGGATGCAAGAAGAAAGTCTCTATGTGTTGCTGGCTTGCAAGGGAAAAAGCTTCACAAAGCAATAAGTCATAAAAAGTCCATTCTGTTTTCTGCTGTCTTTCACCTATGGGACTTTAAGCATGCTCCTAGTGGTAATGAGGTCTCAGACACTCATCACCTTCAGTTTGCAGGGAGGAAAACGACCTTGTTGGTTGGAACGTGTCAGAGCCATGCTAGCAGCAGAGCGGGGAGGGCAGCCAGAGGCTCTCAGCCTTTCACCTCCCTGCTTAGCAGAGCTGAAGTGGAAAAATGCTTTTAATGACCTAGTAATGAGTCCCTCTCCACAACATGTTTAAAGACACCCACAGAGCCACCTGCTTTCCCAAGAGCTAAGTACCAGAAAAATGATCCCCAATGGTGGCAGCTGCTTCCCTCAAGAATAAGAGCTTGTGCAATGAGGGGATTGCCACTGCTTCCCGAGGAACTATGGATTTGTGTGTGATCTGGGCCAGAATTGGCCTTTTCTTGTCAGTGGGAGATGCTGTGGGAGACTGCTCTGAGAGCTGTGATCCAGTGACACTGTGATGCCATGTGCTGGGCCCTCAGCAGGGTCTGAAAGCTGCAGCACAGCTCTGTGGGTTCTACTGATTATGCTCTGAGAGTAGTTTTAGTGCTGGCTGAGCATCTCTGCCTGTCACAAAGAGCTCCAATTGGCCTCCATGCAGGCCAGGCAAAGTGGGCTTGCTGATGGTTCTGATGCCTCTGACCCAGCCACACAGCAGGCCTGGGAGCTGCAGGGCAGCAATTCACACCCTGCACAGGAAGCTCTACAGACTGTGTAGGGCAGGAGGCTGAGGCTGGCTTCATGCAGCTGATGCTGGGCACACTGTACATGGCAGCTGGGCTGCGAGGAGAGAAGGTTTGGAGATTCAGTTCAGTCTGTGTTATCGCCTGCTGCCTGCTTTGCACTGCTGGGGCAAGCTGGGCAGGGAGGTGAGCTCTCTGCCAAGGGAGATCCAGGGGAATCTTGTTGGTGAGCACAACTGATCAAGGAATCATCTCCTGGGTGCAGGTTACCGTCGCTGCTCGTGGCAGCACTCACAGGCTGTGTTAGCGCAGAGCTCATGCTGGTGCTGGCTGTGGGTGCTTGGTGGTCACTGTCAGCCCCATCCTCCTCCTGCACAGTGTTTTCCTCTTCTCCAGTCTCACTGCCTGCTGCCCGTTGTGATTTCTTGGCTAGAAGGGAGAAAAGTCTGGCACTGCCTTTCTCCTCCTGCTGACACTCTTTGGTTTTAATGCCCACAGCTTTTAGAATCATGTCCATTTGCTTCATGTAGTCCAGGTGGCCACTGACCTACAAGCAACAGGAGGAGTGCAGTTAGTGATGAAGCTACAGTGAACCCAGCTAAACCAGTCCTCCATCCCAAAAGCCACCACGGCCATGAGATTTGGCTTCAGCTCCAATAGGCTAAAAGGGAAAGGTCTGAAGAATGTGGTATTCTCTGGAAATAACCCTACATGGCTGTGCTCCTGGGTCGCTTTACCCCTGAGGAATGCATGTTTAAGTGCAGAGTGACAAGACTAGACTGAGTGCCATGAGGGTGAAGGAGGAGTGATCTGCCCCGGTGACAGACTCCCAAGCAGGAGATTCCTTGACTCAGTTCAACTCCCTGCTCTCTGTTAAATTACACACCCTCCCTGTGCCTCAGCTTCCCTGTAAAAGCAAACATCTCATTTATATTGAGATAAAGTAATTGGAGCAACAACTGCTGAGTGTGTTGGCTGGAAGACGAGGTAGTATTTAAATGTGCATTGATCTGTCCCATATAAAACTGGGAGTCCACGAGGTTTTAAGTTCATAAACCAAATTAAAACCAGCAGTATGTTGTTGCAAATAACCAGACATTTATCTGTAGGGTGATTTCCACGATAAGATAAACCCTTCTGATACAGATGTTAGGAATGTGTCCTTCGTGTCAGGGCACAGGAGGGAGAGAAAACCTCCTCTGCAGTGGTAATTATTGTTACGTGTTAAGGCAGAAGCTGCCCTTTCTGATTCAGATGTCCTGTTCAAGCCCCACGTTAGAGGTCCTACAGCCAGGACCCTCCTACAGAGCAGCCTTCAGATCTCCAAAGCTGGAAGCACAGTGCAGAACGCAGAGCTCCTACCCAATTGTGTGAAGCAGCCTCTGAGCGGTTACATTTGGAGGCACTTAGGACTTGGAGCAAAATGAAGGATTTAATCAGCACGTTAGTAATGCAATATGCAACTCTAATCAGTCCAGATGGCTCAAGAAGCTCTTGATGTTTTGAACAGATTAGTTAATTAAAATAACCATCGAGGGTCTCATGGACTGGTTGTTAAGATGCTCTCCCCAAAAGTACAAATCTTTTACTGCCCCACAGCAGAGCTTGGTGCTAAAGAAGGAAACAAGCACAGCGTTGGACGAGGTGGAGAGAAATAAGAACGCAACAGACTGGCTGGGAAGGGCTGCTGGATCTCTTGGTTTGCTGTGTTCTGAAACCCCTATGGCCATTACAGTTGACCTGTGGTGATCAGTGTTTGGGGTAGAAGTGGCACTGAGTGACATGACATAGAGTGGTCACAGGCTGAGGGCTGAACTAGATGATCTTACTAGTTGGAAACTTACTGAACCATTACCAACAGAACAGCAAGCAAAATTCCTTGCTATTTCCAAGCTGTGAAGGCATCCTAGTGGGAAAATTGAGCAATTCTACTTTTCAAAAGCCTGTTTCCATCTGCTGTCCAAAGAGCTGAATGTTTCTGCCGGGTGTGCTTGGAACTTCTACATTGCAAGGGACAATAAAATCTTTAAAGAGAAATAAACAATTGCTTGATTCTTTGTCAGAACAAAGTGCAGGAGGAACATCAAAACAAAAAGAATGGAAAAGTGCTCTTGTAACCAAAGCAAACAAATTTATGCTTGTTATAAGGAAATGAAAACAGTGGGTTAGGTTTATCACTGTGCTAAGGTGACTTCTCCCCTCTTGTAACTGATGGTGCTTTGAGTCACTGGAGGACACAACCCAAATATTTATGCCACCAATTTGGTACAATTTGATTACAGACAGTAACAGCATTCAGGTGGATCTATCAGTCAGCTGGAAGGAGCCATCAATTCACAGAGCAATGGAAAGATTTTCTATTTAACATCAGGAGTTTCCTCATTTTGGCATCATCAGTGAATGATTTACAGGATTTCCTTCTGACAGATACAATTTTAAGGGAAGAAACTCAAATGCCTCTATTTCTTCTTTCCAAAATCCTCAGTCATAGATACAGCCTCAAACACCATGCAGCTTTCTGCTTGCATCTGGTGGCAAGGTCTGGCTGATGGCAGGGCTCCCAAGCTATGCTGGTTATCAATTAAAATGCAGGCACCTTTGCCGAGCTTTGGCAGGCTTGCAGTTTCTCCCACTTGTCAGAGTGCTGGGCGTGCCCTGCTTGATAGAGGACATTTGGTTTGCCAAAATTTCCTGTTCTCCCCAGTGTTTTCTGGAAGTTTATGGCAAAGACGTAGCAACCTCACGCTGCTCAGCCAAAGGAATGGTGCTGGAGTTGGAGTGCATGCAAAAGCCAGTGGTAGAGAGGATTCCCACCACGAGGACCATCAGAACATCAAGCAAACCTTGAAAGAGGCCGTGACTGGCTTGAGTTACCACAGAAACACAATTCTCCGGTATTCATTCTTTGGAAACAATGTTCTCCTGAAGAGAGGACAGTGAACATGACCAGTAACTCAGAAGCTGGAATTTAAATGGATTAATAAAAAACGTAGATTTCACATCTGCAACAAGTTATATGTGTGGAAAACTTTGTGGAGCTGAAGTTATTTTGAAAAGACTCTCAACGTCTCTTGCATTATTCCTCTTTGTTTCTATTCCTGCTCTGAACAACTGATGGAATAAGGATTAGAGCATGATTCAGCCGGAGTTAATAGGCTTTGCTTCTAAGTCACCCCTTTGCAATTCTTGTGAATTGAATAATTCACCGTCTCGACTGGTAAAAGTCCTGCTTTAATTTCAGTGACACTTCTTGAGCAAGACAGTAATTTTTACATGCAATCATCTTTCAGCCACGACTCGTTGACCAAATCATTCTCACCGCTGTAACTGTGGGCTCAGGGCAGTTTCACACCAATGCCATAACTTTCATCTGTGTTTTTTTCCACCAAACTTCGGTATGTTTTGTGGGAACACATCGATATTGGCAGTTCTGGGTGAGCAGTTTTTCTATTTGGAGTTGTGCACTGCCAAGAAACGTACATAGCTTTCCTCTCAACCCACCTCTGCCAGTTCCAAGAACACTGTGATGGAGAGCTTTAGCTACGTGCTGTGTGAACACGGAGTCTTTCCAGCCATACCGCTATCACTAAACGAGCCACTTACTCTTAGTGGCTGTAATCAAATACTTATCTGTCTGTGCTAAGTCAAGTAGAAGGTATTTAAATTAGGTGGTATAAGGAACGTCTTAAAGGCCTGGAATACACCATGCATGGAATTACAGCTGGAAATGGTTTGAACGTAATCTCTTAGACCGCAGAGGAAAAGAGACGCCCCAAAATAAAGGCTGGATTAATGTACTGAAGCATCTGGAAGACCCAGAAATCTGACATCATAAACTACATCAGCCCACCAGCTATCCAACACTGATCAAGTCAGGGTGATGGAGAAGTTTTAGAGGAGCTCAGTTTTTGCAAATGAGGACTCTGAGATGAGATGAAGTCTCCATAGCCGGGTGGGGAAACAGTGTCTGCCTGCAACAGGGGAAGACTCCTCCCTGTGACTCTGACAAAGACCCATCACCCTTCCTCTCCCCTTCTTCCTCCAGGAATACACGAGATCTGGAAGCCAAACGTTACCAAAACAGACCAGATCTTCAGCTTCGTGGAATGAGATCAGTTTTTACCAGCTGAGCCCTGGGTTGCAGAGCTTCAGCATTCTCTGAAGGGCATTCCCCACTCCTCCTCTTCCCTACCTGCCTGTAGCACAAGTAACATCTCTTACCAAATCTCAGACCAGGAAATCAAATCATGGCTTATGCTCAATGGTACTGGAAATAAGCATGGACCTGGCTAGTTCCAATGAGTTGGATGAGTTCCAATGAGTTCTTGCTGCACCCTTCACTAAATGACTTTTCCTGCAGCTCCTGTCCTGTGCCTCATCTCAGACTGCTCAAAAAGACTCATCATTTATGAGACTTGTACTGATCCCAAGCACTTATGCCGGGGCAATGGCTCACATCTTCCTCTGCTCCCATTTTGTTGATGGAAATGACTGTAGGCAGTGAAAGGAGGAAATGATATGGTGGCTGAAGAGTGATAATAGCTTTCAAGATAATGCCTGGGTTACGAGGGCATAACTCCCCTTACATCAACACCCACTTCTGCACTGCCAGAAATCAAACTGCCCTCTCTCTTTTAATGGGTCATTCAGTGAGAGCTGTGCTACTTTAGTGTCATCTTCACGGTACAGATTACAGCCTCTTGTCCTGACTGTCTCCCATGCCGGACTGAAACTTTGAATGGGTGGCTTTAAGACATGGGCTCAACCACCAGCAGGTAGGACACAGGAAACAGGAAGCTAAATTCTCCTAAATCCACCTGACTGTACTTTGTGTAGCCACTCTTCCAGAATCAAACACTATTAATTCACAACCTAGGAAAAACTTCCACTGCTTTCACTGACAGTTTTCCTTGTGTAATGGCTGTGTGATTGGGATGGCTGCTTGCAAAATCTACAGCTACAAACTTGTTCACTATGAACCTGTCAAGAACAGAGTCTGCACTGTCTGCCTTTATGGGAACAAATTTTTATAGGGTACTTCAAAATGGTTCTCCTTGCCTTTCAGGAGCAGCTAAATACCCCCTGCCTTCCAAGGGGTACATCAAGATTAAGCAGTGCATCTGTGATGGAGCAAGGAGGGACACTACCCTTGGGGTTTTCATCTGCCACAAAGGAAAAACAAACTGCAAGTTATTAATGGCTCAATTTGCACTTCTTTGGAGAAAGCCTTTCAGTTCCTTCCTCTGTTTCAATACATTAGCATTATCAGTGCCCACTGCTTGAATTCTAAAGATAAAATGTATTTAACATGTATTTAATATATGATTTGATTGTCAGAGCTCCCAAATGTGTTCAACAGCAAGAGACACCACTGAAAACTAAGGCCTGACAACTTCAGGGTTGCAGGGACACATGAAGAAGAAGAAATCATCTCTGTGAGCTTTTATATCGCAGTGCAGCCCAAATAATAGAGGAATATACCCCTTACAGCCTAGCAAACAATTAGACTTGTCTTCACAAAGACTTGCACATCCTTCCGGGAAGAAATCATCATCAAACTTGGCCACCAAAGAACAGTTCCAGCACCACCACCAACAGCACTTCCCTTCTGCCAGCTCACAAAGGGATGAGAAGAAAAGAAACACATATTTGGGATGTTGAATAGGTTGAGAAGAAAACCTTCTGAGACTAAAGAGGAGACACTAAGGAATCATTTCAGGGGAGATCAGTTCCCCATAACCCTGTGAAGAGGACTGGATTTGTCTGCCTTCCTGTATGCAGATGGGACAGAATGCTCTCCGGGAGCCACTGTCTGAAGCCAAGTTCTGCACCTTGCTGTTGCTCTTCTGATCCTCTTCATTCCTGTTACCACGGGAGGTGGCACTGCTCATTTGAAACAAGTGGCATAAGGGTATAATGAGAACAGGCAATCTTTTGCATTTCCAACTCCCCTGTGTTCTTAATTAATCCACATTTTGTAACTACAATTCATTCTTTGCTTCAAGTCTAGGGAATACTAGAAATAAATAAAAAAAAAAACACCAACAACAGTTTGAAGTATTTTGGGGGAAATGCCTGAACCACAGAAGTGCCAAATCAATTTGTACCTGGCTGGCTGAAGGCCAGACTGTTTGGAGTCTGTTTGCATTCCCTTCTAACAGGAACACTAAGCTCCCCTTCTGAGAGCGCTTTGGGAAGAGAGATCAGTTATTTCTGTTTTTCAATTGCTGTCACAAAGACAGCAAAGAACGGGTAGAGAGCTTTTGAGGTGGCTCACAGGGAAGAAGCAAAGGTGTGGCAAGGTGAGACAAGGACTATTCTAAAAACAAGCTCTGCTGGTTTGCCTTCTGTCATGCAGAGATGCTGCAGGAGAACACGGCTGTGAGCATGTTCTGCTGCTACGCACTGTTACAGCAACTGCTTTAGAGATTAAAAAAAAGTACTTGTGTCTGTGAGCTGCACAAACCACAGCTCCATCCAGCTGTGTGCTTGAGCAAGGAGGGATTTAATCTCAGGTGGCGTTTCTGTTGTTCCCTCTATAGGAATTTATGAGCTCCAGCATGATTTGAGCAGCTGCCATTCACACAATTGCCCCAAGCTTGAGAGTTCATCCCTTGCTTCTGCTGCAGTAGAACTGCCCAGAGGAACAGAAGCACCCTTTCCTGACTTGTGAGCTTCTGCAAAAATGCATTCTGGCTCTGAGAAGTGCTGCAGTATTCAAATTTTAATGCAAAATGTAATCTACAATATCCCACTTGAACAAACAGCAATCAATCTAATACAGCTCAATTACTTCCTTGGTATCCCTAACAGGTGCTGTCAAATAAATCCACTGAACAAATCAGTCCCATTGTAACCATTAGGAAGGCTTTTATAACTGCATTTGCTTCATTTTTTTTACTGACAGCCAGATAAAAAAACAACACATACTGATCAAGAAAGACATGCCAGAAATGCCTCACAGGTGAACTCGTGTTCAGAGCGAGGTCTCCTAGTCCACCACTCATATGAAGATTGTGATGCACAGAGATCCAAGCCCTTTGGGCTCAGACTATTGTTCATCCTGGACGGACTGTGAGATGATGAAATACTGAAGCTATCTGTACAGTACTTTCACACTCAGCACCCCTGCCATCACCCAAGCTTTATTTCTCCATCACTGCTCATCCCTCCCTATCCCTGGTTGCGTTTCAGCGGGACCTGAAGGACTTCACTGCTGAAGCTGTCCTTGCTGAAGGTCCCTCAGCAGATGGGTGGCTGTGCAGCCACTCTTTGCAGATGTCTCCAGGTCCTTTGCAAAGCCCAGGGTGGTCTGTGAGGGTTGAGGGCAGAAACAGAAATGAAGGCATGACAGATAAGCTCATCCCAGTGCCTGCTCGTTGTGCTGAAAAGCAGGCAATTAATGATCATCGTTATTGTTCCTCAAAAGCAGCAAGAGCTTAATTGAAAAGCACTCCTGTTTCTTAGATGCTTAATTTCCACTGAAGCTGAGAATTAACTGTATTTCTCTGGTGATCTCAGGATGCATTGGAGACCTCTGCAATCCCAGCAAGCCAAACTCTTGCAAGTACAGCCAAGCACCCTCACTGGAAACACCGCATCAAGCTGTCTCCTCATTAGCAGCCCTATCTCTGTGGGCTGTGAATGTGCCCATTTCTCAAGTCATTCTATTTACTCTTAATGTTTTGAGACTGGAAGCTCAAAGAGAAAAACTCATAAGGGGAAGCAGCAAAGCAATAGGCTCCAATGAATTACCCCACAGCAGAAGGCACTCACCACGCAAGTTATCAAACAACACTATCTAAAAACAGTGGAGTCTCTGCATCACTTCAGGACCTTTCTCAAATCAGATGTGTGTTGTGGGTTATAAATCTTTCTGCATAAGACATCTAAATGAAAGGAAACTCCAAATATTTTATGGAATTAGGTTTAAAAAAAAAAAGAAAAAAAGAAAAAGCCTTTAGTGGGAAGCTGAATCCTACAGAGGCCTCTTAGTTCTCCTTTACTTGAGCCATTACACTTCTTTTCTCTGAAATGTGCACCAGAATGACAAGCTCTCTGCAAGGCAGATACCTGATTTACATGTATAAATAAGAATATGCATTGCCATGGGTGTACAATGCCTCCCTCTCCCATCTTCTCTATTTCTGTAGAAAAATCAGGAGGATGTTCTGTTAGGCAGGATACTGAGCTTGATGGATATTAGTCTGAACTACTGTAGATGTTCTTATGTTTTGTTTCCTCTACCAGAAAGACAGATTTTTTTCTTTAGTAAAGGAGCTTTCTTGTATTCTGCAATTTATAGAAAACATCTCTGTATTTCTCTTATGCAACTGCACTATATTTGCAGCAAGATCCATCCTTGCTTACTTGTCACTTTTTACACTGAGCTTCTGAGTATTTCCTTCCCCTTCTTGCTCTCTCCCTTTTTACTTTCAAAATGTTCATCAGAACACACTGTGTTTCTTTTCATAAAGCTCCATGCTCTGGAAAATGGATCAAGAGAATGACACCTACTTAATACAGCGTTTCCCTGCTGTGGGAATTGCTCTTCTTTTCCCCCAGTGCTTTGCAGTAAGATTAAAGAAGTGAAAGTGTCAGCTCATTCTGAAATGAGAACAGTGCTGGGATTGTCTGCCGGCATCAGGCAGCACGGACACAGATGCACGACAGCAGAAGATCAGCAGATAGCAGCTCTGCAGCCTTGATTCATTTAGCTGAATGGTAAATGGTTCCTTTGGGGAAGAATGGAGAGGCTGTGGGCAGGGTCAGGTCTGCAGGACTCCAGGGTTTGAGGGTCAGGAAGCAAAAGGTCAACAGGAAGAGGGGCTCTGAAGAGAGGAGAGCAACCTGGACGAACCTAACAGGAAACATCACCCCAGTGTCATCACTGTTTGGCTTCTTCAGCCATTTATCTTTTAATGCCACCAACAGACGTTTGCAAGTGACTGATGACAATCCCAGGGATAGTGAAAAAAATGAATGTGGGAGTGTGTGGAAATGCTAACCATGGCAACCCAGGAAAGTGCAAAGATTCCAGAACAGCGAAGGTGCTGGACCAGTGTTAAAAGGTTCTACCATACCACTTACTTCTGGGAGGCCCACATTTTGGTCTGTGAAGTTCTTATTTTATCTGTGTGGCATTAAGCTCTGTGTTTTCTGGCAAGGGCTCATAGCTCAGTTATAATGAATGAAACGAGCTGGTAACAGTTGGGTATTTATAGGCTCAGCAGGCTAGTTCTCAAAAAATCTGAAAGAATTTAAAAGTGCCTTCGGCTCCAGAACAACACTGACAGTGCTACCAGCTTGTGGGGACAGGCAGGAGGAGTCACAGCAGGAAAAATGACGGCAGATGTGCCCTGAGCTTTGTGCAGAACATCCTCCAGTCCAGTCCGCAGAGTAAAAGATGAGCTGAATCATTAAGATATGGGAAAACAAGATTGCATGCCCAAGATTCCAGTGATTATGAACACAGAAGCTAAGTTCTGCATAATCTGCTCTGTAAGAGTTCACTCATGAGTAATGATGAGGCACTGAGATCATTAGTTTGCTTACGATAATCGAGTTGAATACTGCTAATCATTAATGACAGCTTTGAGGAAGCTAAGTGTCTACCACGACACACAGGTGAAACAGGTGAAGCAACACTTCCTCCTTCCCAAAAACATGTACTCCAAAACACAGCAGCCTTGCAGCCTAGCAAACCAGCAAACTGCTACCACAGAGCTGTCAGTGCAAGCTGCCTCTTGCACCAGGGTCATTGTGGCCCAGGACCAAGGTACAAGGGCTATGAATTGTCCCCGTGTGAACTGGCACTGTGCTGGAGGAGCCATCCAGATAAGGCTGCAGGCTGCACCTGCTCTGCTGCCACGCGTTGGAGCTACACGTTCCCCAGCTGCTGACCTACCTTCCCAACATCACACTTTCTCCTGATCAATGAATGTGAGGGCAGATGGGAGAAGTGAGACTAGAAGTAGTACTTACTACAGATGAAAGGTCCATGTTTACCATCCTCCTGTCGTCCAGCTTGACTGGCTGGAGGCCAGCAACATTTAGCTGGACAGAAGAGGTTCTGTATACAAATCCCAGCAGCCAGTCTCCCCTAGGAGCAGAGCAAAAGAAGAGTGTGAATAAATCCTGTTGCTGAACTTGCACAACATGTGACTACACAGAGCACAGGGAGAACAGGGGGGCTGGGAAGCAGTCTAGTCTGGAGCAGTGCCCACTGCAGCTTTGTCAGACACAGGAATCAGAGCAGTTGCCAAAATCAGGACAGACTCCTGGGAGGTAAGAGTGTGAGTCTTAGTTAAATCCTGATTTGGGGATACAATCTCATTACACTCAGTGAGTTTAAAAATCTGACCCTTTCTGTATTTGCCTGGAGACCACAATACACTCACATTTACTCTTTTTAATGCACTAATAGGTTGAAGTTCTCCAGGCTCCAGAGAGCTGTAAATGTGATGAGGCCAATGACACCAACGCTGCTGACACAGACATGGGCTGTGAAGCTCCTCAGTGTGCTCCTGATTTATAGGTACTGTATAAATATGTCGTTTCAATGACAATACTAGGAAGGGCCTGTTTCTACGGTAAAGCATTGCTGTAAGTCATTGTGGCAGTACCAGGGTAGGCTACAGGATGAAGAGAGGAAGTGATGCATCCTTTGGAAATACATCACTTGTTCTGTGCAGAACCCAGGTATCTCAACACCTCTACAGTCTGTGGAGCAGATTTAAGCTGGATGTGAGGGGTGTGCAGACTCTGGGAGGGCAGCAGATGAGGCTGTTCTGTTCACTGCAAAATGCTGTGAGCTAACAGTCAGGAGTCAAGTCTACACAGAGCTCTGCAAAATCTTTGCAGCACATCCACACCGAATTACAGTCACTTTTTGATCTCTCACTCCATGGCTGGCTTTTTTTGACAAGCTCAATGAGTCTTAACTAATTTGGTTAAGGTTTTCCACTAGGAATTTGTAACCTTGCTGTGAAATCAAGGGGGACAGCCCTGACAGCTGGCTTTCACTCCCTGGCTCAGTTCAGACTTCAAAGCTGGAAGAGATGAGCTGCAGCAGACTGTAGCTCAACCAATTGTGTCCAAATCTGATCTTGCAGAAGTATTATTCAGAGTAATTCATGTGAACTAAATATAGTTACTCCTGAAGTGACAGAACAAGGACAAAATTTGTATGAGCAAGAGACAGAATGATGAGATTCAGGTGGGGTTTTATCAAGAAATGTTTGTACAGTCCTTCTCTCATACCTAGAGAACCTCCCCTAGCTGCTCCTTGTGCCAACAGAGTAACATTCAAATTCAGCAGCTGAGAGCAAAGCAGAGAACTGATGCAGCTGAGTATTTCCTGACAGACTCCTCACCTGCTTCTTCCTATTTGTGGGCAGCATGCTATGATTTCTACACTTTTTTTCCTTCAATACTCAGTAAATGGGTAGATTAACCAAATTATTGCTTCCACAAAGATACAAACATACAGTGTGCTCCAACAGCACATATAGGCTTTGAAACTGTAACAAAATGACTTCCTTTTCATTACAGAACATGGATACGCTGAGCTTTTAGCACTGAAACAGATACTTGTTTAACACATGGAGGAGCAACATTTGCCATGGCAAATGCAGCTCTGTGCAACAACTGCTGTAATTTATGGCTTCTTGGAGGAACACAGAAGCATTCCCGAGTCCCCAGTCACTAATCGACAGGAGGCAGCAATTGCTTTTTCCCTGTGTCACATGAAGAAATACTTTAACTGGTGTGCACATCCAGCATCCATAAAAAGTTCTGTGATCCAAATAAGACAAAAGCAACATTTTTCATCCTGACAGATGGGATTAATGATTCTGGGGGGGTTATAATCTTGAATGCTCTTAAATCTTTTTATTTAGCTCTTCTTTGTAAATTAATATACTATGTTAGATGCGCAGTAACACATTAATTTCTCATCTTATACACATGTAATACATACACGTGCATATGGAAAGGACCAACAGCATTTCAGCTGTCCTCAATCTGAGGGTTTGTGGCTCTAGAGCTGTCTTTACTCAGTTACATGTTCTTTGCTAGTCTTCTTGCCCAGTTATTTCTCAATTTATTTTCCCATGCTCTTCCCTGCTTCATTCCTTCATTTTAATTTCCCTCTTCTAACTGTGCTCGTAAATGGTGCTCTTGTCACAATTATCTCCCAAAACAGAGTCATTAGATTTGGTACTGTCACTTGAATTCTTAATAGCTTTTGCAAGGCTGCTTCAGTTGCTTCTGGCCCCTGAATCTCCCTCTTCTCACCCAGCAGCTCTCACACCTCTGCACACACTTATCTGCACAATTTTAAAGGCTGGTTTTAACTTTCAAGGTAACCTTCCTATTCTTTCACATCCTTAGTAGATTAGTGACAGCTATTCCAGTTGGACCCCCTCTGCAAGTGAAATTTTTTGTTCACTTGGACTACTTTGACCAGAAACAGCCTAGATATAGCAAGAACAGGACCTACGTACTGAGAAGCTCTGCCTCCCAGTGTAAGTGTGCATCACAAACAAGCAAGAACTGGGGACAGAGCAGCCTCAAACTGTCTCCTGAAGACTGTCATCTCCAACTAATTTGAAGGAGAGACCTCTGGAGAGAAGAGACTCAGGCACTGCTCAATCAGTGGACTCGCCAGCTGAACAAACATGCGCTCACAAGACATTTATAAGGGATAGATGTACAGAATCATTTCAAAGTGACACTACAACAGTGAAGCAGGGCACTGTGTGCATACAGACCTGCAATAACCATTTATGATCCTGCCCGACACCACTTTTGTGATCGCCTTCCAGTACTTGGCCTCTCCCTCCACTGGAGCTCCCAGTAGGACCACATCTTCAATGATCCCTTGGGAGTCTGTTAAGGTGAAAGCAGAACAGCTCGGGTTTATCAGACAGCATTTGCCAACCATCAAACTGGTTTGATTTTCTTGAGAGGTACCTCAATGCACAGGGCACCATTTGCTGAATTGGCATGTTGACTTATGTAGTATGAGGGCTACTCCAAAAGTAATGCCTCCTACGTTATTCTGTTGGCCCATGACATCAGAGGCAAATGTTGGAGGCATGGCAGTAGAGGTTGAACCTTCTACCAGTATCCCATAACAGTTTGTTACTGTGCAACAGATGGCAGCAGAGGGGCAGCCTGACAGAGTGGCATCTAACATGGAGCTGTGTATGGAGCTGAATATCTCCTTTAGTGCATTGGAAACAATGGTGGCAATGTTGGAATGTTGCAAAGTTTGCACCAGGTGGGTCCCATGAATGCTCACATGGGAAGAGAAAGAACATCATACACAGCTTTGCCAGGACCCGGTGAATCAATACAAAGCTGAAGGAGCTGAACCTGAATTGCACAATTATGGGTGATGTGGTGCTGAAGAAAATGCAGAGCTAATGGTGGTGATAAATTTGCTGTATCAAACAGTGTTACCATGCTCTTTGCAGTTGTGCTTTCCATGGAAATAAACAGAAGGCATTACTTTTGGAGCGACCTACATAAATCTTCCTCTCTCATGTGACAGCTGCGGCTGGGAAATTTCAGTAGAAATCACAAAATGAAAAATATTGGGCAGATCTGCAACAGACCTAAATTAAAATTTAAATATTAATGTGCTTTCCCACTCCTGCCATCTGAAGACAAGAAAAGACAGCCTCAGTCTAGACACTATTCAGGACATATGGGGACCTTATTCAGGTCTTTTTCAGTTAGACTTCAGTGCAGATACAAGCTTGAAAACAGGGAAAGACACTCTTAAACAATATATTACTCTATATTCCTAACTCCTTTGTAAGGAGAGATCAAGCACCTGATGTAGTAGTTAAGTGAAATTCAGCCCTGCAGTCTCAGGAGCCTCATGGGCACGCTGTGCTGAATCAATACCCTCTAGCTGAGACCAGTGTTCACAAGACATGAGCTGAACTATTTTCAAGCTGGTGTCTGCAGTTCGTAAAATAATATGCTGAAAATTTCTGGGAAGTGAAGGTATAAGAGTGCACCACTACAAGATATGATGGAGAGGTGATGCCTAGCTAGGCCTTTTAAATAGAAAGCAACTGGTTTCTTTTCCCTAATAGCACTAAAAACATGGAGCTCCCTGCAGTGCCTGCATCCTTCTCGACACAGTGTAAATCCCAGCACCTGACAACAGCCCAAAAGAGCTCTCTTGGTATTATTTCTTATTGCAAAGAAAAATTTGCACCAATCAAGAGAACAGCAAAGAGCAATTCAATTTTGTTAGTGTAATCTGTGAGCAATAAAGTCCTGTGTTTCCACAGTCATGGGCAATGAAAAGGAAACCAAGTGCCTGTTCAGGGAGTTTGCTCCAACTGAGGTACTAAATTCCATGGTCACAATGTGAGCCAACTGAATAAACAAACAGCCAGTTCATCGGGATCTTGGACATTTGGGCAAGGTGTTGGAAGCTTTTTTTTTTTCCCTCCAGTCCTTTGCACAGCTTATTTTGTGCTTAGAAGAAAAAAATGTTCAGCTTTGGCTGAAAAATACCCATTTTCTTTCAATGCTGACAGAAACCTGAGAACAGATCACTGACCTATGTGGTTGCTGGTGCTCTACATAAATGCATTTCACAGTTTACAAATCTTTTATACTGATGGAGAAAAACAAAGTCTGCATAAAGCAGGAAAATGAAAATACAAAAAATAGTTACTGATGGGAAAAGATTGCTAACTGATAAGATTATTTGCCCGTAAAGGTGTGGAAGATCCAGCCTAAGCAGGAGGCTGTAACCAGCTTTCAGGAACCGGGCTCTCCTGTGCCTTTAGTACAAATCACAGAGCAAAGAGGAAACATCAGGTTGGTCCCCACTGGAAAGAGAACAGTGATGGAATTCAGGAATCACAATGAACAAATCAGAGCAATGGACTCCCTGTGCCCTAACATGGCTCTGACAGGGCATTACTACACCTCACACTACAATGTCATTTTCTGGAAACTAAGCTCTGGCTTTCAAAGTCATTTGCAATGAAGAATCCCAAAGGTTATTTACCTGAATGGCAGAAGAGTGTTTTCTTTTAACAGACTTTGAATTTCTGCCATGGTCTTTCACTGAATAATCCATGATTAGCTATTTGTCCTCATAAATGCCACTGCCATCTGGATGTAAAAGGCTTTCTATTTCTTTTCTGTGAGACATCCAAGTCCAAACTGAAATCAGTCTCAGATGTCCCAGGTCTCAGCTTCGTTCCTCCTGTGGCTTGCTCTGGAATGTGCATGTGAAGAACGCCTTGGCAATCTGCACCAAACGTGCTGCTTTTCATCTCACAAACAGCTCAGCTTTCATAATTCAATTAAGGAACTGAAAAATTAGTGTACTGTGGGGAGCTGCTATGATCCATAATTATGATGCTTAGATTTCTTTAGAATAGCAGCCAGCTTTAAAGACCCCATATGATTTCCTTTCATGTATTACTTAGCTACGGTCCCGTGTTATTCCAGTGACAGATAGCAGACCTCTAAATAAAAGCCTGAAAATACTTCAGCCCTTAACATTCTTAAGACACAAAAAGAGTTGATCTAGAGCAGGATTAGGATCTGGATTCTGGCTTCAGTGTAACTCCATTAGGATCATTCTGGACTTGATTAGATTTATGCTGAGAACAGAATTCTGTATTTGAGGACTTTTGTCTTAACTCAGAAGTAAATTTCTGGTATACAGCTGTCAAAAGAAAATATGTTGACCTCCTCTGTCCTCACCTTACACTATCCCTACCTTTCTGGACTTTATTGAACATTTTACTTCACAGAGCTCCTTATTTATGAGAGACTTTCCGTGAGCTGCACAGTTAATGAATCACATGAGCTACGTATGGGAAGGCAGGCTGCACGCACACACTCAACTCCAAGATGCATTTCACATCAACTGATCATAACGATTTTATTCTTTTTCTAAATTAAAAATAGAATCTATTAATAAACAGAAACACAACGGGTAATAAATTGACAGATGGTTTTATACTTGACTTCAGGGAAAAATTATCATGAAAATAGCAGATGACAGTGGCATTTCAATGACTTAAATGGAAGGGAGGACTCATGGAATTAGATACAATAGCTACAGAGAGCTGCCAATAAAGGCAAGGCGTCCTCTGCCAAGATCTCAGTGGCTCTGGGCAGCTCACAGATCAATCTAGTGGTCCAATGTCACAACATGTCAGGGTTGTTATTTACGGACTGGTGACCAAACCAGGCTGTCAGCCACACTGAAGCACCTCTAATGAAGACTGTGGATTTAATCCATTGAACTGGTGGAACTGACAGGAGAATCTGGCCCCAAACGCATTCCAAAATGATTTTTTTAGGTTTCTGTTTGATTCTAAAAAACCTCAAACTCTCTTGCAGAAGAACATTTCATTGGAAGGAAAATTCAGCAGCAGTAAGGAAAACAAAGAAGAGGAGGACGAGAAGCTGAAGCTTACCTTTCTCTTGAGCCATCTCCTGCAGGCAGAAGTAGATGACTCTGGCACCCAGACTGAAGCCGATCAGTGTGACAGGTCGCTTGCCCTAAGAACGAAAGAGAGGAGGAAAATCCATAAAATGTTCCACTAGACCTGGAAAGAGAGACGAGCCACAGGCTTCCTGAGACCCTGACACAGAGAGCACTCGTGCTGGTGTTTGGTCTTTTAAGCATGGAAGAGATTCTGTCAATTTCAAAGAGATTGTCCCTGAAGTTTTACACGGTTCAATATTCGGAGTATCTGTTATTTTGGATTTTTGAGAGCTAGAAAATCAATTGAGAGAATCCAGTGATGAACCAAACAGATGCTCATTGTTCTGAAATTTCCAACAGAGAGCCTAATTCATGAAGCACAAATTTTTCTGGAAATGTTTCAATAAACAGAAAAAACAGCAGTAAATAAAAAATACTGGACACTTCTAGATTTGAGACTGAATGGCAGCAGCACTGTGTGGCTGTTACAAAACCGACGTGTGGAAAGCTTTTATTTTGAACAACCTAATGAGATTTTCCTAAAGATCAAAGACAGCTTAGTCTCAGCAGCAATGGTCTTTGTAAGAACCAGGGAGCAGGTATGTGATGGACTCCCCAGACATCATGCTAACTCGTGTAGGCTCTGCAGCACTTGGAATGTGTGCTTCCACAACAGTTAACATTTGAAAGGCAGTAACAAATGCCCCCAGCACAACAAAGGGCTTGTATGAAATAAACTTTATTGCCTTTTCTGAGATTGTATTTTTACGAGAAATCAAGTTTGTTTCTACTCTGCTGTTTCACACTGTTATTGATGACGTGCAGCTTCGTGGCTATAGCTCTCACTGGGCCCCTCCATAACAGATTCTGGACCAGCATGCCTGTGAGAAACAAGTGGCCAGCAGAACACTGCCTCCCCCCGTGCCAGAGATAGCCCAGCAAACAACAGCAGGCTTTGGGAAGGCAGAAATGACTTTCATAAACCACCTCAGGGAGCCTTAATGATGTCCATCCCTTCTTTCAGGTACCAGTCCATTCCACTTCCCTGTTTTGGGTGTTGTATTTCACCTCCAGTTCAAGCTTGCATCCCATTTGGACATGTTTTTTTTCTTACAGGTCTAATACCATGCTGCTCTCTCTTCCTTTCCCATTTGTGAATGCCCTCTGCTTTTCTCGTTTTCCCTTTAACTCATATCCTGCCTTTTGTTTCACAGGTTTCCAACAGGAGCATGGAATTTACTAGTAATTGTGCCTTTGCATTTACAAAGTACTTGTTGGAATCACCTGAAACCAACATCTGTACAGATCTGTGCTCATGGCCACTTCTATACCAGTGCTCTGCAGCTACAGCAATGCAGGGAAGCACAAGTGCATTTATCATGATGGGTCAGCATGTGCAATCCTTGCTTGTGTGCCTGATAAAAATGAAGGAAACTGCAAGCTACTGAGATCTCTTCCCCAGTTTAATTCCTCCCAAGAGAAGACATGTTAAAAAGAAGAAAAATCCAGCTCTTCTCTTTTTCCTTCTGTTTCAAAGGATTCTGTTAGCTGCCTTTCAGCACTGGGTTTTCCTCCTTAACTCTGTCTGCAAGAATACTGCAAAGGCATTGTCATAATTTTTCCAGACTGAATCCTGATGAAACCTGGTGCAATTATAATTTAGGATCAATAAAAGCAGAGAGAAGCTGAATTCTTCAGTTATTTTATATGTATTCCGGTATCATTTAGGAAAAACAGGGCTCATGCTGCATGTAATGCTACAGGGTATTCTCTTAAACTGTTTTGTGCCCTTTAATTCACAGTGAGTACTTTGAACACTCTGTATTCTCTCCTCCTTCCCACCTATCTTTCCTTCTGTTCTCAGATTTCCACTCAGTGAGTTGGCCTGCCTGTTTTATGGCACATTCAATCCACTTGTCATTTATGACCTGGATCACTCCTTTGTTTAGGGAAGCTTTGGGTCAGACGGAATGAATCTTAGCAGGAGTTCTTTGATTAACTTGGGACTTTGTAATTTTCCTCAATTAACTAGATACAAGCTGGTCACCTTTGTGCATTCTTTTTTTTTTCCATGTTATTATTCATTTTCTTCCCTCAGGAAAGATATCTATGATTTTCCCCCCATGGACCAGATCCTTTCCTGATATTCTTTCTGGATAATTTCTAGTCAACTACCTGCTGTCGACTGAGCAGTATATGTGCTAGGTGTTTGCCTACTTCAGCAGACCGATGCAGACACACTCCCCAGGGGTTGTCAATGACATTGGCAACAGTCAAGAGTGAAGTTGGCCAAGTCAAGGCCGTAACGATACCTGCAACGCAGAAAACAAACAGTGCAGCACAGTCACAAATCCGGACTGCTCTTAGGAAACATCAAAAGCAAGATGGTTCACTGAAGTTAAAAGCTAAACCTATGGTCTTTTGTCATTTTCAGTGCTTCTTTCTCAAGAGCTGGTCTGAGAAATGTTTTGCTAGACTAAAGATAAGAAAGGATCTGATGTTCTGATATGGAGGCAAACAGACACTTTACATGAATGCAACCTGCATGTTTGAAACGTTTGCGTAAAGCACTAAAACACAGTGTAATAATATAGAGAAATAAACACACATGTGAAGGAAGGTGTTTCCACCTGTAATTCTAAAAGAACAAGTCAATGACACGGAGGCAGAGCAATCCAGGAAAGCAATTCTGAATTACAGGTGTGGTAGAGAAGGTTCTCAGGCCACTTTTGCAGGGTGATGTCAATATGCCTTCCCAGAAATCCTCTCTGATCAGGAAAGCTCTTTTAAATAAACACCAACAGTGAAACTGTACAAACACAGATCCAGTACAATATGGGTTCTTACCTGACAAAACAGTGAATTTTAGGGCTTCCTGAGCCATCATGTTAACAAAACCATTCACCAGGGTATCTAAGGCACTGCCAAGCTCCATCAAGTACTTGGATTCCCAGGCCAGACAGTATTGCTCACTCGAATGCAGCATGCTGCTCCATGGTGCTGTGAAGCTCCCTGAGAAAAGTTACAGGCACTGAATTCATGTTCACAGAAAGCACAACAATGGCTGAGTCCTGGCAAGACAGCTCCAAAAAAAGAGCCAGAAGAGAACCTGCAGGGCACTGAAACATTCTGTGATAATCAGGAATTGCAATTAAAAATACTGTTAGATTTAGACTTCATAGTTCTACTATTTTACAATAAGCTTTAGCTGCTTTGGCAAAGCCTTCAGTGCAGACAGAGATACCGCATGCAGGCTGAGACTTCACGACCCACTCAGGTAGCTCAGAGCCTGCCAAGACAGATGGACATTGATGTCAATTATGTAGGTACTGAGGACATTCCTCCTATCCTCAGACATCAGGCCAAATCCTGCAGCTCCAACTTCTCATACAGACCAAAGGACTGTCTGTTCAGAGAAAGATCAAGTGCTGAATGGCTGCATGGACTGAGTCCAGAGGCATGGAAAATACATAAAATCTTTTCAAAATCTACCACAGACCATCTTCCAAGCTCTTTAGTTAGGCAGGCAAGGACTGCATTAGTGGCTCTGCTGGAAAATAAGTGATCTGTATTTGCAGATCTAGACTGCAATTATTTTTATTCTGCCGTCTAACTTAACCACTTTAGTTTAATTTTTCCCCTTCACAGGCTATTAAGAAAGAATAAATAACATACAATGTGCAATGTCTAATTTTTGGCTGCAAGACCAATTTTTAAGTCATATTCTGTCCTGTTCATCTTAATTAAAACCCTTTGACTTTGTTCGTTCTCTGAACAAAGCAGGGCACGTTGAAGTAGCTGCTGACCAAAGAGGCATGTGTAAGTCCCATGCCAGACCTCACCATAATATCCTGCTGTATTTCTGGATGTACAGATAGGCAGATAGAGGGAGATAAAAAATCACAACATGTTCTGTAATAATCCTGTCCTCACTCCCTCTGTGTTAACAAGTCATGCAAGTGTGCAAATAGGCACAGCTATAAGGAAGGGAATGGATGACAGTTTTAGTTTTGCTTTTTTAAACATTATTACAGATTGCTTGTTATGGAAGAAGAATGTGTGTCATATGTAACTCCCTTTTAAGGGCAAACAGACACCAAAAGGTTCCTGAAGGGATGCACTTGTGTTTGCAACAGTGCCTGGGAGCCCTCCAATGCCAGAGATTTGGAGCCCTGCTAAGCAATGAGTAAAGCCAAAGTACTGCAAAGAGAAAATAACCTTACTCTGACAGCTAGCTGCAATCTAACAAGCAGCAGGACAGAGAAAACCTTCTACATTAATGGTATCCAGTATTAATTATGATGGTTCTGAATAAATTGGCAGCTGCTGAGCCAGGTTGCTGAACTCAGCAGATAGCTGACATTTTATATGACAACACAAACTTTCCAAGGCTGCTGCCTTTAAGTTCACTTCCTGAGTTCTGTGTTTAATGGGATTTGCTTCACACAACTTTCTTGCCAATAAACCTCATTAGCTGGCAGATGGAGAGAAAGAAAACAACAGTGTTTTCTGTTAATTGCGGGAGGATAAACATAAGATCTCAGAGGTAGATAAGACTATTGTCCTAGTGCTGGAAATCATTCACCCCAACCACATTCTTCCTAGGAAAACCAGACAGGATTTTCTAACAGAAACGGTCTCATTATCACTACCATCAATCCTACCATAAGTACTACCAATATACTGTGCCTTCGCTTTCCTCTGTTTTGATTGCCACTGCAGATTGGGTTACAAAGTCTTATGTTAACAGCTGATCTATTCAACAGCCTATGTAAGTGTGTGGGTACTACGGCACAAACACTGCTAGGCTCCTCTCAATCTTCTCATCTTGTTCTTACCATATTTGCCAGCACACAGCCATCCAGTAATTGCTATGGTGATGTGAAGCTGCCTTCCTTCAGTAAGTGGGAGGAATTCAAACTCTTCTATGGCTCCCACACGCTTCTTCATCTTGTATCCTACACACAAGGCAGAAACATGGATCTCAGAAATCACACAAGGATCGACACTGTTAACAGCAGAAATTCATAAGAGATTACTTGGCTCATGACTAAGGTTTTCTCTTTCCAAGACCCTCAGCAAATCTATGTATTACTTGGTATGGAGCCAACATGATCCCTCTGAGCTCTTATGATCTGCGGGTATCTCAGCAGAAGGCTGTTTTGCAGAAAACCCTGCATCAGGTGTAACAGCCACTGCTCTCTGTTGCTGCACCCTTCTAAACCAAAGCAGGAAGCTTTCATCTCTTTTACTTAGCCACATATCAAACACTATTTTCCTAGTTAGTCATCAAGCATGTCTTGAAATAAAAGTCATCTCAAACTTGTAAGATCATACTTCCAAACACTTTCCTTGCTCTGCACTCTCTTACCAGTAAGGCCAGCTCCAGCAGCTCCAAAAAGGGATGCCATGACAGCAATTCCTGCAGTTGAACCAAGAGCAGCTGCTCCTGCACTTCCAATAATAGTAGCAGCCCCAGCAGCAACCAGAGGGGCAGCAAGACCTCCTGTCAAGCCTGAGAAGGCAACAAGTGAGTTCAGCAGTCTCTTACCAAGTGCAAAAACCAGTCATTTCCCTGTGCTGGGTGAGTACTGCTAATGCTATTGAAAAAGTGGCCTATTTTGCATCACTGGTAAAGGGGCTTTCTAAGATTGTTGTCAGGCCCTGAATCTCTGCACACATTCTTTGACAGACTTCAGTAAAAATAAAGAATAACTTAAGTTGAGGAAGAATATGTGATAGATTGTGCCCCAGAACAACATCATCCAAATTCTTCAGTCTCTCTCCAGTCTCTCTTTAAACAGACTTTCCAGCATGCACTGAGAACTGCTCCAACAAACCCAAGGGATTTTCACTTTTACAACTAATTCTTTCATTTTTCACTTTCAATTCTTTTACTTTTGCATGGCTGAACCTGAAGTGATATACTACCTTTAGCCCAGCAAAAAAGAAGGAAAAAAAACAACACAGTGAACACTTTAAAATCACAGCCTGGCTTCTGCTGCTGAATGTGCAATTCAGAACCCCACCTCCTCCCCCTCGCACCTCAGGAGCAAGCTTTTGTCAGCCCAAGGCAGCCTCACCAATCACTGTTCCACCCCCAACGGTTGCCAAGCCAATCAGCAGGTATCTCCTCAGCTTCCTTCTTCTTTCCTTCTTTTTTCTTGAGACTTCTGCAGGTCTGCAGGGGGATTAAAAGCATAAAAGCTGATGGAAAAGCCTGGCAGATAACAGTGCTGCACCACAACCTGCTTATATCCTCCTCAGTGTAATTTCCCTACTGGGAACAGTAAAAAGTACCATGCAGGTGTGGACTGTGACAACACATTCAGATTCATGAGCATGAACATAAGCCACAGATTTAAATGGAAACAATTTAATTGCTTGGAAAGCCAACAGATGTTACTTACTTTGAAAACATTTCCTAACAGGGGTGAAGCTTGTTGGAAAAAAAAAAAAAAAAAAAGAAGCAAAGTCAGAAACATTTCAGTAGCTATATACTGCCTATGTGGCTTGCAGAAAATCTATTGCAGTTTTTATAACATGAAAACCATTTTTGGCATGATGCAGTTCATTCTGCGTGTCTAATGGAAAAGAATTGGCTCCTACATACGTGATGTATTGGCAATCTGCATTGGAGACTCTCACCTCTAGGCTGCAGAACAACTGCCAGGCTAATTTGGCCCATTATTACTAGTTATTTGTTGTGAGATGCTCTGAAGTCAGGTCAGGTTGCAGGCAGGAATCCAAACAGAAGGCAAACAGTGAAAGCTGATGGGCACATAGCTCAGGACTTCAGCCTCCAGGGAAAGAGAAAGAACTGGCAAAAAGAACCATCTACTGATACCAGACAGGGAGGTCTGATACTGCACTCTCTAGGTCCTCTCTGACACAGTTCAATTTCTATGTGTTCAGGGATACAGAATGAACATTTGGTCTGCTCACACACAAATTACTATAATAAAGATGTTAACCTTTCTGATCATCGCACCCTACAGCTTGCAGTACTCTGCCTAGCTCCAACAGGAGCTGTGCTCCGCCTGAAGCAAACCATTCTCACACTAACATTCACCACAACAAGCTCCATCCATGCTGCACCCTCTGTAGCACACAGGGGAGAAGGAGACTTAACCTTGGAGACAAACAGCAGAGATACTGAGATGGGTTAGCTCAGATCAAACATCACCAGAGGTGCAAGGGGAACTGCTTGATGTTCATTAAAAGTAAACCCTGAGTGCAGGTAGGACTATGAGCAACACCTGTGATATCATCAACGGGAAGATAACTGCCACAGCTATCAATTCTCACCTCAGTTTTTAGGGCACTGCCTGCAGATCAGTTCCCTGAGGCCGTGAGCACATCAGCTCAGGGTTGGATGTAAGGACATCAGGTTAAATCATGTCTGTGTCATGTAAATGCTATACCAGCATTATGTAAATCTTTGACACAGATCAGATATTCTTCAGTGAGAGCAACCCTGCATATGTAAACGATGACTGCTGTAGTCAGCTGTGTAATTATAATTGTTTCTAATGGTGCAGTTCTATGCTGCTTTCTGTTTTGGTTTCAGCGACAGAGCATCAAGAAAACTACCTAAGATGCACTGTGACTTTTACTCCCTTATATTATACACCAGGCTTGTTTTAAAGACCTGATTACAGAGAAAGTGCAATTCACTTCAGGAACTGATTTTGACCTAGTGACCTCATCCAGCCATGCCACATGCTACTTGATGGTACTCATTAAGGTGAATGGTATTCATTATGATGAATGATCCTTAGCAGTGACCACTGGCCACCAGACCTGTGAGCTGCTGTGTCAGACCTGAACCAAAGGCCAGATCCTCCTTCCGTTGCTCAAAAACAAACTGAATTATGTTAATATTAGAAAAATCAGAATTTGCTCCTGAATTCCCCCACAAGCACATCAGAAGACATTAAAAAAAAATAAAAACTTCTCCTTCTAGGAGCAAGAAATAAAGTTAAATTGGGTTAAAACCACAAGAAAACTAAGTAAAAGCAGAAGCAGAGAATAAGGATAATTTGTGCTAGCTAACAGTGAGATGGAATCAAACTATTTTCTAATAGCAGACTTTATATTTAGCTGCTTTCTAATTACACCTCACAGTATAACAACACGATAGTATTAAACACAGTTGTTAGTTCATTTGTCACTGTACATTTAAGTTATACATTAACAACCTTACCCAAAACAGGTAAATAAACTGAAAGAAAAAATGTCACTTTTTAGGCACCAATTTTGGTTTATCTCTACTGTCTTTGGTTTATCTCTCACTAGAAGTACTTCCCATTTCAGAGGAAAGTGAGGGAAACAGAGGATAGTGAAGTTGTTCACAGAGCAAGTTTCCTTCTAACCTGCCTATTCAGTGGTTAATTTGGGCATTGAAACATGAGAATTCATCTTACTTCCAAACTTGGATATCTTCCCTCTTAATCCTAACCTAATAGTGGATTTTCATTACCCGTATAATTGCCTAATCCTTCCTGGAACCCTCGAAGCGCTCTGTAATTCTGATAAAGACAATTTTAGATGAGTCCCAAACAATACACAGCATTGAACAGCACAGCAGGAGGAAAATGAAGCTCAGTGGGTGAAATCCCTGCTTCGTTGAAGTCAATGGCAGCACTCCCACTGACTTGCATGGCGCAGGGATTTCATCTCCACAGTGATCCTCCGAGAAAACCACTGCATATTACTTCTGTTTGCACACTCTGCAGTTGCAAATGTAGCTGTCAGTAGAGACTTGCAGCCTACATGGCAACATCTTTAGCATCATAGAAGCTCATCTTCTATGACTCCATGGTCAAACTGGAGTTTGGGTCATTGCTCTCTGTATGTAACTGCTAGAATTGCTGATGATGGCTGCTTTCCTTATAGTTTCTACATGACAGCTGTCCCTTGATTACCTGACTGCTTTTTTCCACTATGGCAACTGTCTCTTCTCAGTGATCTTGGATTTGCAGCTGAATCACAGATCACATTTGGAGAAATGTTATAGGTAGTGTTATAGATCATCTTCCAGGGATGAAAAGTAGTGTGAATACATGTTAGCAAACAACTGATGTCATATTTTCCAGTTTCTCATAGAGCTGTGTACAAAAGAGAAGTTTACACCTGCAAGTCAGAACATGTTTGGCACAAGTAATGTGGATTTAAATGTTTGGAGCACTGTTTTATAGATAACCACACAGAACATTTAATTTGGCACATGCTGGGCCACAGGATGTGTCCACAGGAGCAACAGCAAGAGCAAAACTTCCCATTACAAGTATCAGTAAATAATGCATAAGCAGAAGCTGCCAAAAATCCACTTGGTTATTCCTATTCTTGCAGAGGATGGGCAGAGCTGGAAGGATCCAAAACTGGTCCTAAGATTGTGTTCCCTGCCCCCAAAAATCTGTGAGGTCAAAGCAGCAGTGAGATTACATTCCGCTTCATTTCCCAGTTGAGTCCTAACTCTAAAACAAAGAGTCATGAGTTCTCCACAAGTCTCAGCTTTGTGCTTGTTTTAGTGCTGTAGTAATGAATGTACATTTTCTTCTTTTGTCTAACAGTTATTTCCATGGCTGCAACTTGGGCCTCTAAGAAAAGAACAAGAGTGAAATCAATGGCTTTTGTCACACCAGGTAGACATAACCCCTAGGCAGCACAGTTCTGCAGTCACTCCTGCCACTATCAGACATCTTCTGGGGCTGCACTACAGAGCACTACACTTAACGAGCCACAGTTCAGAGGGAAGAAAATTATGCATCAAGGCACCATCTGTGTAAGCGAGGCTCCACTCTTAGTATGTGTGCTGTCCCATGTTAGAGGCTCAAGATTGAATTTATTTTCATAAGCCACAGCAAAACAGTGCCCATTAGTACCAACCCTTGCTCCTGCATTACAAATGGTGCTCCCTTTAGTACCTGATCTTTGAGATTATTTTGACTTTCCCTTTTTACAGTACACTATAAAGTTAAGCTTTATTTAAATAGTCATAATTGAAAGCTATCTGTCACCTGCTGAACCCCAGCAAAATGTCTGAACATGTTCTGCGTCAGAGACATTGATTAAAGTAGTTTTTGGCACTCAGGCTAACCTCGTAACATTTTGTGCTGAGCTGGCATAAAAATATTAAACAGTTCCTTGAAAGTCTCCTATGGACACATTTACTGCCTCACACACTGCTAAACATTCACACAGTTCCTGGCTCATAAGCAAAGGACTATGTTTTGTAGAGACGTCAATTGTTTGGCAGTTCTGAATATAAGAACTTGCAGTTAAGAGGCTTCATCTTACATTAATAACAGAGAAGTCAGGTGATCAACAGTCCACAGATATATAAAGATGCCAGTGGTTGCCCTCAGAGGTCTACCTTCAATAGGAGTTAGGCTGCTGACTCTTTAGGCAGAGTGGACAGATCTGCAGAAAATCAACAAGTGAGGATTTAATCCTGAAATTTTGCAGGAACTTCATTCTGCAGGAGGCATTACTGCAGAGGTGTGAGTTTGGCCTGTAAGAAATAGCCTGGCTTTAGCCTTGATATATTCACATTGACCCATCCCCTTCTGTAAAGCAGAGTAAAGGAAATAATCAAAACACTGCCAGGTCAGCAAGCATCTGGCCTATTTGCCTTTCAGAGTCATGGTTTCCCCAGAGGGAACAATTCCTCTGTAAATCTATTTGTTTCTATCTGAAGAGTATTAGGCCAAGAGATACAGATCTTCCTGGTGCTCTTAAATATAATCTACAGTCTAGGAGACAAAATTGGAACAAGGAGATGAAGGAGTTTGGTGTGTGCATTTACCAGCTTGCAAGGTTGGGTTGCAGCTCTGATTTTACAAATGCTGAGCACTGTTGGCTCTCAGTGCAGCTGAAGTGCTTTGAGGGCCCTGCAACTCTCATCAAGGCGCAAATGATTAAGAACCACAGGGAGAATGAGCAGAGCCTGGACTTAGGCAGAATAACTGATGCTGAACTCTCAACCACCAGCAGTGCTTCTTCATCCCTTAGCCAAGCCAAGTATTCTTACTCTGACTCTTCCTCTGTTTGTTCCTTCAGGCTTTCAAGCAGAGATTCCTCCAGGGCTTCCAGCTCCTCCAAGGGGATTCTCAGCAGCCAGCTGATGTGGCAGATCAACACCCTCACTCGTGCATCATAGTACCCTTAAACAGAGGAAAGCCCAGGAAATCCATCAGTCTTCATCACACCGCATTAAATAACAAGTGGAGAAACCCAGCTGCACTAGAGAACCACGTTACACAAAAGCATATTCCTTCCCTTACACCCTCTTCATCTTTCATGTGTTTGAAGACAATTGTTATTGACTAAAGAAGAGAGCTCTAAATGGAAAACCCTCCCCAGTGCAAACCTCATCCTGTCAGCAGAGCCACTGCACCAGGTAACTGCCTGTATGGCAGAAAAGATCTCAAATCTTTAGGTTTTCATTGTCTTTGATAGAGGACAAGGAGCAGAGGAGTGGACAAGCTCACACAGCCTGCAACAGGAGAAAGGACTACTCCCGGGCATATCAACAAGTGTTGTTAGAAAAATAATCACAATAATTTAGATATAACAGATTTCAAAATCTGTGCCAACTCTTTTTTTTTTTTGTTTGTTTCTCTCAGTAGCATCTGCTGTTTGCTGATAGCAGGTTTTTATAAAGGGCTCTCAGTGCACTCTGTGATGAAAAGCACAACAGTTTCTCTAGGGTTGCATAAAGATACCAGCAAGACACAACTACAGAGTATAGTTCTGATACGCGCTGCACGTAAACCGAATATGGCCACTGGCAATCTGTTCAGTTTATTTATTTATTACCATCATTACCAAGATACCAAGCTGCTTCAGTAGGCTTTAATGAGTTCACTTTTTAAATTTGTGCTTAGTAGAGAAATAAGGTTAATACTTATCCTCCTTTCATCCCTGATATGTAGCACAACACGCAAACCCAAGCAGGAGTCTTAATAGTAGCCTTCCTGCCTCCTGCCTGCAATGCACAACTTAGCTTCTCACTTAGCCAGCTTAGCAATAAGTCACCAAGGCTTGAAAATACATTTGTTTTAAATTCCAGCTTAGCAAAACAGGCAGTTTTGCAATAACTGAATAGTTGATTTTCCATTAAAAATAAAACAGGAACAAAAGTGGTATTTGTTCTCAAGTGAAATAGGCTAATCAGCAGCCAGGGAGCTCTTTCCTGTGTGAACATGCTACAACACGGGGCTTTTAAAAAATGCAAGCTGCAATATAAAACAGGCTTCTTGTAAAAATGAACATTTTGTCCAGTAGGCAGTCTGTTCCATGAAATTTATCAGACTAATCAATGCTACACATTGTAAGCCAGAAGTTAAGTGAATCACGTTTATTCACACCAGAATTTATTCCCTGAATATATATTTGTTTTCCTTTTAGGCAGCAACTGATCTGCAGAGGATTTTAGGGTTGAAATTTTCATAACAGCTCCGTGGCTTTCCAAAAGGAAGAAGAGGTCACCTGCACCCCTGGAAACACTGGAGGAGAAAAACATTCCAATCTAGGTATTAAACTTCAGAACTTTTCAATCATAACATACAATTGCATGCCAGTACATGATATGTGAAGCTACAGAGGTGACGAGTTGCTGAGTTTTTAACAGGTAGTATCAGTTGTCTTTCCCGTGGTGGACACAGGGGAAGAGCATGCTACTTTTGTTATAAAGGACTGTAAGATGAATTTGATTGGCACCCTGAGCTCTTTGAGCATTTTAAAGCTTCAGATATGAACTCACTGATGTTACCCTAACAAAGAACAAACACTAATGTAAACTTACCATCTCTGAGAGAGAAGGACAAAAGATCCTAAAAAGCAAAACAAAACAAAAGAAGAATATTGAAGTTAAGAGTGATGATGCACACCTAGAGGTCTTTAAATGGAAGTATGAAATCCCATCACACCACAATTTAATGGCTGCAGAGTGTCTATTCTGCCTGTGGGAAGGCAGGAAGCTACAAATCAACAGAGCAAAGCCAGATGCTTCCAGTGCACAATTATGCATATGCATATGCAGGTACAAATGGCTGGACAGAAGCAGATAAGCACAGGATGGGAGAGTAGTGCCTGCTTGGTATGTGCTGAAGCAGCTGATTGTTGGGTTGTTGTTGTTATTAGGAATCCTGTTGCAACAGAACGCCCTGTGATTACACAGGACTTCAAAGTCTGGAGAAATCAGGCTGTAAGTTCCCAGCTGCACTGATGCCTCCTGCTCTTCTAGTCATACCTACTTGAATTTTCAGCTCAAATAGGTTTGAATGTTACTTAGATGTTACCAGTGGCCCCTACTTCCTTTGACATTCTAGGAATTCATAGCTCTAGGGAGTAGGGCTGAACTAGCATGAAGTTCTTATGGATTAAGTACTCAAAAATAGAAATCAGAAGAATTATAGCCATCTGTAAAGATCGAGGGACTATGTTGGCTTTCCATCAGAAAAATAAATAGGAGAAACAGATCAATTCAATATAAGGCTTCCATGGACAAATCCATGAAAGAGGTGAGTGCTCCTCAGATGAGAAATTCTAATATTTTACTGCTGTGTTGTCTTCTTTTATTGTCACTGAATAACAATAAATTTTAAGCTCTTTACATAACTAAAACACTAAGCACTAGCTCAGTCTAACTAGTTCCTCTTCTCCAAGCATAAAGCAGAGCTGAATTTTATAGGGAATCCTTTGACCCCTTGAGAACATGAAAAATACATTCAAAGACACAGGGTTCTGCCAAAGAGTTTATGTTTATTAGACCCATAAGCTCCTAAGCAACATTTGTATTCTAAAAATGTCTCTAATCTGCTGCACAAGAAGCATAGAGAACAAGGAATCTTTAATCCAGTCCTAGAAGAGGGGCAGACTGTAGATATTCAGTCAAATATCAGTACCTGTACTCTGAATACCATTTAAACTTAAGGAGAGTCTACTATTTCATACAGGAGAAAAGCTTTTACATAGCACGAGGGAAACCACAGGGTCAGCACAACTGAATATATGTGGCAGAATCTCTGCGTTTTTACAAGGCATGACTCCAAAACCTTTGCTCTGTTGCTGCCTAACGTTCACACAGGAGTTTTCTACAGATACACTGCTCAGGTGCACAACAATTCAGGTGCTCTGCTGCTACATATCTATGTGGCTCTGCCCATCCTTTGCCTGCCTGCCCTGCAAGGTCCAACAGGATAAGTGTTTCCTGAAGATTCTGCTGATCTGGGCTCTGCACAACACAGACAGCACTCCTCCAGCATCCCAGTGGCCAGAGGAAAAGAAGAGGGCTGGTTTGCTATCTCTAGTGTGTGAGTAACTGTTGTCTTTGTGAACTGGGACTCTTGTGTTCCAAAAGCCACCACAACGTAGGGAAAAAAAAAATAAAAAGGAGGCTTCTTTTTAGCTCCAGGCACAGATAGCATTCTGTGCACAAGGCAGACAGTTCTCCAGGCAGGTTGGCAGGGTGTGGGAAATGGAACCATAAATCCCCCAGGCAGAGGGAGAAACTGAACTTTGGTTCTGCTGTCCCCAGGCACTGTGACTGCTGCCATGCACCCCATCTGGCTTCAGGGCTGCCAGGAGGTGCTGGCACAGAGGTGACAAAGCCCAGCAGAAAGCCCAAGGCTGTGAGGCCCAAGCAGAAAGCTGATCAAGCACGGAACCTGAAGTCTGGAGTTAGGTGAAGCTTTTGACCTCGCTGCTGTCGTTTGCTAATGTAGGCAGCCTCCTGAGCAGGGTTGCTGTGCTGCACAGAGCCAGTTCAGAGGCAATAAACGCTCCCTGGGTTTTGTGAAGGAGCCATAGGTCATGGCTCAGCTCCTACACGATTTATCCAGCAGGCTCAGTGGCACCCAACGTCAAATAACTTCTTTCAAAAATCTGGCCTAAGCATTTAGATACGTGTAGTTCAAAAGGTGAGAGATGGATATGGGTAATCAGGTGACAAACTGGAACAACTGTTTGATTGTATTTGTAACCATTTGCATACTCAAGTATTTATCAGTGCTTCAGGCTTTGCACGTACTACCATGCAGTCACCTGAAGTCCAATCAGCACTGATTAGATTAATTCACAACTTGTTTGTTTTCTCTCTCTATGCAGTAGTTATTGTGGTTTGGTCATTTTGAAGTGGAGGTGTTTTTAATTTTAATTGTGCTCAGGATCACCACGCAGATTGAGTGAAACCTTACAAAAGAAAGGAAAGCAATCTGTATTACAAGTCTTTGCCAGTATTTTATTAATTGCTACAAGTCCAAAATCTATTTCCTTAACAGTTTCAAATCCACATTGCAATGCTACTGTGTGTGGAGGGGGAGAAATAACAATAAGGAACAACACAGGAAAATAGGCATTCTAAGCCTGCTCAAAACAAGGAAAAAGAAAAGATTCATAAGAATTTTGTTTTCTCACCCATTATCAGGAGACAAAAGTGGGCAGAGTCAGCTTCTTCCCCTCCTTTCACTGTCACTAAATGTAAATAGTAAATTTACTCCCATCCAGAATCACTGCTTTCTCATACCACACCCTCAGCTATTTGTTATGACTACTGTCTAGAAAGACAGCATTTGCATGTATTCATCACCTGCAATAAATTCAAATGAAGGCATAAATCCATAACCTTCAAATTTTCACTGAATCAGTGGTGAGCTCACCTCCTGACCTCTGCATCATCCCTTGGTAGAGGGCATTCAAAAATACAAGCATTAGTGCCACCAGGACCCTGCCTCTGAACGCACTGCACATTAAAGTGTGTTCCTGGAATAAACATTTACTGTTAAATAAACAGTAAATGTGAAGTCAGTAGCAGCAGAACACAAAGAAACAGTAGTGCCATAAAGCAACAGATGGAGAACTGACAAAGTTTGATCCTGTGGCTTATTTTCAGGTAATAAGGAAAAAGTTTATCTCAGTGTGGTACCTTGAAGTTTCCCATATGCCAGTATGCTTTCCCACCAACACCCTGCAAGCCTCTCACGCTTTGCCCTGCAGCAACCTTTAATTATATGTTTCATTTGACAACACTGATCACCTCACAGGACTGCATGAGGTCCAACTGCTGAGGCATTAGGCTGATAGCTATTACTGATCTTTGCTTTCAACTAATCAAAGAACTGTTATCAAAGGCTTCTGTGCTCCACAAGGAACCATGGCAAGTGCCTCCGTTCTCGTAACAAAATATTGCACAATCCCAGAGACTGTGAACTCTGAGGATTCAGAGACTGTTTTGTAAAAGCACATGGAGACCTGACACAACATAAACTTGGAGCAAGCACAAGTTACATTTTGCCAAAATTTCACTCTTATTAAATGCAGCAGCCTAATTCTAGAGAATTCATCCTGGAGTAGACAGAGCTAGGGAAACAAGCCTAGGAAATGCTAGGTTATCTCAACAAAGAACTGAACGTACACTTACTGATTTTGAGCAAACAAAATAATAAAAAAAAATAATCAAAACAGCTGCTCTTATTTCAGATCTGTCCAAACTTACTAATTAGGTTGATTAAGCTCATTAATCTCTGTCACTGTAGTGAGGCTGCTATAATATTTTGAGCATTATAACATACTGATGTTTGGAGCAAATCCTCCGATGCCTTTTATGAACCAGGAGACACACAAGAAGGCAAAAATAAAGGGAACTCATCATGACCAAGAAGGAACACTTCCATCATCTCTTTACTTACGCAGCCCCGTCACGTATGTAGAAGTGTTTTGTATTAGAGGAGAAGGAACATTAAACCATGTAAAACTGCTGGCCCTCTACACACCTCCTTGTAGATACATATTTTCCTGCTCCTCCAAAATCCCCCTTGCTTACAACAAGAGGAAAGGGGCTCTTAATTGAAAAATAGGGCCTCTCACATTCACCGTTCCACCAAAACGCCCAGGTGTGTAAAAAAGATTGCAGCAATACAGTCAAAGTAAAAGCTTTGACAGTTCTCTCTAACGCAAAGGCATCAAAGACAGAAAATGTTAATTCAGCAGTAATTGCATCTCATGCTCATTGCTTCCACATGTTGTGAATGGATAGACTGCCAGGCACCCACAGAGCTGCACAGAAAAAGAAATGCATATCAGGATTCTGATTTACTTCCCTAACTGTACAAACGGAACTGGACAAACAGGCAAGTCTGACAGATCTATTTTTGCAAAACCAAACAGAGGCAAGGGGAACATATGAACTTACCTGGGTAATGACAACAGGATTATCTTTCACAGTGGGATCCTTCAGCAAAAGCTGGGCAAAAGTTTCTGTGCCCTCACCTCCTAAGCCACTAGCAAATGCTGTCATGGCAGGCAAGACAGCATCAGGCAGGTCCAGCCATTTCACCAAGCCTTCGATGAACTCTGTCCTGAAGGAGCTGTAAGGCAACAGAGGCAATACAGTATTTTTGCAAGCCTTCAGTGGTCCCTGCTTCTCTGGGATATGCTTGAGTCTTTCTTTTTTTTATGTTTTAAACCCAATCCATCCCATTTGCAACACTGACTCTGACACCACTTCGGTGTGAGCTGCTCCAAAAGCCACCTCCTGTGCTCATTCCCCGTGCCCACATTTAGTACCTTTGTTCTTTTTCAGGGAACAGCCATGCCAGGGATACCCCACAGAGTGCTGCATAAGTGAATTTTCCTGGTTCACCCAGCTGCTGGCTCAGCAACACACATGATTCCTTTTCTCCTCCTTGTTCAGCCCCACTATGCTGCTTTGAAGCCGAACTTTTCCACCTCTCTTCTGTAGCCATTTTTACCTGCAAGTTCAAAGAAGAAAAAGCAGAAGGGAAAAAATAACATAACTGGAAACCAGAAATCTAGGAAACAAATTGCCTTTGCTTTTTCACTGCCACACTTGCTGGTCTGTAGCAATGCAGGTGTGTCAAAGCCCAACTTGCGCATCTCACTGCAACATGATGCCATGACCAGAGACAATAGGAGGCTTTTTGTTCACCAGTTCTTAGTTCTTTTGCACAAAATCAGCAATACTTCTCAAAAGAAGTCAACTTCAAGATGCAAAGAGACTAGGCTCCATTCAGGCATATCATTCACATATTTACTGGAAAAAGAGATGGAAAAATAAAAGTTCTGCACCTGGCACAGGGACCAGTATGGCTGCCTGGGAAATAATTTGCTTCTTTCATCCCCAACTCAAATGGCTTCTCTGTTCATTTTGCTGACAGTGTTAAGAAAGTTGAGTCCAGCTGCAGCCTCTGATTAGGACTGTTAATGGAGCAATTTATTTCCCAAGGCCTTTGCTATGCATTGTTTATAGTATAATCTTACTTCACCTGAAAGTTCTACTGACTACATCAAGACTCAATCCATTTCCAAAGGGCACATCACAAATGGCAAACCATTTTGTGCTTGCTATTTGGATACCTTCCTCTGAACCCTGCTGATAGGAACTGGAGACAACCTGCTGTAACAGCATTAACCAAGCACTCAATCTCAGAAGATTCAGATACCACTTACAGGGTAGTTTAGAATTCCAGAAGAAATAAACGCAGCAGAGGAGCAGCTCTTTGTAGAGACTGTATTATTTCCATGCTATCTGTTGTGATGTTCCAGGTAAGCTACCTGTCTTGCTGTCTCATTCAGAAATGTATCTGAGGCTATTCATATTCCTCAAGGCTTGTACTATGTAACTGCTGGTGTTTAAACCAATACGTGTTAATCACTGAAAGGCTGGGGACTGCTATAACTCACATGCCTGTCCCCAGGAGAGCTCAGCCTCCACGCAGCGAGCATCTCCTGATGCTGCCTATGCCCTGAGCACACAGGTCTAAGGAACCTCAGCACATTTCCATGGAAACATCACATTTCACAACACAGGAGCACAAAGTCCTCAGGAATAAATAAACGGTGTTCCTTCTGTTCCAGTCAGAGGAGGGGAGGGCCAGGTGACGCTGCACCAGGGATTAGTGCTGGTCCAGGTGGCACTGTACCTCCCCTCAGCACACAGCACCACACCTGGGGCTTCGGCTCCGAAGGCACAGTGAGATGTCTCCATGCTTTCCAGGATTTCACCCCCTGCCAAAATCCCAAGACTTTTTATTACCTCAGCAGCTCCAAAGCCCTCACATGGGTGACCAAAATCTATTTCACACCACTTCCTCAGCTCTGGTCTTCCTGAAGCATCCAGAGCCTGACTCAACGCAACCGCCTAGAAATTATGGGGCACAGTCACAATAACTTCATGCAAAATAACCTGGCATGTCCACTCACCTCTGAACGTAGATGTATTAACTTATTATAGGAAGCAGCATTGGAAATAAACAGTGATTTGTGATGCTGAGTGTTTAGAAGGGCAGCTTCCCTTGACCCCTTTCTGTCACCTCCTCGGTCAAGGAGAGCTGTGAGCAATACACAGATATCAATTTCTTCATAAATATCTAAGGCAAATAGGACAAAAAGGGAAAATGTGGTGGGGTTTACAGCTGGTGGCAGCGAATTCAGGACTCTACAACGTGATTCAGCAACCTACAGCACTGCCATCATCTGAAACGTCACTTGAAAGCGATTTTTCTTTTTTTCTTTTCCTCACAGAACACTTTTTGTTTCCTTGAGATGCGCTTTCTTGCAGTTCTGTTGGCAGAGGAGGAATCCTAAAAGGACCGGGAGCTGTGGAGAGGCAAAGAAACGCTGAGAGGACAGCAGCAACCCCCGAGGGGAAGCGCAGGCCGGAAGGCCTGAGACACCACCACACAGCCCTCAGGGAACGGCCTGAAGCGCGATGACCGCCCGTCCCACCCCTCAGCCCGCTCCCACCCCTCTCGCCGCCCGGCTCCGACCTGCCGCCGGCCCGGAGCGCTGCGTTCCCTTCCGCCGCCGCCCCTTCCGCCCGTCCCGTCTCTGGCCTTACGCAGTTTCCGTATGGACGGCGCCGGGCGACCCTCTGCTTTCCTTACGCCGTTTGCGTAGCAGGGAGCGTAGCTTGCGAAGGGCGGGAAAGAAGAGCGCTGAGCTGAGGCGGCGTCTCAGCTGAGGTGATGGCGGCCCCCTGGGGCTGGGCAGGAGGCGACAAGGCCAGCTGCTGCTTGATACTTTAAATCAGTCCATCGGGAAAGTCTCTAAGACTCGAGTTGGAGTGTTGGAAAGCAGGCATTCTCTAATAGCAGCGCTGGATGCATGGGGGTCATCCTCCTATAATGCATAGCTTACACAAGGGATCTGCAGCTTATATACATTACTCATGTTACGTATGGTGTGTGTTACATATGCAGTAACCAAATCCAAGCAGGACCTCCTATTCCCCTTATCTTCTTCCCTTCCTTATCTCCTCAGCCCAGAGACACGGCTCTGTTACCGAAACAAACTGCAGAATGATCCATCAGCAAACACCAGCATCCATAACCCAGAGTTATGGCTGCAATCAGCTTGGCAGGCTTTGCTCAGCTCTGGTTGATTGGCCTTGTAGAAATCCTAGCGTTGTGCTACGACTGTGGAGTTAATTCAGCTCCCTGAATTGCACTGCATTGGTTTCATGGGTTTCGGTCAGTATTTTTGCTCCAGCGGTGGAGTGGAGCAAGCATGGTGCTTGGTGGTCCTTGGCCAAATTGGCTTTTTCAGGAGGAAGGAAGGAGCTTTGCTGGATGATCACGTTTTGTGAAAGTGAACCCGGTTTGGGCTGCTCGGTAACTGATGTGTACATAAAAGTCTGCCACTTGAGTCTTCTAAAATAAAATATGTTCTGTTGAAAAGCCAAATCTGATTTGGCCAAACGTCCTTGTCCTGTTTACTTGCTACTAACATTACACCTTCAGGTTTGCTCTCACAAGTACTCATATCAGCCTTTTGGTTTTTGGGTATCATCATGAACTTAAATGTGATGAGAGGTTCAGGTTTGCTCCATGATCCCAGCTGGGGTGCAAAAACTGACCCAGGTAACCACAGTGGACAACCTGCACATGGTGCACAACAAACAGAAAGCCATCTGGACACAAATCTGTGTTGTCGGACCCAAATCTGCAGTTAAGTTCGTTTCTTGTGTTTGAGGATTGAAAGTTCTCCTGCAGTTAAAAGCAATTTAAAACACCTGGTCCAGGGTTCTGTCTATACAGTCCACTTAAATATTACTGCTGGGTCTCATCATGCTCTTAATGTCTCCATGGCGTTCCGCCCATATAAAACACAGCTCTGGGGTATTTGTGCAGTATGTCAGCCACCACCTTGGCCCATTTCTCACCGTGAACTATTTCTGCGCTATGTCATTTAGTCACTATGTGAAATCAGGACCCACCTAGCTACTCTAAGCAAGGCAGGGTAATTTGGAACTGAAACTCGATTGCCACTCAGATTGGTATGAAGGAGAACTGCATACAAACAAATCCTTTTATGTTTTAGAATATAAACACTTTTTTTTTACAGCTTTCCACTCTAAACTTATATTCGCCTTCAAAGGTTCGCATTGTCACTGAGCCTTATCTTGTCAGATGGGAATTAATAACTGCTGTAAAAGAATTCAGCTCATAGGATGTAATGACTTCCGCCAACATCCATGAGCTCTGAATTGGATGACTGTTAGGGGCTGTAAAGGCTCAAGCATTGTTCCAGTTGAACTGCTGAGCACAAGTTTGCAATTTGCTGGTGTAGAGCTGTAGGATGACCGTTTTGAGGTAAAACATTCCTTTCTAACACTTCTGTGTGTGTGTGTGCTATGAGCATCAGTTCAGGATCAGTATCTCTTGACTGGAGATAACAAACTGATGCTGGGTGTGACCTGTACACCCTTCTAGAGTGGGCATTGTTTGGTGCCAGTCTCACTTGGTCTCTTCCCAAGTGTCTTCTCTTGGGCCAAACTGCCCTTCAGTTTTTAACTGGGCTATGTTATGGCTGTAGTCCATGTCATCTTTGTCATCTTATCTTCAGGACAGTGTGTTCTATCCTTGCTATCTTGTCATTTGAATGAGAACAGCGTTCTGTGCAATTGGTGCACGCTTTTCTTTTAACCCTTCCAGCTTATTCTTTTGTATTCATGCACATCACATGGAAGCTCACATTTGTGTTTGTTACAAACATGCATAGTACCAATCATCCACTGATGTGGAGAGGGCTTGACAAGTTTGGTTTTTTAATCAAAGAAAAAAGCCCAACGCATTACTTTTCTGCTTTACTTGCAGAATGATTTCTCAGCTGTGGTTCCTGTCAGTGAGGGAGCTGTGAAATGTTTTGATGTTAATTGGCACACAGAATTGAAACACAGAAGTCAATGAGCAATTAGCATTATTAAACTTTAATGGATATATTCCATATATATATATATAAAATATATCAGATTTGGCGTAGCATAACCATTGGTAGATTTATTTTGATCTCTACAAGGAGAAATGTGGGCATCTCCAAGGGCAATGTCACACTTAATGAAAAGAGAGCAGGAGGAGAGGTGGTACAGGAAGCCAAATAGAGGAGTGCAGCTGAGAGGAACCACTTCTGTGCTAAATAATGCAGAGAGCTTGGAATTTCACAAGCTTTTCAGAGCCTTGCCCTTTGTAAGTTGTGGACTCAAGATTAGAAGTGTTGATTTTGCCTCTTCCTCTCTGGTTTTGCGTGCAACTTAAGATGGCGACAACTAACGCTGCCTTCTCCCAGCCCTACCTTCCCACCCTCTGACAACAACCTTTTGGTCCATGATACAGAGTAAGGTGATCAACTGGGTTAAAATCACCCTCTTCCATTGAGGCAAGTTGTCCAGTCCCAGCTTATCAGGCTAATTCCCCACATTATCACAAGAAAAGGTGTGGGTATGTTAAGAGAGCAGGAAAACACAGCAATGGGGACAAATTTTCAGTGTCAGATGTTTCAGATAATGTTCTGCAGCAGTAATCCAGAGATGACACCAACAAGAACAAAATGACCAAAGCAAAACAAGAGAATTATTAATCTGGGATAAAAGCTGTGAGGAAGGCTTACAATTTTCTTTTACAAATATCAGCATACAAATGTTTTTCTATGTTTTCAGTAATAAAACAGCACTCTGTATAGCCGTTCAGCCTTAGGGGTATGTCAGATGCTTTGAATTTATGATGTGTTTGCTTTCAAAGTCCAGTAACTGACTCGTGCTGCTGACATTGAGCTGTGCAAGGGGAACCAGGCATTATCTCCAGGTATCTCACCTTGTTTCAGGCAATAGCAGCGATGTGGGTCTCCTTGTGGCAGGACCTGAGTGAGCTTCCATTACAGCGCCAATAAAATTTAGGAGTGCAGCAAAGCACCATAGACATGACCAACCCCAAAGTCAGCATGATACAAATGACCCATTTTATCATCCCAGAGTATATAAACGGGAGGATGAGGATGGTGAGAATCACCAAAAGCAGCAGGAGCAGCACAAGTCTCTGCACAGCCAGTCTGTTGTCTGCTGGAATACTTTGGTCTCTGTTGAAAATGTCCTGGCTGCTCTGAGCCCAGCTGCTGCTATCCAGCCCTATGCCAGAGACGTGTACCTCAGGACATGAGTCGGGGTGTTCCAAGAGGTCCACGATCTCTTCTTTATTTGGGAGCGTGCGGATAAGTCCTCCTGACACGAACGTGTTTTTTCTGCACAGGGGGCAGGTGATGATCCAGGTATTCTCTTCTTTCCTGAGGATAAGCTTCAGGCAGACCGCACAGAAAGCATGCTGACAGCCCAGGAGCTTTGGGACACGGTAAATGTTGTACTTGTTGAAGCAGACCAGGCAGTCCATGTCTGCAAGAGATGATGTGGGTGAAGGCTGGTCGTTCCTTCCAGAACTGCATACCTCAGGAGAGCTTGGGTTTGTTACCATAGCAAGAGATGCTGAGTTCAGACCGTCTCCTTCTGAAAACGGTGTTTTCAAGGCATCAGGACTGTCTAGCTCTGTGCCTGGAGAGCTCTCCATTTCTTTGGAATGTCCCTCAGTGAGTGCCAATCTCTCCACATCAGCAGCATTTTCTGCATGGGGTCCTGCTCCGCTCATTCCTGCAGCCCCCGCAGTGGGAGCAGGACTAACCTTCCCAGCCTGAGCTGCTCCAGAAGCTGTCCATCTGTTCTCACTGCTTAGCTTGTCCATGGATTTCTCCACGGAGATAAACCTCAGTGCAGTTTGTCTTCCCTTAAGACTTCCCAAGTTTCTGTCTCCTTTTATGTGTTCCTTTATTCCTGTTGTATGCATGATCTAGTGACAGCTGTTTTTAAGTGTGTTGTGCGCTCACAGTGTGATGGATGTTTTTATGAGCTGGCCAGTTAATTATTAACTTCATGGCCAAGACGTTTTACAGTGGCTGCTATCACTGAGCAATTCCCATCCAGAAGGAGATCCCATGGTGTAATGAGACTGCAGCTTTTTTCACAGAGACAGCCAGACTGAGAGAATGGCACTACTCTTATTAATCAGTTAGCACTTAATTTGTTAAGGGTGATTTCTTTGGGTTCTAAGCACAGCCTAGTTGGACAGTGGCAGTCAAAGAATTGTCTAATTGGTGTACTGAATGCAGTGCTTTGATTAGAGAGTGAGGGACAAAAAGGCAGGACAATTTCCTGCTTCTTTCTTGCACTGGCTTTCTGCACCACCTTGGTAAGTTGTTTTGTTCTCCTTCTCTTTTGGCGTCAGAACCACAACGGTGAACATTACCTACACATACCACAAATACCTTCCATGCAGGACTGACAGTAAGGAAGTAAAGAGTAAATAAAGCACTGGCACAGCTGCCCAGGGAGGTGGTGGGGTCAGCATCCCTGGAGCTGTTCCGGGAATGTGGAGATGCAGCACTCAGGGATGTGGCTTACTGGGCATGGTGGGGGTGGTTGGGGTTGGACTGGATGATCTTAGAGGTCTTTTCCTACCTTCTGTGATTCTTGATGTTGAGTGTTCAGTGTCTGACTGTTATCAGCTCTTTCTTATATGAGCACCTCTGTTGGTTTAGGTGCTAACTGAAGCATGACTTGAGATCCATGAGGTTCTCAGAGCACACGAGAGAGATCTGGAAATTATCTTGGTAGGACTCTCGTTGGCATTCACAGGACAACCCCGTGCTCTCAGGAATGCCCAGGTAGGTGGCTCTCAGTTCATCTGAAAAATGAGTGCCTGAACAAAATCTCTTTTATTTGAGGGATAAAATACAGACAGTTTTCTCAGTAACAATCCCATGGAAGGAAGGAAGGTAGAAAAGGAAGGGTCACTGATCCCAGAGGGCTTGGAGACACACAGTACCAAGCCTGTAGCCTCAAATGCACCCAAATGCTATCTGTGCTACTGCAGAGCAGCCCCTCCACAGTGGGGGAGCAGCAGAAAGAGCTGAAACAACTGCAATCGAAGGGGAAGGAATCCAGGAGGACTCTAATCTGATGAACTGCTGGAGCGTGGCTGGGGTGAGAAGAGCTTGTTCTGTGCCTGGAAATAGCAAAAGAGTTGTTGTAAGCAAACTTCAGAGAAGCGTTTGGGCGTTGTGCTGTTTCTGCTGACAGAAGATACAGCAGTGTTTGATGGACTCTTGGGTGACCCCAGGTTTTAGGGGCACAACGACCTTTCAGTTGAAGACTGTGGGCTCTGCCTGGCTTTTATTGGTCAGGTTGAATTAAGAATGCCTTTCTGTGGCTCTCCTGCACTGACGAAATGCTCAGCTGGGTGTCCATAGGGGCCGTCTGAACTTTGACTCGGTTTTGTCCTTGGCTAGCATCTGGAGGGGCTGCAAGAAAAAGGGAACAGACTCTTCAGCAGAGCTCACTGTGATGGGGCGGGGAAAACTGCATAAATCTAGCAGAACTGCGGCAGTCCTCTTAGCGTTTGGAACATTGTGTCATGATGCCTTTATAAAGCGACCGTGCGCTTACCCCGCTTGAGCGTTAGTGCCCCAGCTCGGGTGGAATAGAAGCCCCGGTTCAGACGGCTCAGCCCCGCTCCGGCGGTGCCCCCTGGCGGCCGCTCCTCCCGGGGAGGGGAGGGCGGGGGAGCAGAGTGGCGGCGCTCTACCCACCCCAACGCCTCTCTCGATGGTGCCGTCCCGCTGCGCATGCGCGGAGCCGCCGGCGGGGATGTCCCGCAAGCCAGCGGCCCGGGCGCGGCCCGGCGGCCCCAAGAAGGCCCGGCGGTCCCGGCAGCCCACCGGGGGCACGGCTCTGAAGCCCTCGGAGGGCGGGGGGGGTCTCGCCAGGCAGCTCCGAGCCCTCGGCCTCAAGCTGCGGGAGGTGCCGGGGGATGGGTGAGTGCCGGAGGAGCGAGGGCTGAGGGGCTGCCTGCCCTGGTTGAGCGGGGTCTGCGCCCAGCAGGGATCCGGGCGTTCCCCCGTGTCCTCGGATACCGCCGCCCTGTGCCTTTTTGCCCGCTGCTGCCACGGACGGGCTCAGGGCTGCACGGAGGGCTTCCCGGCGGTACGGGGCGTGGGAGGACGGGGTTGGACACGTTGAGAAGCTGTCCGTGTATCCTTGGGTTGGCCTTTGCTCTTTGTCTCCGTGGCAGTTCAGGACAGCTTGGCCCCGCACTGTGCCTGATTTTGACTCGCTCTGTAGGAGCTGATGACGTGTTCGCTTCATTCTTGCCCCGCGTTCTTCTAACTTCAGTTCCTGCTGTATTTTTTCTGCGTTGATTCAATCGTGCGTTTTGTTAGCAGTGCTGTCAACACGCTCACAGGTGGTTTCTCATTCGTTAGCAACTGTTTGTTTCGTGCCCTGGGTGACCAGCTTGAGGGACACTCCCGGAACCACCTCAGGCATCGCCAGGAGACGGTGGATTACATGATAAAGCAGCGAGAGGACTTTGAACCCTTCGTGGAGGATGATGTTCCCTTTGAGAAACATGGTATGGTTTCCATAGGGCACTCATAGATGAGGTTATTCTGGATGTGATTACATCTCATTTGAGTATTTCCTATTAAGCTATTCCTCCTCACAGTACTATGGTATGTTCAGCCTCTAATCTTTAGTAGCAGCATTGAATTTACATTTATCATGTTTCTGTAGAAAGATGAGCCAGTAGAGTTGTCCTGGGACTTATTTGAACGTAGGAGGAACTTGGGGAAGGGAAGAACAAAAGCAGAGTGAAAAGTTAGTGTTTTCACGAGGAGAAAATGAAGCACATGAGGTTTCACTTGAGAAAATGAAAGATCCAGAATACTGGTGGCCGTTGAGTCCTGACATTCTTGGATTTCTTTCTCCTTGACGTGTGATACTTTATAGTGCTAACCCAGAGGAAGATCCAAAGCAGAGACCAATGCAGCCTTTGTTCTCACAGCCTTGTGCTTGTGCCAGGTGACATGAAGGTGATGCATGAAAGCAATGTGGTCATTTAGTACATGGCACCTTTCCAGAGAGCTAATGCAGAACTGATGGTCTTGCATAGTATTAGGTGTGCTGCATTTTCTGGAGTCTCTGTGGTCATTTAATACTTACAAACTTCTGACACTGCTGGATTCTTGCCCCTGCAGTTGCCATTTAACAGTGGAATTTCCTTTCCAGAATTTATTTCTTGGGCTCCTTGTTGAAATTTTATTACTTGCTATCCCTGCAGTGCTTTTGGAACTGTCAGAAACCAGGTCTCTAACTCTCATAAATCTCTTGAATTTTTTTCCTTCAGTTACCAATTTGGCAAAGCCTGGTACCTTTGCTGGCAATGATGCTATTGTGGCCTTTGCAAGGAACAATCAAATGAACGTGGTTATTCATCAGCTGAATGCACCACTGTGGCAGGTGAGAAAGAAAACTCTTGTATTTTCTCATTTCTAGTTGATGGATACAGACTGTTGAAACTTTCTGATCCATTAAAAGAGAACAAAAATACATCTCAGCAGCCATGCTTAGCTTGGCATGGTGGAGAGCTGTCCTTGCTTTTTCAACCTTGAAGAAAAGCTCTCAAGGCTTCAGTTAGGAGGATGGAGAATGAACGACAGCAATAAATGTTTGAAAAGTAAATATATGGAGCCAGAACAGCGTGAGCTTTAAAACCTTAGGGTGGCATTTAATCAGCTCCTGGAAAGGACTGTGTGCTGCGATTCCTTCTTACAGGGGGAGACTGGAACAACTCATCCTTCAGTTCCCTTCTGCTCTCCTTTAAGTATATTCAGACCAGTTTCAGATGGATTCCTGAACTCAAACAAATTTAAATTCATATTTGTATGGCAGCCGTTAGCAGTACGATGTCTAATATGTGTGAATATATATAAAAATATCTTACCAAGTGTACCTGCCAGTGACACAGATGAGTGGGAGCACTGATCTGCTTGACCTGCAAGACTGTGTGGAGGTAATGACCCTGCAGGGGAGGTCAAGGAAGTGCTGTTCATGTTTTACTGTTCTGAACCGGATCCTAACGTCAGCATACTTAACTCTTATCCATATTTTGTACACCCTCTTGAAAATCTTTTTTTTTTTTTTTTCCCCACTCACTGACCTTTCCTGGGTTGTAAATGTGAGGATGTTTTGTGTGCCTGATTGGAGTCTTATTAATGAAAGGTGTCTGTAAGCCCTTGAAACTCATATAAGAGAGCAGGTTGTAGTGTGAGGAGCTTCTGGAGGGGAGCACAGCGTGGTGACAGTCTTTCCTAGTTGCTGGATTCAACTAAATCAGGACAACTTCTTAATGTTAGCCATAATAATTTCTTATTTTTTCATACTTCTATATATATATTTTTCCTTTCTAGCTCTACTTTAGAGCCCCAGCAGCATACTGGAAAGATTAAATTACAAAGAGAGCATTTCCAGAGAAGCAGATCAGCAAGATGTTTAAAGCAGACGGTGTGAATATCTCCTTTGGTTTTAAGTCAAATGCAGATGGTGCATTATCCTTTAATTTTAAGAAAACTCTTTGCATACACTGCAGCTGAGTTACAAAAATGTGAACAGGAGAAGTGTTTGGGCCCTGCAGTTGTTTCTCAAATTTTGACCTACTCAGAAACTCTGTGGAGTTGGGCATCCCTGTGATGGCTTCTTAGGGCTTCAGTGACCTTTAACTTTTTCTTTATAGTGACTGAAAATGTCAGGCTACAAGTTAGTACAGATATGTGGGCTATTTTGCTGGCTTTTTGGGTCACTCTTTATCTTTTTTTAGTGTATTTCTGTTTTTTTATCTGCATATACCTTTAGCTTAAAATTCCATTGTACTTTGGAGAGAGCACACAGTGAGGCTTCAGTAATGACAGCCAAAGAAATTGGCTCATCTTCAGTCTAAGAGCTTCAGGATTTGTTAGATAACCATTTAGGCTCTGATAAATGAGAAATGTTGATAACAAATCTGAGATTCAACGTGTTGAACAACTTAATAGGATAAAAGGCAGGAGTTAGACGTAACCAAGTGTTGAGTTGGAACTCAGAGGTGAACAAGTGTAAAAAAGGTGAATGGGGAATATCTCTTGTGAAATCTGCTGTTAATGCAGCACAGACTGCAGTCTTGGTTGAAAGGTGACTTGGTGTAAATTCTGCAAGCTGGGAAAAGACGTAAAAGGATTGGGAAACTCTGGAGCCCTAAAGCAAGCAGCTTTTGTCATTTGCTTACTGGCATCTTCTCTAGCAGAGGTGTCAGGTCTTCGAACTCTGGCTTGGCAGGTGGGCAAAGGAGACTTACAAACGTGGTGTAATATTCTGCATTCCTTGCAGGAGTTGAAATGCCGTTAGCTTTTATCTCATAGATGGAGCTCAATTCTCCTGGTGGGAGTTCTCTTAGGGAAGCTGCAGTGCTCGGCGCTGACAGAGCAAAGGAACGTTTGATTATGAATGGTGATCTTGAGTTAATAAGTTGTCATGGTTTTCTTCATTGGTATTTCTCTTCTAAGCAAAGCATTCATTTCAGACGCAAATCAGTAAAGCACTGTCTTGTCACAGCTGCAGAACAAAACTTGCCATGGGTGACTGTTTCTACTGCACTTCCAATCTGATCAAACTCTCTTTTTCCTTGCACTTGAGGGGGAAAAAAGGCATAGTGTCTTGAATGAACATTGTCACTGAAAATGGATTTGGAAAAGATCATCTGTAATTGCTTCTGTAGAAAGCTTAGAAAATCTTCTTAAGCTTACCATTAAAATATTTTACTGCTGTGTTATGTTTGCAATGAAGTAACTGACCCAGCATCTTGTATGTGTATCTTATCCTCCAGACAGAAGCTGTCTTGTTACTGTAGGTACATCTGGATTATTAGGTCAGAGCTTCCTGTTTAAAGATACTTCAGCAGCTACGTACTTTTTTTTCCTAGCACAGCATTAATCATTACTTCATTAAGTAATGCTAAGAAAAATGTGACTCCGAAGTGAAGTTCAAATCCTCATTTGCAGTCTGTTTGTTTCAATTAGATTCAAGGCACTGACAAAAGCAATGTGAGGGAGCTGCATATTGCGTATCGGCATGGAGAGCACTATGACAGCGTGAGGAGAATCAACGATGATTCTGAAGCCCCAGCATATCTTCAGATGGAGGTTGGTTGTGTCAGTGTGACCTGATCAGCTGTGGCTGATAAGTAACAGCTGAATGTTACCAGTTGATTTACTGAGAGAAGAGTGTGGTCCCTGTTCCATCCTGGGGATAGAAGAATCCCTAAGATCATTTTAATTAGTGCTGCCTGTTTTCTTGGGACCATATGGGAAGTGCTTACATTGCTGGCCTAGAAATCAGTCTTGAATGTGATGCATTGATAGTTGGGCTGTAGAAGTCTTGAGTTAACCCCATCTCAATTAGGTTCCTCACCTCAAAACTAATGGGATGGAGGAAACAGATGGCAATGCAACATCCAGATACAATAATCTTCATATCTCCCTTTTTCCTGTTAAGGAGTAAGCTGCCCTGTTGGCAGGGTTTGTCTATGTGTATTTGTATGATGTGTGGAACTATAATAAAATCAGTACTTCATTTAAAAAGCCAGTGATTGTTAACTGGTTTGCATGATCTTGTGGTATATAAGTGTTTTCTCAGTGAAGTATTTATGAATCTTCTGAAGTTGTGTTAGGGACAGTGGAAGTTACATAATTTCCAGGATATGTTGACTTTTCTGAGAAACACATGCTATGATCCAATTTATGTCAATGTCAAATTGTATATGATGAAACTAATGCATGCTTGTGGGATTTGCTTTTCTTGTAGATGCTCTCCAAAAATGACTCAAATAAGGAGGAGGAAATGAAGCAGCAGAAGGGTGACTCTGAAGATGAGACTGAAAGTGAAATGGAAGCTGCTGTACAAGAAGTGTGCAGTGCAACTGGGTGTTCAGTAAGTACTGAGTGCCCTTTTTATGCTCCATATTCAAAACTCCTTGATATGTGAAGGTAATCCTTGGAAAAAAAATGTCCTGGACAATCTCAGTACTGCAGGCATAAATTAGGGTGCATAGCATCTTAGAATCAATCAAGTATGCACTTTGTATGGATAGTGAATAGTTTTGGAAGCTTTGTCTTACGATCTCTCTCAAAAAGAAACCCTTGGTTTAAAACAAATTCTGTTAAATTTGGACATCCCATACAAAATTTAGCTATGATCACTAGATGACATGTGGTTACTGAAAATGCAGAGAACAGGAAGGATCAAAAGTGAAATATTTGTGCTGAAATAGTGTACTGTTCTTTCCTGGTATCTTCAGGATTTTTTTATTTTAATTATTTTTTCCCCTCTCTTTCTTGAAGAAATTGAGTATGAGCTAATGGGAACATCATAAACAGCAACCCTGTCCCAGTGGTGCAGGTGGCTGTTGAATGGATGTCTGTATGTCAGTGGTTTGAACTCTCTGATGTTATCTTTCTCTTGGACAGGACATTGAGTTGGTAAGCCAGGTTCTGAAAGTGGAAGACTACAACGTAGAATCTGCAATATTTGCCATCTTTCAAGTGCAGGAAGTGGAAAGAATCAGTAAGTACGTGGACTTTGTCACTTAGTGCCTCAGAAAAATGCTGCCTGACCTTAATGTTCGCTGTAAACACCAGTTCAGCAGGGACAGTGGCAGCAGAAGCTTCCTGTTAGCTGTGCTGCTGCCTCTTCTTTACCTCGGAAAGTTTGGAGGGCATATTTTGTGCTCCTGCATAGTCTTTGGTAATGATGCCAGTTGTGAGATTGACCAGGGACTGCTGAAAGCACTAAAACTAGGTTCCTAATGTGACACTGAGCATACTGTATCCTATTTGTTCCCCACTAAAATCTTGAAGATCTCTGTATAAGTTTCGTAATTCTTGGAGCCATTCTTGTGGCCTGCTCATCAGATAACTAAGTTTTCAGATTTTAATATCCGTGAGCGTGTTCTGTCCTAGATCTATTCTCTGGACAGCCCAGGTGTAACCTAGTTCTTGAGCACCAAGGACCCTGACTTTTCTTTTTTGTTGCTTGCGATGTAGTGTCTTCACTGTGAAGTTATGAGCACTTGTCAGTAGAGCTTTCTTCTGATGCTTCTGAAAAATAACAGCGTGTCACTGGGTTAGTGTGGAGAGACCCCCTTCTGCGTTGCAGCAAGTGACAAACATGTTGTCCTACATGAGTAGACAGAAGTGAGCAGACTGAACTTTGTCTTTTTCCATATTTGATCCAGCTTCCAAAAAAATCACTGTTCCAGAAAGCCTGGAAGAAGGAATTGGCTGAGAGAGACAGCTTCTGTGTAGAGTGTCTGAGAAAAAACTGTGTTGTTGGTAGGTGCTGAGGAGCAGAGTGATCCCCAGAGCAAAGATCAGAAGCTGTGTGCCTCAACTCTGTGTGAAGATAATGGAAGCAGTTCAAGAATCTTTGGAAGTCAGAGTTTGCATCACCATGAAGCAGAAAATATCAAAGGACAGGCTAGATCTGATGAAGAGAGTCGAGCTAATAAAAACTCAAAGGTATGTGCATGGTGGGTTGGCAGTGATTTAAACATCCTTTAAAGATCAGGGGAGTGCTTAGGATTGCTTAACCAGCAATTATTTTCTCCTTTTAATTAAAAAGTACTTCTAGTTACTGGATTTTGAGGAAAGCCACAGCTGTAGCAGCAACAAAGACGAGCATTTATTGATGACATATGGCACTCTTCCCACAGTGACACGAAGTTCAGATAAATAGTCTGGAATAAACATTTTCTGGCAGCTGCTTTGGTATCTGCTTGTCTCCTTTCCACCCTGTTATTTTTCCTCAGCTGGGCAGAGAATGTCTGTTTTCAGCTTTGTTTTTATTCTTCCCTTCTCAGGTATTTAAAAAACAAAAGAAGGAACAGCAGCGGCTGGAGAAGAAGCGGCGGCAGGAAGAAAGGCACCGACAGAAGGTCTTGGCCAATAGGAGTAACTGTGCAGATAACAACGGGAAAGAGGTGGACTCAGATAACCAAATAACCTTGGTGAAGACCATGGCAGCTCTAAATATATGACTGAACGTGTTCTGAGCATTCTGGTGAGAAAAGCAAAGGAAACTGATGAAGATAAATCTCCTCTTAAGCAAACTTCCAAGCATCTGTTGTTACTGAAATTGTTTTCTGTGGAGATTGCTGAGCATGTAGGCACTTTGTTTCTTCACTTGCAAGGTGGGCAGCTGTTCAGTAATCCTACAGCAACCTGTGTGAGAGAAGAGTTTTAAACCTAACAAAAAAAAAAAGTAGGGACTGCTTTTCATTATCTTGGTGGTGATGATGATGAAGGTGAGAATTCTCATTACACAGCAGCATCAGATTTGCCTTCATCTCTTCACGTGCTTAGATTTATTATAGCAACTTTTTACTATGGAGGAGATTTATTTTACCTTACTGTCAGGGAAAATGATAATTCTCAACTCAGGAATGTGCTTTTTTTTTTTTCTTTCTATTTAAGTTTAAAAAATAAGGGAACAGTCCCAAAATTCTGTTTATAAAAAAAAAAAAAGTCAGTCAACACTATCAAACATGAGATTCCTCTTTTCTTTTTCATTTGTGAGTGGATTCCTGGTGCTGCAGAGCTGATGCATTCTATCTGGTGAAGTCTAACAAGGTAGTAAAACATGATACGAGCAGACATGGAGTTTGTGCTGAGTGCTGTTACTTGAACATCTGCAGTTTCTTCTCCTTTGCCATACTCTGGAGCTTTAGGGGAACTCCAGAGCTTTAGTCCAAGCCAGGATCATGATAGTCATTAGTCTCTAAATGAAATTAGTATAACCAATGGGTCAGGAGTCTTGGGGAAGAAGCTTCTAAGCAGCAGTGGTTACTGGAAACTATGCCTGGATCACTCTTTGTAAATCACGCTTTTTCTAGGGTAGGATTTTAATCTTAATTTCCTCTCAGACCTGTGGTGCTTTCCACTCCAGGATTGGGAATTTGAACTGAAGTAGAAGCACTACAGGACTTGGCCTTAGATTTTTTCACTTGTGGTAGTTCAGCTTCAGTCAAGTTTTGGACTTGTATTGAGCATCAGCTTAAAGAAAGCACGTGTGTACTTATACACAGCAGACAACAGGAGATACCTTATCAACCAGAGTGGAGATGAAATGATTTCTTTTCAAAGTAAGAAGCATTAAAAAAAACCAAAACCATACATAATCTGTATGTTCTATGGAGCTTCCAAACCAACATAGAAATGTAAATATAAAAATGTTTTGCTGTTGGCTGGAGTGAAATGTGTTTGCACTCAGAAACCTTAGAGGGCAGCACTGACTTGATTAGCTCTTTCCCAGCCAGGTTCTGTCTCATTTTTCTCTTCTGGTAGAAATGTTTGGTTCAGCTTTCTGACTGAGGTGAAGTATAGGTATAACTTGAAGTCCTCTCTCTAATGGAAACCCGAAGTCCTGGCAGTACCCCACAGCTTTAGTAAGTAAGTAATTAGCAGGACAGGGCTGCTTTGCACCTGTGCTCTGGCTGCCTTGTGGTGTTGGATCCAATAGCTCTGCTACAGCTTTCCCACCCTTTCAGGCGCTGTCTTGAAGCAACACATTAGAAATTGTCTTGGAAAATTATTTTTATTTGCAAAGATTTTTTTGATTTATTTAATTCTGAGGAGCAGGCTTTTCTTGTGCACCAATTCAGGGTCTGGCAGGCTTGGCGGAGAGGTTCCAAGTGCCTTTTTGGTGGAGTGGGTCTGGAGTTGTGCCTTGCTCCATCTCGCTGCAGGAAGACAATCTCAATTTAGATCATTTCCATCAGGTCTGGAGTCTGGCATCTTTAGCAAGAGGGAAGTGAGCCCTTGCACTTGAAATTTAAATAATTCTGGTAGCTTTTGTTGAAGGTTTTGAGGTTCCTCTTGAAACACTCTGCTGCTGCTTTGTCACACTCGCAGGCACCTCTTTGGCATGAATTCCCAGATCCTGGAGGAAAACAAGGGGAGGGCAAGAGGTTGGAGTTATCTTTCAAATCATCCCCATGAACCCTAGGGTAGCTGATGATGAGTCCTGTTGCCACCATCCTCCCCCTGGGGCATGGAACTGTGTGGCTACAAACCAATAATGACCCTGGAGGGAGTGTTTAGTTTACTTTATATAGGTATTCGTTTTGATCACGAGGAAATGCTTGGTTTTGGTCCCTTCACCCAGAGATGGTTTTTTTGCTCTGGATTGGCTCAAGGGACAGCTAGGAAATCAGGGTGACAGTGTCATGTCCCCATCCAGATTAGAAAGCCTCAAGTGTTCTGTGTCCAGCTCTGCTGGATCAGTATTTGGCCTTTACAGTAGGGGAACCCCCATCCTTTGTTGTAGCTCTCAACTTTACCATGGCCCCAGCTGGTACATTAGCACCACTCCTGGCACCTTTCCTTCACTTTCACCCCCTCCCCAGCAAGTAGTTTCCCAGCCAGGTTAGTTTGAAGGACACCAAGGAAGGAATTCCCTGGAAGTGAGTGGTTGGGCCTCGCTCCATCTCTTACCGCATGTGATCTGGCCTCCCTTGATGGAGAATTTGTAAGGGACAAGGTGGGGAACGCAGGTCAAGGATGACAACTTCTTGTAGCAGCAGTCGTGGGCATGGCAGCACCTGGTGTCACATGAGATCTGATCAGGGCAGGGTGGGAAGCAGAGGGGAAGCGGTGGTGGTGCACAGCCTGCGTGCGCTGGGGTGCAGCACAGCGCTTGCTGAGCAGCTTCATTCATCTGAACATTCCCATTTTTCTGCCTCAGCAGCTCGGTGTAACACCAAACGGCTGCCTTAATTAGCCCAGGTTTGTTCAGGGATTGTCCTCCTTTTGTAAGCTGGTGAGCGTGGTGTGAGCTGCTGCTACTGAGCAGCTTTTAAAGACGTGTTAAGGTTACACTGACTGTTCTGGCATTGCTACCTCAGCTCCAAGCCTCGTACACAGGGAGAGGCAGAGAAGACAGGTGATCTAAGATTCAGGAAAAGCCACGTGTTCTTCCCTGCTCTGCCTGCCCCAGCTACACCCTGCCCTGAGCTCTGGGAGAAGAGGGCTGGCAGCACCCCTCTGCCTCCTCACTTACCAGTCGGTTGCATCCACCGGCCTCTTGGATCCCCCGAGTCCGCAGTGGCAGCCGTAGCCGTTGTAGGACAGTGCAGACTTCCCAGTCTTCTCCTTAATCATGGTACCAAACTGAGCCACATTGCAGCCCGCGGGGGCCAGCCCTGCAACTGGAGACACGCTGTTAGTGGCATTGGAAAGAGAGCCCTCTAAAAATGGACTAAAAAAGAGGAGCCATCGGCCCAGCTTTGCCCCATTGCTGTGCAAGGGATACTCACGGCAGACAAGGAGCACCAGGAGCTTCATGGCCTCGTGATGGGCAGCACTGGATCAGGATGATCCCAGGGTGCTGAGTGTGAGCCCAGCTGCACGTTTTATAGACAACGTGTGTCTGCTCAGCGCGGTTCCTCCTTTGATTTCTCCAAAGTGGGCAAATATTGACAGTCCTCATCATATTGGTTCCGTTACATGTGCAAGCTGCTCCTGGCATCTTGGAGGCCTGCTCAGGTGCAATTCCCTTTCCTGGAAATGTCGGGATGCCCTTTGATGGGAGGGCAGGGGATGTTTACATGGACTGGAAATGAGAGTGAAGTCTTGTCTGTGCATGACTGATTATCTCAGTACTTTGCACAAATAGGGAGAACTGGAGGGAAAACAGGAACAATGTTTTCTTGAGATGGCTTTTGAAAGCACCGTGCTTTATCTTACTGGTTCCCTGATTGCTTGCTTGGACAGGGAGAAAATGCAGAGTGCAAAGCATCTTCCCTTTCTGCTGTCCTGCTGTCCTGCTGTGGGTGAGATGCAGAGCTGTGGGCTTTGCAGATGCTCAGTCCCAAGTGCTGCTGAAAGTTGCACATCTTTGTGCCCCAGCAAGTGCTGTGACAACATTCTTGGGGTCTGGCTGTGGTTGCTGGTAATAATTAATGAGTTTGGCATGTTTACATGGAGTTGCCTTCTTCCCCCCATGCACTGATTCCAGTGCTGCTTTCAGCACTTGTGCAGCATCTGAGCTAACAGAGCTGCCTGTGGAGCTCCAGTGAGCTGATCTGTATAGCTGGATATCAGAGTAGAAAGAATACATGAAATTTGAACAGGGAAAGCGTGTTTTAACTCATCCCGGTGTGCAGTCTGTCAGCTGAATCACCTCTGTGTCCCATCCTGACAGGGACACAATCCTTGATTTACATCTCACAAACAGCAGCTGCTTGGCGCAGGGCTGCACTCTCCTTCCTCGTGGCTGTTTGTGCCCCCCCAGGGCTACACAGTGGGTGCCTGATTTGCAGCTGGTGGGGAGCATTTCTCATTCAAGAGCTACTTCCTTATTCAGGGATGCTTCCTTGTTCAAGGGGTATTTCCCAGTACCACTGTCATCACTGTGGGACAAGCTAGGGTGTGAATTGCAGCTGGCACTCCTGGGGGCACCAGCTTTTGTCACTGTTTCGGGGGTTGTACTTTGTTACAGAGCCCCATAAGATTTGCAGCACTGTCCAAGCTCTCCCATGAGGTCAACTGTGCTGAATTTACCTGCAGGGCAGAAAACCTGCATCGTGAGGATGCTTGGGGAGAAAGGAAGCAGCTGCTGCTTGAACTGCCTTTTCCCAAGGGACATGCTGGAGAGTGTTGCAAAATAAGGCCAAAACATTCTTTTCTGATGAGAAACATGTTTTGTTCTGCTCTGACTGTGAGGCAAGTGTGATTTCCCCGCCGTCCCATCGCAGCAAAGCTCACTGGCAGCCAGCCCTCCTGCAGCATCATGCCTGCCCACTGGCTTTCACAACAGCTTCCATTTCTCTGCCTCAGGGAAGCTGCGAATTGTAGGGAGCTGAGGGGTGCCAGTGAGCACCGTGGGGGAAGCATCGCCCTTCAGGGAGCGTGGACTGGCTTCTCCTTTCTGCAGGAAGGGGATGGTGGCAGTGGGCAGCGCTATAAGCAGGCTCCGCATCCAGCTGCTCAGCTCTGCTCCTTAGGGCTGGGTGTTTTGTTACTGGTGTCTCCGCAGGAAGCCCCGCTAACAGATGAGCTTCCCCCGGTGCTGGGGCTTGTCACCGAACACAATGAAGTCACATCACACGGAGGACCGAAGCTTTGTGCTCTCTGGTTTTATTTGGGAGCAACGTACAGGATTCTGCGGTGAAGCAAGAAGCTGAGGGAGCCGACATCTCCATGCAGTGATTTACAGATGAGGGCCTTGAGCCAAAGGGGGTGAACGCCAACAGCAAGACTGCTTCCATCATCTCGCCCTTTGCTGTGACAAGGCACAGGTGTCTGCTCCTCCCTTGTTTTTCCGAGCAGAAGCATTACATCTGCGCTGCCCTCCTCACACCCAGCGTCCAATGACGCAGCTTCACAAAAGGGCGGTTGTCCTCCTGCCGCAGCCAAAAAGCCCTGAAGAAGAGCATCGCGGAGCGCTCCTGGCGCTGCGCCGAGCTCCGCTTTGCTTACCGGCACGGAGGGGGTTTATAAGGAGGAGCCTTTCCCCATCAGCAGCGCCTGCCTCGACACCTGCGCAGCGCCCGGCTCCGTGCCCGGCACAGCTGAGCCAAGCGCTCGCACCTGCAGGCCGCTCGCTGGCACCGCGACCCGGAGCCTATGGGGGCGAGAGGAAGCACGGTGCTGGGATGGCGGCTGTAGGAAGAAGCCAGGGAGCTGCCGGGGTGGCGGTGGGGACTTCATCAAGGCCATCGAGTGACCTGAGCCTAAAGCGTGGCCGTGGGGACTTACTGCAGGCAGGGACCCCCGGCTGGGGCACGGCGAGGCGGTGCGTCTGTCCCACGCGGCAGCGGCGTGCGGCCAGCTTGGCGTAGCAACAGGCACGGAGCAGGCAGCACCTGCGGGGAGAACGAGCCCGGCCCGGCCACGAACAGGCTGGTAGCTGCTCTCCAGCCTGCCCACGGCATCTTCTCCTGCACTAGGTCACCCGGGGCCATCCTTAGCCTGCTCCCACTGCTCCCACACCGCCTCTTCTCAGCTTCCCCCCGCAGCCTTTCACAGAACCCCAGAATAAGGCAGGTTGGAAGGGACCCGTAAGGATCGCCGTGTCCGACTGCTGGCTCCAGCCTTTCTGCACGCTGGTTTTCAGACCAGCCCTGCCCTGTGCTGCCATCCCATCCATTTCAGCTGATGCTCTGCCTCGACAAGGCTGCAGGAAGGGGGTGAGCACTGCCTCGCTTTCCCTACATCCTGTTCCCCTTCTGCTGCCGCTCGCTGATGCTGTACCTGTCCATGAAAGCGGCGCGACCACGGCCCCATCCCGAGCCACAGCCATGGGCGGTCAGGTTTCCCACGGTGCTTCCTTCCAGCCCCGGCGCAAACGTGTGCGGGTGCTTCCCACGAGCTGCGAGCATGCCTGAAGCAACCGGAAAATGGGATTTTGTGAGCGAGACAAACAAGCCCTGCTCGGCTGGAGTGGGGCAGGTTTGGCTGGGATCTCCTTTTCTGTCGCAGCTCCACTCACCGCAGGCGAGCAGCAGCGCCGGCATCAGCAGGACCTTCATCTTCCTCTCGCCTGCACCTGGGGGAGAAACAGGCGCTGCCCTGCCAACCCTGCCCCGCTGAAATCACGTCGAATTCCTCCAGAAGTTGAAGGGAGGGAGGCAGGAGGGCTCCCTCGCTCGGTGCTGCTGCCTCTCGGCCAAAAGGAAACGTATTCCTGCGCTGTCCCACCGCCCACCCCTCCAGCTCGCATCCCACCGCTCCTCGCACCGAAGAGGACTTGGCAGCAGCATCTCCTCAGCCGAGATTTCCCCTCAAAGCACTTCATCACGAGGCAAGGAAAACAGCTCAGCGTCCGCCTCCTCCCCCTCCTCCCAGCACCCCAGCCCTATTTTCACTTCTGCAATGCCACGACCCCCAGCAGGACGGGGTCAGGCTGGGGTCTCTCACCGGGAAACGGCACGGGTTCCAATTCCAGTCCCTCACTGCTGGCCGAACGCTGCCCTGTGCCTCCAGCTCCTGCCTGGAAGTGCAGAAATGCCTCTCGCCTGTCCCCACGCGCCGTCCTGCTACGCCCCGTCCCTGGCCGGCCAAACCCACAGCCTGGTGTGACGCAGCCTGGAGCCCCTCGCTGCCGCCTGGGGACCCCCAGGCACCATTCCAGTACCCCCTGCTGCTCCCTGCAGCCTTCTGCTACACTCCCAGTGCTTTCTGCAACAGCCCAGTGCCCTCCCCCCGTCTCCCAGTATTGCCTTGAGCTTTCCAGTACGCCCCCAGTGCTATCTAGAGACCCCCAAACGCCCTCCCAGTAACCCTCAAGAGCCTCCCAGTATGCTCCCAGTTCCCCCCCGTTGCTCTCTAGATGCCCTCAGGACTTTCTCAGTGCTCTCAGTACTGCCTACAGACCCCAGGCATCCCCCATCTTCATTTTTTTGGGGTCCTGAACTTTATTCTTTGAGCCCAGACTTTATCTTACGCTCCAAAATGCCACTTGGAGGATCCATCCTGATTTTTGGTTACAAAGTCCCTTTTTGAATATCCAGGTACTAACTTTAAGGGCTTGTCATCTTGTTTGTAGGGCCCAGACTCTGATTTTTCAGTTTAAGGGAGTCATTCTTTGGGTTCACAAGTTCAGTTATAGGGTGCAAATCATAATTTTGAGGGCTCAACTCACCTTTTTTCCTTCCATATGCCCATTTTGAGCCCCGTTTTGAGGGTCCATAACCTATTTTTCAGCTCCCTAAGCCCAATTTTGTTGATCTAAAGCCCCATGCTGAGTGTCCGAAGTCTCATTTTGTGAGGCTTTAGAAGAATACTGGGTGTCTGTAGGTTGCACTGGGGGGCACTGGGAGGTTCTGGACATTACCACAAAGCACTGGCATTTAATTGAAGGGCTTTGGGCAATGCTGAAGCTCAGTGGAAAGGCGCTGAAAACGTTTAGGCTACACTAAGCAGCACTGGCAGGATACTGGAGGGCTCAAGACAGTACTGAGCTGCACTGGGAGGGCATAGAGAAATTACAGTGGGGTGCTATGCAGCGCTGGGAGCATATTGGGGATTTCTAGCAAGGATTGGGGCCCACTGGGAGGGTGTTGGGAGGCTCTGGGCAGCACAGGGAGGTGATTGAAAGGCTCTGGATAACACTGGGGGGCACTGGGAGCACACTGGGAGGCGCTAGGTAGCACTGGGAGGTTACTGGGGAAGCTCTGGAGGTCTTTAGGCAGCATTTGAGGGTGCTGAGAGGTTATCGAGCTGCTCTGTATAGCACAGGGTGGTGCTGTGTGTGTGCTGGGAAGCTCCGGAATGTAATGGGAAGCACTGGGAGGGCAATGCTGGGCTCCAGCTCACAGAGAACCAAGATGATTTAAGCATATCATTTATTTTCACATCAGTTAAGTTCAACACGAAGGCGGATCCACGCAGGAACTCAGCCCCAGATGCAAAACCCATCTGGAGCAGAGGGCCAAACCTGAAGAGCCTTCCCTTTGCCAGTGCTCATCCCCTGCAGCTGCTCTTGGGGTACAGAACGTAGCGCCGCTTGTAGCTCCTTGCACTCCTCCGCAGGCACAGCCCCAGGCTGCGGTCGCACTCACAGGACAGCTGGGCGCACCACCAGTCCCTGTCTGCGAGCAGCACGGGTTTTGATTCGATTTCATTTCATTTTGAGAAGGGAGGAGCCCCGTTTTCAGCATCCCCGCTTACTGCAGGTGAGGCGGCTGCTGTGCCAGCTGTAGTGATAGCGCTGCTGCTTGGCGTTGCAGTGGTACCTCAGGAGGCTGTCGTAGCAGGCATCGTGCAGCTGGCAGCATCTGCTCAGGGCTCTGAGCTCTCAGATTTTCTCCCCCGCTTCCCACACCCCTCAGATTCGAATGATAAATTTGGGCAGGGAGATTTTGAAAAGGGTGCTTACCTGTCTGTGGCATCCTTGGGCTGCCCATGGCCCCCCACGCCGCAGTAGCAGCCATAGGAGGAGTAATGCAGCAAGGCGTTTTTCCCTGTCATCTTTGTGACCACCTGCTGCAGCTGCCAGAGGCTCCCACCAGCCAGCGACGAGCCTGGAGGGGAGTCAGTGTGAGGACAGAAACACTTTTCTCCCCTTTTTTGTCATCCCCTCGGTATTCCCTGCTATATTCCCACCACCAACTCATCCCACCACCATCTTACCTGCTGTGCTGGAGGGGAAACCCATCCCCAGCACAGGGGAGCTGTTATCTGGGGGGGTTGTTGTGTGTTTTGGGGAAGTGGTGGTGGGGAGCGAAAGCCTGAGAAAGCCACAGCTCCGGCATCTCAGTTTGATGCAGTGTGGCTGCCCTGGCAGCGCAGGTGAGGACACTTACCCCAAGCAAACAGCATGGCCAGTGCAAGGAGAGCACTCATCTTTCCTACCGCCCTGGAAGAGGAACCCGATGCCCGGTCATCTCCCCACTGCACCAATCCTCTTGCAGCAGGTGACCTCTCTCCCTCCTGCTCCCCAGCTGGGGATGGAGCAAGGAGGCAGTGCCCATTCAGCCCAGCCATGGCTTTGGCAACAAATGCTGCATTTTGGGTGTCAGGGATGGAACAGTAAAGGGGGGCGGGTGGTGGAGAGCAGGAAAAAAAGCAGAATACTGAGAAAGCAGGAAAAGCTGAAGCCCTTGAGGGACACAGCTCTGGACTGGTGTCTCAGACTGCCTTTCCTCTGCTGCTCAGCACTGCTTTTTCTGCCTGTGCCTCCATCCCCACTTGCGGTACAGCTTATGGTTAAGGTAGGAAAGGAAGGAAGGTGTTCCTCCATCCCTGCTCACCTCTGGAAAGCCTCTGCCGATTATAGGTGCGTGGTTGGCATGGCTCCATTTATACAGGGCTTGCTTTCACTTCCACAAACCTTCTGTGAACACTCAACTCATCCAGTTCTGCAAGTGGGGATTTTCTACAAAGGAAAAGGCACCATCCTTCCCCTTAACGTGAATGCAGGAAATCCCCCCGCCCCTTCCCGTGCCAGCAGCGATGATAGCAAAGCAGTGTCACTTCCAGTGCAGGAGGAAGGCAGTGCACTCTGCCCCAGCCCTAGCAGCTCGGAGGTGTTTTCCTCTGCTTTACCAGCCCTGCTGGTGCTGTACTGTGGGATTAACCAGCCCTGATTCAGAAGGTGTAAATCAAAGCCCTAAAAAGGGCTCGCAGGGGGCAGGCAATCCTTGAATGCTGGCAAAAAATGGCTTTCGTGACAGACTGCGGTGGGAAGGGATGATCCTCTGGCCATCAAAATATGAGGTTTGCTCTGCATGTTAGCTCTGGGAGTGAGTTCAGAGAAGAAGAAGGGGGATGTTGGGAGAAGCCACCAACCCCAGGCTCGCTGCAGGGAAGTTTTGTTGACAAACCCCAGGGAGTTTTACTTGGTGGCATCTATTTGTCCCCATTTCTCAATGCTGAGCGTGGGACAGACCCATCTCTCAGTGGTCCAACAGCAAAACACCACAGAGCATTTTTCACACCTTTTATTCAATTCCTTTTTGCTAGAAAATGAAACCGGTAGAGAAAAGAGAGGAGGAAGGGACAAGGACTCGCTTTTGGGGAGCTGGGGATCTCCAGCCATCATGTGCCCTGCTCACCCCACACGTCACCACATCGGGAGGCCCCTCTCAGCACCCACATCACCCTGTCCTTCCCACGGCAACAAGGAAAGGCACTCAAAACCAGCAGACGTGTGCGGATTTCAGCACTGGAGTTTGCTCCCTCTGCACCTCAGCTTGAAGTAGAAGCGGTAGGACACATTGTAGGAGGGCAGAGCGCTGGCAAAGCACGACGCCATGGCCCTGTCACACAGGCAGGTCTCTCTCTTGCACCAGCTTTGCTCATCACCTGCAGGGGACAAACGTGACGCTCTGCCCCACTGCTGCTGTGCCATCCCCACGCTCTCACCGCCATGCCAGGCCATCTGCTCGCTGGCACTCACCACAGGCGATGTCCCCATCGGTGACATCAAATTGGTACGGGGTTATCAGGGGGCTGCAGCCGCTCTCTCGCAGCTGCCTGTAGCAACAGTCATGGGCATGGCAGCAGCTGCAGGAGATGTGTCAGAGGTGAGGGAGGCACCGGCCCCAAACATGAGGTGACCGGGAGGCGCACGTGGCCCAGCAGCAGCATGATTTTCCAGGTACTCACGTGTCAGTGGGGTCCACTGGGGTCCCTCTGCCCCCGATGCCACAGAAGCACCCATACCAGCTATAGGAGAGCAAGGCACTCTTCCCTGTGGTCACTCTGATCATGCGCTCCAGCTCCAATATGCTGCCACGTGCCGGAGGCAGCCCTGCAGGGAGGGATGGGGGGACAGAGTGCCACCAGCATGGCCCATCACCCAACCCCCCACAACCACACTGAGCATGGCAAAGCTCGGAGAAAAGACACTCAAAGCCCGTCAGTTTGTATGGTTTGCATGCAGGGGGGGATGAGACCCGAGCCTCACCGACTGACTCACCGTAAGCCAGAAGCAGGGCAAGCAGGAGATTCCTCATCTTCACAACGGAGGGAGAGGACAGCGAGCAGCACCCTGAGGCTGGTGATGAAATGGGGGCAATAAAATCCCACCCTCCTCTCCCTGCGGCTCTGGGGCTTGGCGGGTTTGCTTTATATGGATAGAGAGGCAAGAGGTCCTCCCCCTGCCCCTTGTCAGTGCCCCATCCTCGCCCCTTGCACAAAACCATGAAACCGTGCTTGCTGTGGGGTTGGGACAACCCAAACAAAAGTGGTTTGTGCCCTACAGTGGATATCTGGGCAGGTGGAGGCTCTGGCTACAGACACGCCGTTCCAGCCTTGGCAGTGTAGCTTGTGGGTGCTGTTAGCAGTTTGTCCTCTGCAGCCCTTCAGTTGGTTGCTCTTCAGTCTTTCCCCAGATCTGGTACAACCAGTGCATGGGAGAGCCTGAGGCTTCTCAAAGGTTCCGTGACGTGAAACCATGGGCAAAGCAGGCTGGAAGCCATGGGAGCCCCTTCGGGGATGCCTTTGGAGCGCAGGTTATTGAATCACCGCAGCCACGACGTGATGCAAAGAGAGGCAGAGCACCTGAGGAGATAACACACAAAGGCTGCTATCACCGCTGAGCAGCCAGGCAGCCCAGAGCAAACAGACAGCAAGCTGTGCCTGTATTCATAGGCACTGCTCCACCCTGGGTAATTAACCCTGCGTCCAAGGGAAGAAACCCATCGGTGAGAAGACGGTGCTTTGTGTGCGCAGCGAGGGGGGTGAGGCTGGAGGCAGCTCTGGTCCCGCCCTGCCCCACACCAGGCGGGTCGGGGTCCTTTCGTGGAGGCACTGGGTTATGGCGGTCACTGCGTGCGCTGGGCGGCTGTTGGAAGGAGCTCCCACCCCAACCGATGGGTTCGGGGTTTATTCGCCCAGTCCTACCCAGCGGTTGCTGGAGTGGCGCTGTGTGGGTTTATGCACTTATCCTGAGCGAAACAAAAGGCTCGGGTCACTTTTTGGGGTTAAAACGACAAAGTTTGGCTGAGCTTCGGCCGAGACATTGCGCGTCGGAGGACCGCGGCAAGGGGGCGCTCTGCCCAGCGCGGCCGCTCCTCTCGGTGGTAACCGGAAGTGGGGCGTCGCCGTGGCAACGAGGCTGTGTTTACCGGCGGGCGCGGGCGGCCCCGGGCTGGCAGGTGTGAGGCGGCGGGGCCGGGCTGGGGGCTGTGGGGGGCTGTGGGGGGCTGTGGGGCTGAGGCCTGGCTGTGGGGCAGGACTGGGCTCAGCTGTGGAGCTGGGGCTCTAGAGGCTCTGCTAGGGAGCTGGGCTGCACTGTGGGGCTGGAGCTTCCCCCCCAAAATGGAGCCCGCTGCCATCCCAAGGCACGGGGCGCAGCACTTTGGGGCCCTGTGGGTGCTGCGGTGCTCTGACCCAACCCTGTGGAGCAGTCTGGGCACCCAGAGTTAAGCTGCTCTGTGCTGACAACACGTGCAGTGCTGGGGGGGGCGTGGAGACCCTCAGTTGGAGGCGTCTCATTGTGGTGGCTGAGGGCATTTTGGTTGTGTGGGGTGTAACCGTGTATCTGAATGTTTATAAAAGTCTGTATATAAGTGCTGCAATGCATTCAGCGTTTCCTCTTTGTTGCCTTGGAGCACGTTTGTTAGCAGGAGTAAATCAAACACCCCCCGCTCCCGTGTTACTGCAGTTGGCAGCAGGCGCGTGTGTTCTGCTGCTCCTCAGAGCCCTGCCTGGAATGGGCACTCAGTGGTTGTTCCATCCCTTCTGTTTATCTGGGGGAGACCAGTCAGCTGTAAGCAATTTGTGCACCTACTTTGGTTTGTATCCCGTTGGCTCTGGCTGCCAGCATTGAGCCACAGGATTCAGTGACACGCCAGATCTTTGCTATTCGATGAGATGCAGCACGAAATCAGCAGGGAAATTAAGGTCATTTTAGGCCATTTCCTGTAACTTTCCATTCTGCTTTCCCAACTGCAGGTGTCTTGGGAAGCAATGGCCACAGCAGCTCTTCTGAACCCAGTACCACTTTGCTGCTACTTCCCTTCAAGCACGGCGGTCTCTGTCCCTCAGCCAAACGCCATCACCATGCACGTGACCCGGCCGAAATCTGCCAAGGGTCGCACGAGGTCGACCTTCAATTACTCTGGGACCACAGACACTTATCCTTGTGCAGTGCCATCATCGCCAGCAGCTCCACGTGACTTACAGAGCAGCCGGAGAGCACCATCTATGAAAGCAGTGTTCCCCTCCGGCCAGATATCCCCAGAGGAGATCCCTGAGCTCCTGCAGCAGGTGCCGTTACGGAGCTCGTCCTCCCTCAACAAATACAGAGTGCTCCCCTCCATTGGCCGAAAGTGTGTGGAAGGTGCAGCGGAGCAGAGCGGCCGTCTGGACGCAAGCTGGGGACTGAAGGATGCTCCAAAAACTGCAGTTCCTTCTGGAGAGCAAAGGTCTGCCTGCAGGTCCCCAGAAAGCCACGTCCCTAATGAAGAAGCCTTGTGTGCTCCTGAGAAGCCCGGAAGGAAAATGAGGCAAGAGAGCTCTTTGTTATCAACTCTCAGTTTGGAAGAACCGCTGCAGAAAGAGCCACGTTTGCTGCTCGCTATTCGGTCTCCCTCCGGTCAACGATTTGAACATCACTTCAAGCCCACAGACAGCCTTCAGACAGTCCTGACTGTGGCAGAACACCAAACAGCTACCAAATACGAACGCTGCAGCATTGAAACCATGGAGGTGCCCAGACGGAGCTTCCATGACCTCAGCAGGTCCTTGCAGGAGTGTGGGATCCCCCACAAGTCTGTGCTGTGCATCCGGCAGGCCGAGCAGCAGGATGCTGACCTGTAAGCATGGGCTGAGCACTGGAGCAGCCCGGCCCTCTTCATCTTTCTAAAAGTTCCCTTGAAGCAGACTCGTGGTTACCAAAAGCACGTGTTGAAGTGCTACTTCAAGTGTATCCACCTAGACTGACTGCGTGGACGGTGTCTTTTATCCACAAGTTCCTTCCTGAGTGCCGCCAACTTTGGTTTTTGAAATTAACCATTTCCTTCTTAGATGTTTGTTCTGTTCTTGGAGCAGGAACCTTCTTCTGGGTCCTCTTCTCTGAAGGTGCCACTTCCCAGAGGGGATCACGCATTCGGGAAGACAGAAGCAGAACTGTTTTGCTCTGTAAAACTCAGCTGGATTGTGGTGGTATTGGTGAGCAGTGGGATTTTCTCCTCAGTTTTTCTTCTCTTGTTTGATGACTGATATTTCAGAGGAGCTGGACAGTCAAGGTGGGATGCTGCAAAATACCTCATTTAATGCTTTTATGCTGAAATGAGTTAGTCCTCATGCCCAGCAAGTGCTGCTCTGGGAGGTTTGGGTTTTTTTTTTTTGCTTATAATTCTGTATTAATTGGCTTTGAAAGAGGAATTGGCTCACCTAGCAGTTTTGTTTTATTGGACCAATATGGCTCTTGCAGAGTTGTTTTGTCAAAAATTGTAAGGCAACTCAGTATGTTTGTGCTAAAAAAAAAAAGGACAGCTTGCCACACAGCTGAGCTCATTTTATAACATTGTGAGGCAAAACCCAGGCTTTTCAGCTCAGCAGAATTGCCAGAGCAGCTCACAAGAACAATAACAGTAGAAAATTTATTCTGGTATTGACCAAGAACGTTGAATTTCATTCCAAAGTCAGTGTTCAAGGGTCCAGGTCTCTGCTGCAGCTGTTGGTAAGCCAGCTGTAGCAATGCCAGCATCTTCAGGGAGTGGGAGACCTGGGATGCTTTCATCAGACCTTTCACAGCCATTCTGTTAGGATATTTGCAGCAGCCTTGAGAACATGGACAGCTCAGGACCGTGGCTGTGGGTGGTAGGACAGCACCGCAGTGTTAGCAGGGACTGGTGCCTGGTCTGTGTATGTGATGTCATTTCTGCTGTCAGAATTATTTTCATACAGTGTGATGGTAAAAAATCAATAAAACCTTCTCAGTTCAAATTTGAACTGGCCATGATTTCTGTTTGCTGGAGGCTCGGCCTCCTCTTCACCAAGCTGAAAGCGGATGCTGCAGAGATGGCCTGGCTCAGACAGCTCAGCCCTCCAGCCACCCCCTGTGGATCGCAGTGCCTCCAAGGAAGTGTATTTTTCTACAGAAAAGTACATCAAGTCTCCATCCAGGCAAATGCAGTGCAGGAAGAAGCTGCTGTCCCGGTTCTTCCCCTCTGCCCTTTGCAAACTGTTCCCTGTATAAGCAGGAGCTGAAACATCACCTTGAGATGTTCCTGAATAGAAAATGGATCAGTGCTCCTGGCTGGGCCGCTCCTCACCTACAGCTCTTCAACAACAAGAAGGCATTAAGAAACAAGCTGAGGCATCAGTCGGTATGTGTTCTTTATTCCAATTAAAAGTACATTAGAAACAGCACACAGGCCCAGCAGCAGCTTTCATGACAATTCAACTCACTGCTGTCACGAGGTCGTTCAGCTGTACCACGAAAGGAGGTGATTGCAACAAGTCTTCCACTCTGCACGCAAGCACTCACTCACCTGCCACTTTAAATAGGTTTCCAACAGAATAAAAATAGATACACCCCAGAATACAAAAGAGTTTAACAGATTTTTTTCTTTTTTTTCTTTTTCCCCCCCCCCTCCCACTAAAGCCTTTGTACAAATCGATAAAAGGGTGCACGGTTTCCTAAAATTTTAGGTACATTTTAAACGAGCCTCTTTTTGTTTTGTTTTGTTTTTTACTTGGTAAAAGGATCCACGTTCCTGTCTTTGAACAGAATATGACGGCCAGAATTGCAGAATAAATTCCTAGTTTTCAATTTACAATGTATACATCTGTTTGGAAGTGATTCCTACACCGAGTAGCGGCCGGTGGCTGCTCACGCGCATCCCCAAGAGCTCAGGAGCCTCCATCTCCTACAAACCAGGCTGGGGGTGCAACCTGCAGGCTTTTCCTGCGTGCTGCAGTGGTCCCAACCCAACTCAAAGCCACAGAAGTTGCTGCTCGTCCCTTCTCTGGCGTGGGTCACCTTGAGGGAAGGACATGGCTGAGCTGCACTGCGGACGCAATGAAAGCGGGGAGCGCTTCCCCTCCACCATCTGCCCTCTGCTATTGAAGCATCCCATCACAGGTACAATTTGGCATTTCTAAAAAGAGTTTGTTTGGTTGGTTTTTTTTGGTCAACACACGCTGTTTGGATTTTTTTTTCCTTTTTTTTTTTTTTAAGCCAGATAAATACTTCTATTATTGGTCACCGAAATCCAACAGTTCTGTATACAAGATTCACGCAGCAGCATCTCAGAACCAGCACCGCCTGCCTGAAGGTGGCTAACCCCCACTCCAATGGATGCTAGCATTTTACAGAGGCAAATTTATTCAGAAAACCAATTAGTACAATTCCCTTCACACCATCCCCCCTTTCCCACCCAGCCCCCAATAGTTTGGCAAGGTTAAATGCTTCAGGTGAATTTCTCGAGCACTGACTTCAGCACTGTCACCACTGCACAGCGGCTGTTCTAACAGATCAAGGACAAAGTAAAAAGAAAGCAATGCCCAGCAAAAGCAACACGGCACCTGTGTTAGAGGCTCTGACTTACTGGAGACCCTCCCGGGACAATTTACCTAATGAGAAGCTGGGCAAACCCATCATTAAGCCAGAAATGAGTCTTTAGAGCTCAGAAGGTGACATCCTATTTTGTACAAGTTGAGTTTTTACCCAAAAACCAGCTGCCTTGGTTTCGTTTCTTTTTTTGTCTTTTAACAGATCGTGTTTATGCTGAACTTTGCTTCAGTTAAAAGCAATAAAGCTTTTTTTCTTTTCTTTTTTTTTTTTTTTCTTCCCCCAGATTAGTTTTCAGTAATTACACATTGCCCACTCGTGGCAAGTTTACTTCTTACAATTCAAAAGATCTTCCCGTTTTAAGGCTAGACTAAGAAATGTTAAAAGCTTCTGTAAACATTTCCTCTTCCTCCCCCCTTAGTTGCACATTTGAAAGTCCAACTGCAATTTTTAACATGAGGTAATTTTTGTGTACTCGTATCTTAGGAGTCCTCTTCGGGACGAGCTGAGAGGCGTGCCAATCTGATCCAATTGGAGTGGGAGAGCTTCCACAGCAGGGTACGCACCGGTTCCAGCAGCTGTCCTTCAGTTAGTTATCTTCTCAATTTCATCCAAGTCATCAGTATCCAATCTGTTGATCTTTTTGCCTGTGAAAGACAAGAAACAAATCAGACACCACACCAGAGAGCAGCAAAGGGAAAGCTGTCTCCTCCTGAGGAGTTACACTGATCTGCTCAGGCTCAACAGCCGTCAGTCAGATCTGCTCACGTCCACAGAAACTCAGAATGATGCAGAAACGACATCTAATTTTAGGGAAAAAAGCCTGAGGGCACGTACTGAAGTGTTCCTGGATCCTGTTGAGGATGTTCATGCTGTGCTTGCTGTCCACCATGTTGATCGCCAGCCCTCGCTTGCCGAAGCGACCTGTGCGCCCGATGCGGTGCAGGTAGGTCTCATTATCTGGATTTCCATCCTTGTCCACAGGAAGGTCAAAATTGATAACAACAGAGACCTGCTCCACATCGATCCCTGATAAAAGAAAGCATCAGATGCCGTGATTTTGTAGCAGGAACGGTGATACTGCACCTGCGGTGATACTCAGACAGGTCACCCCAGACTAAATGAAGATTTAACAGCCGGTCTCAGACTCTGAAGCAACACAAGCAGCAGCAACAACCAGCTTGCAGAACCTGCAAGTGTAGCTGGAAATAAACCTTCTTCACTAGGTATTTCTGAGGTACTTTGACATACAAGCCATCCAGCTATCAGCACAGAGAATCCCACCAGCACAGCTAATGAGCAGTTCAGACTTTTTCAGAGTCACCTTAGGACCCTCATTTGTCTGGAGTGGAACTCGAGGACAGAAATGCTTTCTGCAAACTGCCCAGCAATGTAAATGAAGCACTGCTTCTGCCCCTCCTGGCACAGCTGTGTCTCGCTTTACCTCTGGCACAGACGTTGGTAGTCACCAGCACCTTTTCCTTGCCCTCTCGGAAGCGCTCTATCACCGCAGCCCTCTGTTCCACCATCATTTCCCCGCTGAGCAGTGCCACCTGGTGGCCTTCCTTCGAGAGCTCTGCCGCCAGCCAGCCAGCCGTCTTTCGGGTCTGAAACACAAAGCAAAGCCTGTCTTTGGGAGGAAGTTTTACGCCTGTTTACAAGCGAGACTTGCATTACGTACATAGCTGAAGTCTCGGAACCATCGTTATTAAAACAAAACTACTCAGCTTGGAAAGGGGCAACGTTTGAGCAGAAAGAAGCTGGGAAATCCAACAGAGGCTCTGCACAGTGTTGAATTAAACTGTTTCCAATTGGGTTCCTGACCTCTGATGATGTCTGACACCTGGAGGCAGCAGAAAAGCAGGCTGCTGCAGCAAACTGCACATACAGGTTCCATCCTGTCTGAGCTCCACCAGCAGAGCTCTGTCCAGCTACCTGCACTGCTTTTTCTCAGATCTATGGTGGCTTCCAGGGAAAAGCCTTGGTGTAGCTCACTGAGAAACCCCTCACATATGACAGCAATTACCAAATTTGAGGGCCAGGAAAAACTACGTATCAGATGAACTGTAAGACTTCCCCATCCCTTCCTTGGGTTCCATTCTGAAAGGGACACCTGGCCAATGGGATTGCTGGAAGGAACTTTCCCAAAAATGGACTCACGTGGCAGAAGACCATGGCCTGGGCAATGGTGATAGCACCATAGATATTACAGAGAGCACGGAACTTCTCATCTCTGCTATTGCACAGAACGTAATACTGCTTAATAGTGTCCAGCGTCTCCTCCTCTCTCTTCAGCTTGATAATGTTTGGGTCAGGAACAACTTTTTGAGCAAATTTCCACACAGAATCCTCAAAAGTGGCCGAGAACAGAAGCATCTGGCAGTCCCTGGGGAGCATTCTGCAAGAGAGAGCAAAGTGAGCAGCATTCCCACACGGCACCCTGGAATCTCCTGCTGGATGGATGCCCCAGGCTGACAACCTCAGAGCCAGTTATTTCAGTGGCTGCAAAACCTTATGCTTCTCTCACCATCTTACAGGCTCACAGTCTTAAAAAAAGGAATAAAGCCATGCTCTGGGGCTTATTCCAGAAGAAAATTACAACCACTCATCTTTCCATAGCATTCTGCCTCTATCAGATGCCAGGATTAGAGCTAAAGGTATTGTTTTAATCTTGTTGCTTTGTTGTGGAAGTCAGCAGGCCAAGAATGTAGCCCTGCTGCCCCTATGTTACACAATATCTGTAATGCTTACCTCTGAATGCGGATGCTCTGATCCTGATGGCCCTGGGTTGCTATCATCACATCAGCCTCGTCCAAGACAAACACTTTGATTTTCTTGGGATCTATGAACTTCAGCTTGGAGCACCAGTCCAGCACAGTGCCAGGTGTGCCAATTACAATCTGCTCTGAGATCTTCTGACCTCTCTCCACTGTTGAGACAGAAAGCCACCCGTCAAGCTCTGAGATCAGCCACAGTATAACTCATACTGAGCTCAGACTGAGCTAAGGAATAAACCATGGTATAACCAAAGGCATTCATCGTTGTCCCAGGACACTAAGTTAATTCTCATTACATCAAATTCATTTTCTGTACAGATGTTTGAAAATCATTACGTTCCAGTGCTGTATTGCACCCAAGGAAAATCATTTCCATTTGCAGTCTGTTGGTGGTGTTTCAGCTTACTCACATTTATTGCCTCGGACAGCATATGCAAGCTTCAGCTCCGGGTAAAACTTCCCCATCTGTTCAATCACTTTTCCTGTCTGAAGTGCCAGCTCGTATGTCGGGGAAAGGCACAGGCACTGGAGGGAACAGAGGAATAATGAGCATGAGACAACCAACACCAGCAGGATCTTTTTAAGGAAGGAATTCAGGCCCCAGTAACACTATTTAACTATCTCACAAGGAAATAGGGTTTAAAAAGCCTCAATAGAAGCCCAGGCCCTTCAGTAGGGAGTTTCTGCACCACCCCAAACCCCCATAGAAGGGCTCACCTGTGTTACAACCCACCTGTGGGTACTTGTTCCCAGGTTCAACACGGCTGAGCATGGCGAGGACGAAGGCAGCTGTCTTGCCAGTACCAGACTGAGACTGTGCAATCAGGTTCTGCGGGCTGCTGCGACACACAGCGGGGTTCAACATCAGCATGAGCTCAGGAAAACAAACCACCCCACAGCGCTGGGGGAGAGCAAGAGCAGGCTGAGCCATTCCCACAGCTCTGGGACGTGGCACTGCTCCATCCTTTCCCCTCAGCCCTAGCGCTGTCCTCCCCCCTCTCTGAAAGGAAAATCTTTCAGACCCTTCCTACACTGTGAGGAAGCAGAAAGACACGTGTACGTACGGTTCAGCAAGCATCATGGGCAGGGCGTTCTCCTGTATCTTTGACGGCCTGTTGAAGCCCATGGCATAGACTCCTTGCAGGAGCTGTGGTTTCCTGGAAACAGAGGGGTTCTCTCTTAAGCTTTGCCTTGAAATATCTTAGAGGCAAGCAGCTACACCATCCCAAAGGGCAAGAAAAACCTTGCCCTTGCCAGACCACGACAGCTGCAACCCTGCTGGGATTGCACTGCTGCACAACCACCATCAGTGGCAGGAAGCTGCAAACAGCGGCGCAGTGCTCTTTGGAACAGAAGCTTTACCAAAAAAACAACCCTCAATTTACTAAGCCAACCTGGACGCCTGCCTTTCAACATGGAAAACCTTGTATCACAGCTCCAGAGGCCGCTGCTGTGCTTCTTGCATGTTCTAAAGCAGCTTTCCAGACAATCCTGGCCATCCCGGAAGAGGCCACTAATCCTGTCTACTAATCCAACCTGAAACTCAGGTCATGGTGGCAGGGAGCTAGCAGTGAGCAGTGCTCTACTCAACACAGGTTGCACTTGTTCTGCCCACCACTTCCCACTGCTCAGCACAACACGCTGCTTGAAAAGATGGTATCACTTTCAGAGGACGGCTGGAACAAAAGCCCTTTGAAAGGTAACCTTGCACTGCTCAAGGACGCACCAAGCCCAGCTCCGACACAGTTGCTAAGGCTGCACCAAGTCACAACACAGGGCTCACAGAGCCCAGCTGCCTCATCCCTAACTCCCCCAAACTGTTTGTCTTCTGAAAGACAGGAGTTAGTCTAACAGGCGCTACAGGAGCTCTGCCTTTTGGGATACATCCAGCCACTAAGGCTAAGGAAGCAGAACAACACCAGTGTGAAGTCACAGCAGGTCCATTTTCCCTTGCAACAAAGCAGCAAAGCTGAGATCACCTATATAATCATCAACAACAACCCCACACGACCACCTCTTGGCACACGAATCTCTCACACGCAGCTCACATTGGCACTTACAGGTGCAGCTCCTCGAAGGACTTGACGGAGTAGAGCGGTGAGTTGGGATCCCGCTGCAACACCTCCACCTGGTTGGTGGTGTCCACCAGGTTGCTGCGGATCAGCTTGTTCAGCAGGGACTGGGCAGCTCGGTCCTCTGCCAAAAGGGAGGTGGAAAAGCCATCGCAGGTGTTGCTTCTGGTTTGATGCTGCTCTACCCAAAAAAGGAAAAACCCCAAACCCCCCCCCCCCCCCCCAGACAGCCCAGACTTCCTGAATGCTGGGCTCACACTTCACATTGAGCCTCACAAAGTGAAGCTGGCGGAGTTTTAAGGCTAAATGGAGACCACAGGGCTGAACTCATTTCAGTTCCTACCGCCCAGCATCTAGCTGGGAAGCAGGGCTGAACACCCTGCTGTCTGCTGATGTGGGGGCAGGTGGCTTTTTAGGGCTTCCCTGTTTTCCATACCATCATTCAGGTTGATACTGGGAGCCCAACGAGGAAAGAAAAGCACGAGGAAGCAGCCCTTGGGAAGGTTCCAGGGCCAAAATACCGCCCGGGGCGAGGATGAATGGCAGCAGAATGAGACCCGAACGGCCACACGTGGGGATTTCCCAACAGACCCCCAAGCATCCGGCGGCTCTGAGCTCTCACCCACCTTTCTCCTCATCTTCCGTCCTCTCCACGTTGTCGTCCGCCTTCAGCACGGCACCTGTGGTGAGCAAGGAAAGGGGAGGAGGGCGAGCTTTAGGCTCCAGAACCTCAGGAAGCGCCCGGCCCGCCCTCCCCACATCGCTCACCGTTGGCGTCGGGCTTGGCCTTCTCCTCCTTCAGCTGCAGAGTGCTCAGCTGCAATAAGGACACACGGTGAGCCCGGCTGCGGGGCGGGGGGGGACAAAGGAAGGTGTGCGTGTGTCTACGTGTGTGTGTGGGGAGGGGGGGGAAGCCTCACCGACTCCGCTGCCGCCTCCTGCTCGTCCACGGCCAGGGCCCACGAGTCGGTGGCCATGGCCGGGCCGGGCCGCGCCGCCAGCACCGCAATGGCGCCGGGCGCGGGAAGAGCGCATGCGCGGTGTTGCTCAGCTTCCGGTTGGGGGGCGGCGACACCGGCACTGTAGTTCCGGGGGAGCGAAGTTCCGCCCCGCGCCCGGGGTGGTTAGGAGGGAACACCGGGTTCGGTCAGGCTGTGCCCCTACCCCACGGGTGTGGGGCCGTGTCCTGATGTGTTACTGTAAGGTCAGCCCTATTCAGTGATTGTGCGTTAAGCGGGGTCAGTCCCACGCTGTGCCCGGTGCGGGGTGAGCCCCGCTCCCAAAGCACGCAGTGCTGGGGCACCGCGAAAAGCTCGAGAGAACGGAGCGAGGTGGGCTCACGCGGTCGGTTTTGTGCTGCTGTCGTCGAGCTGCTGCAGAAGGGAGGGCTTCCCCCATAAGGAAAGGGCTTCCACGTGCGAGCTGGGGCTCAGGGCACAGCTGTGGCATTTGCAATTTCCATCCTCGAAATGGAGACGCAGAGAGGGAGAACGGGGCCGTGGAAGCGGCCGGAACGCGGAGGAGCCGCGCGCCCCATCCCAGCTCCACGCGTCCTCTTGGGACGGCGGCACTTGTGGGGCAGCCCCATCGGGACCCTTCAGCGGGGCAGGGCGCAGCCGCGGCACCCCGCGGACCCTTCTTGTCCTCGCGGGCTCCGCATCGTGTCCCCGGGGCCGGAGAGGGGCCGCGGGAGGCGGAGGCGAAGGCAGCGGTGCGGGAGCATCATCGTCATGGTTACCTCCGCACGGCTCCGCTCTGCCACGGGCTCCCGGACCTGCGTCCGTCCGCCTGCGTGTGTCCGTGCCTCGGTCACCCCGCTCCCTCCTCCCCTGCTCTCTCCCTCCTCGTCTCCGTCTCCCCGTGCCTTCCAGAGGCAGAGCGGCGTGAAGCGCTGCCTGCGTGATTCCTTTCCCGAGCTGCAGGAGAAGGGGAGAAGTTGCTCGGCCCCACCTTCCTCCTCCTCACAGGCAAGGTAAGGAGCGGCGGCACGCCGGCTGCGTGTGCGGGCTTTGCCAGGCTGAACGGCATCGCTGCGGCTCCCCGAGGTGCTGCGTGAGCCCCGACACCGCATGGGTGCAACAGGCGGCTGTGCGCGCACATCCCTGCAAAGCGTGGCCGGCTGCGAGGCTGTAAGCGGGCTGCGAGCCGCTGGATGTCAGTGTTGATTGATGCAAACGAAGCCGGAGGAATATTTTGAACCCTTTGCACAACAGCCGTCCTCCACGTAAAGGGGGAGGGGGGGGGGTTATCCCAGCGCTGTGTGGGGCCCTGCGGTGTCCCCGCTGTGCGCTGCGGCTGAGCTTGGCCGGGCGGGTGGTGACTCCCATCCGAGCCCACGCGGATGGGATTACGGTGCTGCTGATGCGGCTCTGATCCGTCCCGCTGGGGCCAGGCCAGCGGCTGCGAGGCTGCAGCAACCCGCGGCGGTGATAGCTGGGAGCTGTGGCCCCGCCAGCAGGGCTTTGAGCCCAAGCAAGGGGCTTGCAGCTTGTGCCAACCTCCTCGGGAGCGTGGGGACACTGCCGTCCCCCCCTCTGGGGCTTGAATTCACCTCCAGGGCTTCTCAGAAATGAGTTCCCCGCTCCTCGCTTCCCCTGCTCATTTCTCCCTTTCTTCCCTGAGGCAAAGCGTTCCCCCTCCTTCCTCCCCCATCTGGTGCTTAATTACTTCCTAATATCCCGATGCCCTCTGCCACCTCTCTGCGGTGCAGCCAGCCCTCTGTTATCTCGCTCTGAGCACCTATGAGTCAGCTGGCTGGAAATGATGCTGCGTCTCCCGCAGCGCTGTGCCTGTGCTGGAAGGGGAGGAAACACGCTGGGGATGGGAGCACGGAGCAGAACCTCCGGGGGAAGGGTTGCGGCGCTTGGCAGAAGCTTTACAACTGAGCTTTGCTGAGCCAGAGATGAGTCATGGTGTGGAGAGGGAGGGCAGAGCCTTCCCTGGGGACGGAGGCACTGAAGGGTGGAAGGAAGGCTGAAGTTGACCCATTCTGCCCCAGCTTGAGCGGGTGAGATGTGCAGACAGGGATGTGGTGCTCAGGACTCCCCTCTTCTTCTGTCCTCAGGGCTGTGAAGGCACAAGGAGGACGTTTTGTGCTCCAGGTTCCTCTTGTGGGTTCTTCCTTCCCAAGCACCGTGTGGTAGTGAAGATGCCAGGGCTGATCAACCAGAGCTCCCGTTGCCCACTGCTGCTCACCGCCTCCGAGGTGACATCCTGTGTCAGTGGATATGCCCTGGGCATGACAGCATCGCTCACCTACTGCAACCTGCAGGCACAGCCCTGCAAAGGCAAGTGAAGCACGTGCTGCCATGAGAGTTGTGTCCTGTGGTTGTAAATGCAAAGTGATGTGGGCCTAAAAGGTACGACTGGAGAAGTGTGAGTTTGGCTATCACAGAATGGCTCTGATCCCACCCAGCCCTCACGGGGAAACCTGGAGCAGGTGCCCGGAATCATGTCCAAATGGGCTTGGAGATTTGCGTGGATGGAGATCCCACCACCTCTGTGTGTCCCTGTTTCCCATCACAGAGCAGAGTGGCAGGGTCAGCTCCTCGACCTGCTGGCAGTGCCTGATGCAACCAAGAACACTGCTAGCTGCTTTGGCAGCAAGGGTACAGTGCTGGTTTGTGGTCACCTTGGTGTCCATTGGGTCCTGCCTTGCCATGCATTTTCCAGCTGCATTCTCCAGCACATCCTGTGCTTGTTTCTCCCCAGTGCAGCACTTGGCTCTTCTTGTTCGTGAATCAGAAGCACAGAATGGTTGGGGTGGGAGGGATCTTTAAGCCCACACAGTTCCAACCCCCAGTGCTCCCCACCAGACCACACTGCCCAGGGCCTCATCCAGCCTGACCTTGAGCTCCTCCAGAGAACTCAAGGCTGATGGGTTCTGGATGAGGGCTTGGTGTTGCTAAAACCCTCCTGGCTGGCAGGGCTCTTCATCTTCCCCCTGGATGAAGGCACCACCGTTGTGGGATTTGAGGCAGTGATCTGCCAGCGTGCTGTGACCGTGCAGATAAAGGACAAAGCCAAGATTGACGACGTGTATTTGGACAGCATCAGCCTCCCTGATGGAGGAGCTCCCAGCGGGGGTGGTGAGAGAGTTTGGAGCCTTTTGGGGAACACGGGGAGCCAAAGGGAAGGGGAGGTGGTAGAGAGTGGGTAGCTGTCATGTGTCGTGGCGTCAAGGGGACTCATATCCATATGGCATCTGCCAAAATGGTAATGCAGAGGGCTGTGGTTTGGGTTCCCCAGACAGGAGGGCTGGCCTGGGCATTTGGTCTGAGCTCGGGGTGACTTTGGGAGGCCTAGGGAACGGCATTTTTTGTGGTTGTGGCACCCTAATACGGCTGTCTCTCTCCGCAGGAAGGATTGTGATGGACGAGGACTTGGAGAGGATTGCTTTTGTGGCCAATCTGGGCACGATTCCTCCCCTGGAAAGCGTCTCCATCTTCATCAGCACCTCCTCTGAGCTGCAGACGCTGCCCAGCGGGGCTGTGCGGGTCCTCCTGCCAGCAGTGTGTGTCCCCAGGGTCCCTCAGCCCAGCCTGGAAAACACCAGCAGCCTTTCCAGCCACCTGCTGAGAACGTATGGGACAATGGGATGGGTTCTGGTTGGGACCGGTGCAGGGGGACAGCACTCAGGCAATCACTGGGGTTCACCTCACTTGCAGGGACAAGCAGTGCTGCGCATCAGGGAGCCCAGAGCTTGGGAGCAGTTTCTGTCTGGCCCAGCTGCTGCAGAGTGAGGCAACCAACCCCTCTGAGTACGAGTTCAGCTTCCACCTGGAGATCCGGGGGCCATGCTTGCTGGCAGGTACGGGCTGCCTGTGATGCCCAAACTCATCACCCTCCTTTCCTTCCCCCTGCGTGAGGTCCTATGGCCCTCCCTAACCACCCCTTGGTCCCTCCATGCAGGTGTTGAGAGCCCCACGCATGAGATCCGAGCAGATGCTGACCCCTCCGCTCGCTCAGCGAAGAGCATCGTCATCACCTTGGCCAACAGGCACACATTTGACCGACCCGTGGAGATCCTCATCCACCCGAGTGGTACGTGGGCTCTGCCCCTGTTTTGCACACACTGCCAGGGGTCAGACTTCTACAAGATAACCCCAGGCTCCCTCAAAAGCCATCGCAACTGTGGGTGCGTGCAGCTCTTCCAAACCTGGAGCTGAGCTAGGGAGGTTCTCCTGCATTTCCAGAGCCCCACATGCCTCACATCTTAATGGAAGAAGGTGATATGACGCCTGCAGAGTACGAACAGCACTTGAAGGGGAAGAATGATTTCATTAAAGGCACAAAGAAGGACCCCAGTGCTGAGAAAAAGGTGAGAGGCGCCGAGGCTTTCCTTCAGCTGGGTGATTATGTGGTTTGCCAGCTCGCAGTGCTTGTCCATAACTGCAGCATCCTCCCTTGGAGAGGGGTTTATATGGAGGAGGAGGGGAAAATTCTGCACTGCTTCTGATGAACCGGGTGTGGAAGAAGCTGTGAGATGGGTATTGTGTGTATAATTAGTGCTGTTCTAGCATAGCATAATTAGGTAGGTACATTATTATAGCATTAACGGTATTATAATTATTGCAGTGACATTGAATAAAGTATTCTTTTAATTGCTCCGTAAATGTTTACCGTTTCTGGATAAGCTGTCAGAGAGATGGAAGCGATTTGGCTTGGAATAACGAGCTCAGCCGAAGACAAGGTAGTAGAAACTTCTCTTTGTTCTGCTGACGAGCAAATAGAAAAACCTCAGCTCTGGGATTTATGGCTCAGCAGCCCCAGCTGAGTGACAGCTCAGTGCTCCCTGCCTGCCACGCAGCAGGTGGAGAGGAGGGGACGGCTGGGAGCCGTCTGCCCTGCGGTGGGCTCTGCACGCAGGACCCCTAAGAGCTTACAGCCCTGAAGCAGGGGCTGTCTGGGCACACCTGGCGATGCTCCATGGTTGCTCCCTGTGCTGCTGGTGCTCCTCGTTTCGCTGCAGTCCTTTCTCTTTTCCCTTCCCCTTGCAGCACGGTGATGAGGACGGGCTGCTCGCACGGCAGGCGCTTCCTCTAATTGCGTTCAGCGTGCGGCAGGTGGAACGAAATGAACCTCCCACGCCACGGCTCACATGGCTCCCTAATTATTTCTGTCTTTAGCATGTCAAGTTATCATGGGGAAGATCATTCCAGAACCGTTTCCCTGCGGGAAAGCCACCTCTGTGCCCCAGGAGGACTGGGCAGAAACTGCACAGAGGATGAGAAATAGAGCAAAAAGCCCTGGTGAGGTGCACACCTTGGATAAAGCTCTCAACAAATGGGGCAGATTTCTGCTGCTCAGAATCACAGAATCAATTAGGGTTGGAAAAGACCACTGATCTAACTAGGTTAGATGTTTGGAGGAAGTTTTTCACCCAGAGGGTGGTGAGGCACTGAACAGGCTGCCCAAGGAGGCTGTGATGCCCCATCCCTGCAGGCATTCAAGGCCAGGCTGGATGTGGCTCTGGGCAGCCTGGGCTGCTGGTTGGTGACCTGCACACAGCAGGGGGTTGGGGCTGGATGAGCACTGTGGGCCTTTGCAACCCAGGCCATTCTATGATCCCATTCTATGATCACCAGGCCAGCTGCCAACCCATGCCCATAAACCACATCCCCAAGTGCCGCAGAGTGGATCCTGAGTCCCAGCAAGCAGCCCGGGGAGCCTTGGAAAACCCAGCAGCCAATTAATTCCCTCTATATGAAAGAAAGAAGGCAGAAAAATCACTCTGCTGAATTCTTACACCCTCTCCTTCTTCTCTGCAGACAGAAATCATCCGGAAGCGCCTCCACAAGGACATCCCCCACCACCCTGTCCTCATGCTGAACTTCTGCCCTGAGCTCAGCATGGCCCCGGTAGACCTGCAGAAAGCTGCTGGAGAATTCATCTTCCTGGTGGACTGCAGTGGGAGCAGCATGAGCATCCGCCGTGCCAAGGTTTGTGCTGCTGGACCCTTCTCTGTGGTTCTGCGATCGTCCAGCTCTCTGTGCCTGGGGCCTTGAGGCATCCAGAGACCAATGGTGGGGTTAAATGGTGGCTGTGCCCTTGCAGACACCTCCATGATCCCATTTTCAAACACAAACGAGGGCCTGCGGTCTGGTGTGGGGTCGTGAGCAGCGTGCTGGGAGCTGTGGGTGATGGGAAGGTTGGGATGTATTGGGGATCCCATGGAGCTGTCAGCTCTCCTCGCTGTCACCCCTTTGGGTTTGTCCAGGCTGTAGGACAACCCCTCATTCATCCTTCCTTGGACCTGGCTCTGCTTCGTGCTGCTGCCCATGGGGTGTGGAGAGGTTCCTGAGCCCACTGGGGACCCGGTGAAGGGGAAAGCAATGTGGGAACTTTAATTATCGTTAGCGCTGCCTGACTCGTTGGAGGCAGGCTGGTGTCTGCTGGCTGCCAGCTGGCGGGTGTTGGTGAGAAGCTGCATTCTCTGGCAGAAGCTCTGCATGGCGTTTCTCTTGGTTTTTGGGACCACCTGAGCCCCCAGCGGACATCACATCCTCCTGAGCAGGGCATGGATCCACACTGCCCTAAGCGTATTCCTTGCCGAGAGTGAGAAGGAATTGCAGAGTCCCTCGGGGCTTTGATTGCATTTGGGTGCTGTGCTGAGCACGCAGAGGCTCCGTGATGTGCTCACACCCTTCCCTAACCCAGCTACCACCAGGTTTGGGTGCCAACACCCGGAGCCATCGCGTCCCTGCTCCGACAGCAGCCCTGCCTGCAGGCAGGGAGCATTCCGAGCCCATCTCCTTCCCCACCTCCTCCTGTTTCCATGGGAACTGACTGAGGACATCCACCTCCAGCGATGAGGAGCGTGCTGTCACCCTGAGGGATGGCACCGAGCCCCAGGAAGGCCACAGGTCCCCCCCTCCCCCCCTTTTCCTTTGCTGCAAAGCATCCACTCTGGGTTCTTTGACTTGGGCTGGGTTTGGGCAGGTCTCTGATCTGACCCCGGAGGTGGGAAGTTCAAGGCTTTCTGCATCTGATCCCTTTCAGCAGGGAGAAGGGACAGTGCTTGCGTCAGCACTGCTCGAGCTGGCAAAATAACTGGGAATTGACTTCTCTGGAGGCAAACATCTCTTCTTATTGAGCTGCCGTATTGATAGAGAGTGCAACGGGATCAGGATCAATATTTACTGCAAGAAGCAATAAATCCTTCTGCTTGATGAAACAGAAGGCAGGCTTCGGGAGCTCGCTTTGGGAAGCGCTTGAACAGAAATATTTGGAAATCTCAGTGTTATTTTATGCTTTTTTTTTCTTTTTTTTTTTTTTTTTAATAATTTATTTAATCTTTGTAATGAGTTCCAAGGCGCGATGTCAGATCTGCAGGAGCCAGCACCCCCAGAGCCTGCTGGGAGCAACGATATAAATACATCCCTGTAGGTTTGAGATAACAGCTCGGTGTGAAGCTGCTAAAGGGCAGCCCCACTCGTGGGCCACGCAGCATTTTGCCCATGCCCTGCCCTGCGATGAAGCAAGGAGGCGGCCGGTGTGACCTTGGCAGCTCCTCTCCCAGGGCTGGCTCTGGGCTTTCTGCTTCCCTATGCAGAAGTCTGCCTTTATCAGAGCACACGCAGCTCTGCCAGCCCTCTGCTCCCCCTCCTGCAGCACTGCTTGCTGGTGGAGTTGACCACGGTGGCTGTCCCAGCAGCTCCAAGTTCTGTCCCCTTATGTAAGAGACCAGGAGCAGGCGAGTTAGATAACCACTGCTGGTAATGACAAGTTCTGGAAGCAGCCTCTCCTTGCTATTTTAATTGTGCCAGCTATAAGGGAGTTGGGGCTGGGGGAGGCTTCTCCTTTTGTGCAACTCGAAGCTGTTTGTTTATTTCTGCCAGTTCGGGCACTGCAGTGCATTATGTGTCGCACGGCTCCGCTTCACACTCTGCTTCTCACCCCCAGCTCCGTGCTGCAGCGCTGCGGGGTGAGCACAGAATTCACCATTTTGGAGCAACAGAGATTTGGTTCTTTGGAAGCACCCCGTTGTCCTCCCCCAAAAAACCATTAGGGAACTTGCAAGAGAGCAGCGATATGCAGAGATTTCTCAGCATAGGAGATCATGGGATTTAGAAAGAAACTGATTTAGAATCATTAAGGTTGGAGAAGGACCTCCAAGACCTCCAACCCCAACCCCTGCCACTGTGCCCACTGACCACATCCCTCAGTGCCACATCTTCCTTGAGTGCTGCCATGGGAGGAGCTGTGGGTGCCCCATTCCTGGGGATGCTCGGGGCTAGGTTGGGTGAGGTTTGGGCAACCTGATCTCATGGGTGGCAACCAGCCCGTGGCGTTGGGTTGGAACTGGGTGAGCTTTAAGATCCCATCCAACCTAGCTGTCCTATGAAGCCAAAGAGGACAGGAGAGGCACGGTGTGCTGACCCACTGCTTCCTTCCATCAGGATGCTCTGTTGGTGGCCCTCAAGAGCCTGATGCCAGCGTGCCTCTTCAACATCATCACCTTCAGCTCCACTTTCAAGATCCTATTCCCAGCCAGCAGGACGTACTGCGAGGTGAGCGCTGGGTGGATGGGATGGGAGCTGGGGGTCAGATGGGCGATCCCACAACTCCTCCCACAGGAAAGCCTGGCCGTGGCCTGTGAGAGCATCAGGAGGATGCACGCAGACACTGGGAGCCCCAACATCTTGTCTCCTGTCAAGTGGATTGTCCGGCAGCCCATCCGCAGAGGCCACCCCCGCCTGCTCTTCCTGCTGTCTCACGGGGCTGTGGGCAACACAGGGATGGTGCTGGAGCTGCTGCGGAATCACGCCTGTTCCACCAGGTATGGGGCACAGAGCCGGGGGGCTGCAGCTCACAGCCGAGCCCGTGTCAGGAGCACAGAACCTCAAAGGGTTTGGAACAGATCCCAGAAGTTCAGATGCTTTTCTAACAATCAAGCACAGGAGAATTGGGCTGACAGCTTCACAGGCTCTCTGCTGGTGCTTCCTGCTAGGAGGGATTGACACACCAGCAATCTTCCTTGCTGTTTTGGTTTTTTTTCTTTCTTTTCTTTCTTTTTTTTTTTTATATTTTTGAAGCACATCTGGGCTCGGACCCAGCTGCTTCCAGGATGGGAATTGAATTTGCTGAAAAAGAGCAATGGGATAAGCAGGAAATGAATGCGGCGAGCTCCCAGCCCGTTCCCCAACCCTCATGGTCTGGTTTCTTCTCCATCTCTTTAAGAGAGATGAAACATCAGGAAAATGGAAGAAAATCACAGAATGGCTTGGGCTGGAAGGGAACCTAAAGATCATTTAGTTCCAAACCTGCTAGGCTTGCCAACCACTGAATCAGGCATTAAAAAGCCTTACTCTTCCCCAGTCCAGGGCTGATCAGGGAAGCTGCTCTTTCCTTTCTTTCCTCTATGGAGGGCTGAGTGCTTCTCAGCAGCACAGCACTACCTGTCCCTGTCTCTTGGTGCTGGAATCTGGGCTTTGAGCCCTTAGCTCAAAAGGAGATCAGAACCTCTTTAAGAGGCTGTGAGTCTCTGGAAGATTTGCAGCCATCTGGGGATTAAAATCTCCAAGAGAAAAGCCCCCTGGTCCAGATGCAGATGGCTGCTGGGGGTGTTTTCTCCCTCTGCCTGCCCCTGGTTTGCAGCCCTTGGTTTGCTGAGTTGGGTGATGGCAGCAGTCTCGCCCAGCTGGTTCTTCTTGCCTTGAGAAAATGTTTGTTTTAATTGTGAGCAGAGATAATTAGTAGCTCTTTAATACTATTGACGGCAGGCACCCCGTGGGGAGAGGAGCTGACCTGGCAGGCGAGCAGTTGGGGATCCTGCTGGCAAGCCCCGAGTGGTGTTCCTTCATGGAACCTGAGAATCAGAGAGTGGGTTGGGTTGGAAGGGACCTGAAAACCCATCCAATCCCAACCCCGTGTTGTGGGCAGTGATGCCTTCTACAGAATCACAGAATGGCCAGGGTTGGAAGGGACCTCAAGGATCGTGAATCTCTGACCCCCTGCCACGTGCAGGGCCACCAACCTCCCCATTTCATACCAGCCCAGGCTGCCCAGGGCCCCATCCAACCCGGCCTTGGGGTGGGCAGCTCCCAGTCCCGCTCCAGCCACCCAAACAAGGAGCTCCTTTCTCTTCCCTTTGCAGGTGCTACAGCTTCGGCATTGGGCCCCACGCCTGCAGCAGGTTGGTGCAGGGAGCCGCTGCTGTGTCCAGGGGCATCGCTGAGTTCCTGGCGGAGGGCGAGAGGCTGCAGCCCAAGGTACGGCCGCCTGCCATCAGCTCTCCAAACCAACACTTTGCAATCCCATTTCCCTCCCGCTCCCCCCCTCCTGCTGCTGCTGCTGCTTTTGCAGCTCCCACTCGGCGGCAGGTGGACGAGCAGGAGGGGATGGGAGCATCCTCCTCTCCGCCGGCGGAGGCAGTGGGAGGTGTTTACCCCACGCGGGGATGGGAGAGGCGATAGCCGCCGTGCAGCCGCTCCGGCTTCAAAGCAGCTGCTGCCGCAGAGCAGAGGAAGGGCAGAGAGCCGGCATCAAAGCAGTCAATTAGTTTTGAAGTCAGGCTCAGCCCTGGCGCTGCTCAGGCGAGAAGTAGCCGGGGTTGGAGGGAGGGGAGCGTGCTGCAGTTGCTTTGCTTATTAAGCTGACTTTAAAGCAAATGAGGGAGCTTCGTTTTTGCTCTCCCCGTGAAGGCTGAGGCTGTGCTGTAAGAATGGTCCTTTGTGGGCTCTGTCTCCTGGTAAAAGCATGCACTGAGTGACAGACCTGGAGACAATCGGGTCCTCGGCTCAGAAACGTCCTTAAATTCTGTCCCTGCATCCTCCATCTCAAAGGCTTCAGCCCTCGTCCCTCTGCAGGGACCTGTAGCACACAGAATCCTCTCTACGACAGAACAGCATCAGCATTTCTGATGTAAATTAAAAGCAAAGACAGTAAAGGGAGGTGATTTCTTTTTTCTTTTCTTTCTTTTTTTTTTTTTTTAATAGAGCTATTAATATAGTGCTTTGCCTTCAGCAGTCTGAGGCATCAATTAATAGCCTTATAAAACAGCCTGGTGCATCTTCCAGAACCGGTGACAAAGCAGTGGGAACAATAGGGAGCACAGGAGATGGAAAGCTGTGAATCTGGTGCTGACATCCCACAGCGCAGGGATGGCTCTGCAGTCCACGTGTCCCCACAGATGCTGGCCTTCCCCATCGGGGCGGTGGGCAGTGGTGGGCAGTGCGTTGATATCTCCATTGGTTTGTGCTGGCATCGAACCCAACCAAACCCAACAGGGTTTGGGGTTCATGGCTCAGCCCCGCACCTTTTGGTGTGGTTCTTCCTCCTCCTGCTCCCCACCCCAGCTGATCAGGTCGCTGAAGAAGGCGATGGCCCCAGTGCTGAGCGATGTGGCAGTGGAGTGGGTCTTCCCTGAAAGCACCGAGGTGTTGGTTTCCCCACTCAACACCAGCTGCCTGTTCCCCGGGGACCGTCTGGTGGGCTACAGCATCATCTGTGACACCTCACTGTACATCTCCAAGCCCAGAGCTGTGAGTGCCACGCTTCTCCCACTCTCGCTGAGCTCCCTGCGTGGCTGAGATCCCCTTGGCACCAGTGCACAAACCCAAACCCATCTCTGCTCTCCCCAGGACAAGAGGCGACGGTACAGCACCATGCGCTCCCAGGAGTCGGGCAGCTCCGTTTTCTTTCATTCCCAAGAAGAAGGGACTGGTGCTGAGAGCTGGAGCTACCCAGAGGGATGCAGCACCCCGGATCAGCTGGTGGCAAGCAGGGACCCCAGCGGAGAATCAGACACGGATGCTGGTCAGGCCCCTGTCTTCCTAACCAGCTTTCATCTCTGCTCTGCCAATTTGCTCGCCTGACAGCTCCATCTCCCCAGCTGCAGTGTCAGAGGGCTTTGTGGGAGGATGACACATCTCGACGAGGCTGTTTGGTTCGGATGTTTTACCCGAAGCTGTCAGGAAACCGATGGCAGCCCTGGAGATCTGCCTTCCCCAGAGGTTTCCAAAGCAGCCCCAGCTTCGGCCCGTGCTGCAGGGGAAACCTCTGCTACCTGTGGGATATCCTCTGCTGGTAGTCAGAGAGGAACTGCGCAGCTCATCCTCTCAGCCTTGTCAAAAACAATGAGAAATCATGCGCTTCCAAATGAAATTTTGCTCTTGCTCTGACAGGAAAATGTCTGCACTAATGAAATTTCATTAGTAAACCCTTTGTCTTCTCCAGGAAGGTTTGGGTAAATGCAGTCAGCTTTTTTTTTTTCTTTTTCTTTTTTTTTTTCTTCCTTTTTCTTCTTTTTTTTTTCCTGGCTGAAAACTGCTCAGACGAAGCCTCCCCAACCAGCTCCCCTGGCATCCCCCGGGGTTTGAGTGTAGGCTCTTGTTTTCTTCTGCGCTTTTGCTGCTTTGCTTTGAACCGAGCAGGGCTGAATATGTCCTTATCCTCCTCGGGAGGACCGATGCTGACCCTTTCTCCCACCACTCAGATGTGAAGGCGTCCTGCAGGAGACGTGCGTACAGTGCCAACCAAATCTCTGACCGCCAGCCCCTCTACAAGGAGCCCACGGCCAGCGACCCGGGCAGCGCGCTATTGAGGAACCCCCTCCGTAAAACCCAGCTGCAGGACCTGCAGCAGCTCAGCCCTGAGCTACAGCCTGTGCAATTCCAGGTGGGTTACCCCCAGCGATGTTCCCTGTGCCATAGGATGAGCCCACGGCACTGGGAGCGTCTGGGTTGTGGAAGAGAAGGAGCCAGGGTCACGCCAGCCCTGGTGGGTGTGCTGCAGCGTGCCACAGGCATGTGGCAAACACAGATGGGATGCTGATGGGATCCTGCTCCCTGCTTCTGTTTGCTGAATGCCTCGCCTCCTCCCACACCTGCGTGGTTTGTGTTTGGCTTTGCTGTTGTCTCATCCCCAGGCTCCCTCCCGCCCATCTCCCCGGCGTTTGGCTGTGGTGTATAATCCGACCGTGGCACATCTGTGCCCCCCGAGGTCCCCAGGTCGGTCCCAAAACATATCCCACAGCTTCAGGCTGGGGTCTGGATGCATGTGACGACCCATCGGCTGAACCCAGTCCTGGAAAGGGCTTGGAGCTGCACTGTGGAAGGGTGGGGATGGGTTTTCTCCTGTCCTCAGCATAACTGTGATGCCCAGTGCTGAAATCTGCACTGGGAGGATGTGCAGCGGCCGTGCACTTCTGTTCCCATGGAAACACAGAGGGATGCTGGGGTCTCATTTCTCTTCTGCTGACACTGGGGTGAAGGGGGGCTGGAGGTGAGGGGATGGGAATGAGGCCTCTGCCCTGTAGCAGCAGCAGGGAGGGTGACGAAAAGCGCAGGAGAAGCAAGCTGATGGGTTTGGGAGATACCTGCAACCTTCCTTGCACTTCTGAGGCCCGCAGAGCATCCTGCCTGTGCGTGGGATGCTCAGCGTGAAGGCAGAGATGGAAATGACTCCCTTCAGGAGGGCAGTAAACCATTACCAGCGTGCATCCTGCTCGTAATTAATTGCTGCCTGGTTTTGCTGTCCCTTGTGCTGCGAGGGCTCCTGGCGGCTCTCCGAGGCTGGCTGCCAGGGCTTGACATTTACTGGGCCGTGAGTCTGAGCCCTCTGCTCGCCTCCACACACGCCGTGCTGGGATGGAAAGGTCAGGGCTGGCAATGGGCAGCTCAGTGCTTGGCTCCTTCCCTCTCTGAGAGGAGAGCTTGGGATGGAGATGGAGCTCGGGATGGGATGGAGCACTTCTGACCGACTCTGAGCTCGGGGTGCTCCTGTTTTGGGCCACATGCACAGCTTTCTGCCTCCCTGTTTTGTTGGTGGGTCCATAGAGCATCACACCCTCGGTGGTGAGTGATGGAGGCTGGCTGCTTGCTGCTCTCTGTGCTGGATGCAGCATCAGAGATGCTGCAGGGGAGATTCATGTGTCCTGCAAGTAAAGAAACAGCCTTGTTAAAAACATAAAATAAAATGACTCCCTTCTCCCCATCCTCTACACCCTCCTCCTCCCGTTACCAAGTAACTGGTGCTTGATCTTTCCATCTCTCTTCTTTCCCTTGTCTCCCAAATGAAGCCATTAAAATGTCTGCAGGGCTGAAACCCATATTTCACCTCCTGTGCAAACAGGGAGAGAGCCCCTGGGACCTTGGTGCTTCGGGGACACCCTGCACGTCTGTACCAGCCAGGGGCTAATGCTCAATGTCTTTGCATTCCCCAGCCCTTCACCGCCACCCCACGCATCTCCACCGCCTGGATCTGTGGAGCAGGCGCCCGCCGGCCCTCCGTGCTGCAGCAGAGCCATGTGTCCTCCTGCCACTGCCCCACGTCCCCCCCGGCACCTGACATGGCTGTGGGAATGGGTTCAGGGCTTCTCGATGCCAGCCTGCAGTCCTCATCCGACAGCCGGAGCCCTGGGGAGCTGGGTAATGTGGGCAAGGGATTTGGGTGGCGTTGCCAATAGAATCGTACAGTGTTTGAGGTTGGAAGTGACAAACTAACATCATCGAATCAACCCATCCCTACTGACAGAGTCATAGCATCGCCAAAGTCAGAAGAGCCCACCGAGATCCCCATCTTCCCATCACCACCGTGCCCACTAACCACATCCTTCAATGCCACCGCTCAGTGCCTCCACTGGGAAGGGTTAATTATGTCTTTGTGGTTAATTACATTTTTCTCTCCTCTCTTCAGAGGCCGCCCAACATCCATCCTTCACATTTGAAACAGAGACCTCTTCAGACTGGGAGCCCCGGGATTGGGATTCCGGTGCCACCCGGGGGTCCCCGCGCTCCCCCCGCACCTCCTGCAAGGCGGTGGTGAAGGGGCTGCGGGGCGGCGAGCCCGTGCAATGGGAAATCACCTTCGACCTCCCTGCGCTCCTCCGAGAGCAGAACGGGCAGGAGGAGGGCGAGGAGGACGTGTGGAGCGAGACCTTCCACCAGCTGGCAGCCAGGGCTGTCATCAGGGACCTGGAGCTGCTCGCCGAGAGGGAGCGTGACATCGAGCACGGTAACGGAGCCTCGGCCTCACGTAGCACCATAGAGCCATGGAACATCCCAGGTTGGAAGGGGCCTCATGGGATCAAGGGATCCAACCATCAACCCACCCCCAGCATGCCTACATCTCACTGCCACATCTCCACGGTTCTGGAACAACTCCAGGGACGGTGACCCCCCCACCACCTCCCTGGGCGGCTGTGCCAGCGCATCACTGCTCTTTCAGAGAGGACGCGGAGGTCTCTAATGCTGGTGTCTGTCCCATGCAGGGCCAGGGAGGCGATACCAACTCAACGCCATCCACACCAGCAAGGCCTGCAATGTCATCAGTAAATACACAGCCTTCGTGCCGGTGGAGCTGAGCAGTGGCACCTACCTGCCCCCCGTCATTGAGTACAGCCACACAGGTAACGTGGGGCTGGGGGGGCTGGGTGGGGGGCACCCCAGGAACCTTGCCAAGGCTCAACCCAACACCAGATCTGTGCACCAAAGGCTGGTCCATCCATCTGTTGCTGGGTTCCTGTCACTCGTGGTGGTAACAGCCTCACTCTCTGTGGCCAGCTTTGGGTTGGGATGGCATAGGGACTGAGCTCACCGGCCTGCGGGGTTTGTTGCTGCCCCAGTCCCTGCTTAACACCAGCAATTCTCATACCAAGGGGCTCTGTCCAAGCAAGGTGGCCATAGGAGCCTCAGCTCGGGGCGCAGGAGGTGTCGTGGCCTTTCCTCTGCACAACCCCTCTCACCGTGCAGCCAGAATGGAGATGATGGATTTTATGGCGTGGGTAAGACCTGGCTTTGGCTGTGTCTCCTTGCTGTTCTCATTGGCTCAGTCCATGAAGATGGACTGGTTCAGGGGTTGGCAACCAGTCTGCTGCAAAATCCCTTCCAACCCAACTGTTCTATGATTTTATGAAAATATGACCTTTTATTATCATTATTTTTTTTGGTAACTGATATCTTCTCTGGTGTTTTGTGCTGTTATGTACAGCCCCCTTCCCCCCCCCCCCCCCAAAAAAAAAGCCCAGCCATTTGCTCAGAGCAATTAACCACACGTCTGGCTGGAATCCTTCTCCTTAAACAGGGAAGAAGCTGCAATTTGCCCTGAAACTCCCAAACCACAGACAGTGGCTGCAAACCATGCTTGGAAGTTAATTGGCAGCTGTAGCACGGATAGCATGAGGGATGAAGTGGGGCATAATTAGAGGCAAGGGGCTGTGAGGCACTTGCCTGTCACCAAATCCTCTGCTAATGAAGACAAGCTGGGCTGGGACTGCATCTGTTGCTGTCAGGGTTGTGGCAGAACTAAAATCACCTCCGTGCTCGGGGGCTGGAGGCGGCACAAGGGAGATTTCAGGTTGGTGGCGATGCTGCTGTGCTTCCTTCCTTGCAGATACGGATGAGCCCCGGCTGCCACCCTGCAGCACCCCACTGTCCTCCAGCTGGAAGCGCTGCCGCATCCCTGAAGGTAAGGGAAGGCTTCCAGGGTGCCCAGAGGTGGGGCAGCTCACAGCTACGTGTCAGGCTCCACATTTTGGGCTCCAGCACCGTTCTTGCTCTCCACGTGGCTTCAGCCCCCATGGTTGCTGCTCTCTGGAGTCAGGTCTGGGCATGGGAATGGGCAGGAAAATGGCTTGGAGCTGCTGCAGCATAATTGCTGGGAAATTGAGTCAGTGATTTGGGCTCCTCACACGCTTTTCTGCTGTGTATTCTGTCTTTTACTTTTTAAACTCTATTGCCTACAATTAGGACTGCTTCCAGAGGTGAAAGGCACAGAGCCTTTGGCACAGATTTCCTCAGGGTCATTTTTTAATTCGCTTACCCTGTATCCCACACAAGGAAGAGGAGAGGCAGGATTTTAGCAGACGCAGCAGCTCACACACCAGCACTGTAGGTTCTGCTCCCTGTACTCTGACAGTCACTCTCCTGTCGCATTTTCTTGGTGTTTCTTCCCAGTGCCATTTCAGAGCCTGTCTGCTTCTTCCACACGCTCCCCAAAATCCATCGAGAGCATCTTTGCTGCAAGGTATGAGTGCACCCTGCCTTCCTCTGCCACCTGTAGGTCTCGTGTGTCCAGCACGGAGCAGTGACCATCACTGCGTTGGCTGAGGATAGGGGTGGTTGGATGGGATGGGGAGGTGGGCATCAGGAGGGGATGCACAGATTATGGCTGCCATCCCATCCTCCTGCAGGCTTACCCTCCAGAAGACCAGGCTGCTGACTCGGGCTGCCAAAGGTTTCATGAGCAAATCTCCAGCCAGAGCGAGCGAAGCCAGCTCTGAGAGCGACAGCGAAAGCGCCGATTACCTTCCACTGGTGAGCAGCTCAGCCCTGGGCAGGGGACCCCTGGGCCAACCAGCACTGTGTCAGGAGGTCCATTTTGGGATGGGGATCTCCTCTTTCCCCACACGGCGTGCATACGGTTGGTATCTCAGAGCCTCATCCTCCTTGCAGGTGTCCCTGCAGCTGGCCTGCGGTGCCTTCCTCATGAACAGTGCCTTCTGCAAGGCAGTCAGCATCCCCATGGAGAAGCTCTGCTGGACTTCACCCTTCTCCTGCCACCGCTTGGCGCTCAGCCCCTCCAGCTCCTCCAGCACCAAGAGGCCAGAGCAGCGTGGAAGCCCCGTGCACAGCCAGCAGCTCCTGATCCCCAGCAGCAGCTCTGCATGGGACACAGGAGGTGCCATGGAAAGCATCTCCAAAGCTCTGAAAGCTGAGAGCGAGCTCTCCCCTCCTGCCATCACCATCCGCCACTCCCCAGCCGAGCAGTGGGATGCCAGCATCTCCGAGGCAGAAAGCACTGATGTCCAAATGCTGCTGCTGGATATCGAGCTGCAGAAGCAGACAGAGCCCGAGGGGATGCTGTGGGCCACGGCTGTAGCACTGGCCTGGTTGGAGCACAGCTCAGCATCTCACTTCACTGAGTGGGAGCTGGTGGCTGCCAAGGCCAGCTTGTGGCTGGGCGAGCAGGACTTCCCACAGGGCTGCAGCCTGGCTGCTGTGAAATCTGCAGCCCAGCAGCTCTTTGTCTTGCTCAGGCACTGGGATGAGAACCTGGAGTTCAACCTGCTGTGCTACAACCCTGGCAGTGTGTGAGATGGGGCAGCAGGAGAGGGACCCATCCCTGAGGATGCCACCACAGGGACTGTGTGAGCTGGCCAGGCAGCCTCCAGCTGGCCGGCAAACAAAAGCAGCCTGGGCAAAACGCTGTGCTCAGGGGTTGGTGCTTTGCCCCAGGACAGTCCCTGCAGTAGGATGCTTAGCTGTGTGCTTCTGGTTCCCAGTCAGTTCTTGCCCCTTCATTTCTGCCAGGACTCTGTGTCCCCTCCAGAAATCCACGTATCCCCACATCCTCAGCTTCTCCTATCTCAGCTATCTTGTAGCAGAAGTGGGCATCCCTCAGCATTCCATAAGGGAAACCTGCTGTGATGGACCAAGGAGCTGGGAGGATGCTGCCTTGCCTTGAGCCTCACGAGCTGCGTCAGTTGCAGATGGGGACCATAAATCTGGATGGTGCTGAGCTCTGTTGCCCCAGGCTGCCTTTCCAGGAGCCCATGCAGAGCTCCTGCAGATGGCAGCATGCCTCAGGGGCTCTGTGCAGAGTGGGTGGGCAGGGAGAGCAGCCCACCAGGCACCAAACAGAGACATCCTGTGCCAAAACAGCTTGGGGGGGTTGTACTCCCTGCCGAAATGCTGCATCCCTTGTGTGCAGTGCTCTGATGTTGTGCTGTCGACCAACGTATTGTCCATGTCACTCCTTGTAGAGCTGTGGGGAGCGGAGGACAGGCTGCAAGGGGACATTTTCCCAGCCTGAAGCATCCTACTTCACCCCAAAGATCCCACCTGGAAAGCTCCAGGGATGTGGGCACATCACGTTGCCTTTTCCTCCTGCAGTGTGCTTCAGGTTTCTGTGCTCTGTGTGTGTGTGTGTGCAGTCAGGGGTCCGTGAGCATCAGTGTCACCCTTTGGGATCTGTGTGATGGGATCATGGGCACTGCCATGTTGTCTGGGTAAATCGGAGCCTGCCTTGTTTTGGGGTCACCCCAACTGTCTGCAGCATGGTCATGCAAAATGGGAGAAAAAAAGAAAAAAAAAAAGCCAAAAACCCACCTTTTAATTTCTTCATTTGGGCTCAGAGGGGAAGGAGATGCACCTGGAGCTTCCATGGTGCATGGAGAACTGATGGCTGCGGGGTTTGATGAGCAGTTATATGAGTGCCTTCTTGCAGGTGTTTCCCCCCACCATCCCATTCCTTTCCCCACTCCCCTCCCTGCCCCACGGCTGCTCCCTTGGCTGAGCCACAAGGATGGCAAACACTCATTTATTCACATCCTCTCACCCTACCACATGCCAGCCAAGCACCAGGCCGTGCCTGCCCACTGTTTTCTGGGCTCATTAGCCACCTCCAGCTGCCTAATTGGGCTGCTGATGAGGGCCGTGGGGTCTGCCTGGCGTGGGGACAGGTCCCCATGGCTCTCTCTGGGTTTGGCTGAGGGCTGGATGCAGTGTGGCTGCTGGGATGCTGTTGCTGGAGTGACCGTGAGTGCCTCATTAGGAGAAATGAGTTTGAATACAGTCATCAGCTGGAGCTTAATAAATGAGCCTCTCCGTGCCGCGCAAAATAAATATTTGTGTGGGGAGAGAGCGGCTTCCCCAGTTCCAGGGGTCAGGTGGGCTGGATGTTGGGATTTTGGGGAGAGAACCAACCCGAGTGGGGCATCCCTGGTGCCAAACTGCAGTCATAGCCAGGGCCAGACCTCAAACCTCGTGTTCTCCATAGATGGGGCGCATCAGCGGAGCATGGGCGGGTTATGAAACCCACCAACACCGTCCCCATCGAGGGATGCTTCTCAGGAGGGACGTAGCCACTCGGTGCCGTGGGCTCAGCTCTCCCAAAATAGAGCCCAGGGCAGCTCTGGGTGTCGGAGGCATCCGAGCACAGTCATGTGGATGTTATGCAAGAGTTGATGATAGGTTGTAAACAGCTATTAGCGTGATTGACGGAGCCGGGACCGAGTGTTGGGGGGGAGGAAGGGAGAGATGAGTAATAATGATTAAAAATAATTAGCAAATCGAGACGTTCCCTAAATGAGGGAGAAGCACCGCGAGGATGGAGACAGGGGATGGGAAGGAATTGTGCCCCAAGGGGTGAGGATGAGGAGGGATGCCTGGCAGCAAACACGTGGGTTTTGGGAATGGGAATTTGGGGAATGGGGGATTTGGGGAATGGGGGTTTGGGGGGATTTCTTCTCCTCTCTCCTCAGCATCTATCTGGTTGTGAGGGGTAGAAGGACACCGGGTGCCCTGCATGGGCTGCATCGCGTCAGTCGCTTGGAAACAGCTTAAAAACTGACCTCAGTCTGGGGGGGCAATAGATGGATTTGGGTCCATTGAGCACCACCGGGTCCCAGCATCCCCAAAACCAGAGCCTGAGCTCAGTCCCCGAGTTAATGAGGAGAAACGAGCAGATTATAGGAAGACAGCTTCTATTTATACACAAATACCGCAGCAATCAGCGGCGCGGGGCAAGGGAAATCCAATAGAAAGATGCGACTGCGTAAGGAGCTTTTGGAGCCAAACGTTACACAATCGGTTGCTTTTCCTTGGCTGCACCTCCAAATCCCAGCAACCGAGAACAATACGGGGTGACCGACCCACGGGTGGCTTCTGCCCACTGGGACCCAGAGCCCCAGAATGCGGACCTCCATGGGTGTGAGATGGACTTTGAACTCAGACTGCTGAGGTTTTGGGAGCAGAGCGCTGGGGAACCGCTTGGCAGAGACGTGTCCCCGCGTGCATCCTATATATAAAGAGCCATATGCACCCTGCGCCGTGTGGGGCTGTCAGTGGGCGCTGACATCCTCAAAATAGCTGCATCCACCAACGCCTCGACCCACGGGAGAAAAGGGGCACTGGGGAGGGGGGGGGGGGGGGAGGATTTGGGTGCCCCATGGGGGTCGCGGGCTCTGCAGTGCTCCCCTGGGTCAGGCAGATGTTCCTAATGCCATTCCCATGGGGTTTTGTTCTTTTTTCCTGTGCCGACAGAGGTGAGGACATCAGGGACAGCTGCAGGTGGTATAAAGGTTCCCCCCACCCCCTTCCTTCCACAGGTTCTGTTCCAGCTGCTGCGCGGTCCATTCTGAGGTTTGCAAATTGAATTGGGAAAATCAGGATTTGTTATGTTAGGGCGGAAAAAAAAGGGGGCTCGTGCTGATGGTGCTGTGGACCTCTCTGGTTTTTCCCATCTCGGCCCCATCCCAAAATCCCCTCTCCCCCAGGGTGAGCATTTGGGCTGCAGACTGCACCTCTGGGAGGTCCCGTTAATTGTTTGAGTCTCTGGTCCCCATCCCTTAGGTTGGTTCCTAAGATCATTAAGGTTGGAAAAGAGCTTTAAGGTCACCAAGCCCAACTATCAAGCCATCACCGTCGCGCCCACTAACCATGTCCCTGCATCTGGGCCCATTTATCCCTACATTTGAGGCTGAGTGTGCCCCTCCAGTCCTTTCCTTCCCCACAACACAGAGATATTCACAGGGTCACGTTGGCATGAGCTCCTCGGTGCCCATTGAGGGAAACAAGAACCACCACACTGAGTCAGAGCCTGGATCCCCCATCCCCCATCCCCAGCACCGTTGACTCACCACCTGGTATTTAAGGTGTTGCATCACATGTTGGGCTTCTATTTATTTATTTTTTAAAATTTCACACGTGTGTTGGTTGTTTTCAGTTTTATTTTGTCAACCCCCCCTTCTCCCCCCCCTCCGCCCCTCGAAGTTGGGAGCTGGTGCTCCAACCCACTGAAAGGGGCAAAACCATCTCCCACCCCAGAAATCATCAGCGATGCTCAGATGAGGTGAGTTAGATGGCCCTGAACCCGCAAACGCAGGGCTGTGTGTGTGCCCTGTGTGCCCACCCCCTCAAAATAAGAATTCCTCCCTTCAAATCTGACTATCCAACCAGGGCTTGGGGCTCACCGTGGCTTCGGTGCTGCATTCGGGTCCCATGGTGAAAAATGATGGTCTTTTTTTTTTTTCTTTTCGGTGCGGTGCCTCCCACGTGTGGTTGTAACGCAACAGTTCGACACCTCGAGCAATGCATGAATTAAGATGTCTGATGTTTTGCTTCATCCTCATTAGCGGGAACAGCTGTTGGCAGGAGTGGAGGAATTCTAACTCCAGGCTGAAGGAAAATGAAAAGCCTGGGGGAGGGCACGGCGCAGCGCATAGGAAGGATCTGGGGGTTTTGTGGGATGCTTCCACGTCTTCCCCATTGCACCTGGCTCCTACAGGTACGGTAATTCCCAAATCTGGGGTGGGAAGCTCTCATTTTCCTGCTGGTGTTGTTTCCCCACGCAGCAACGTGAGGATGTGTCTCATGGGGCCCTTCAGGGCTTCTCTTCCTATTTTTCCTCAGAATGAAAACCCCAAATCCTCCTTCCTGGAAGGAAAACTCAACCCACCGCTTTGGTTCCATGCAGCATGACGTTATTCCTCTAAAGGAGAACCCGAAGCAGTTGGGAACAGCCCCCAAAAGCCCCATGAGCTCCTGATGCTGAGGATGGAGGAGGGTGATGGGGGAAAAGCCCCTCAAATCCCAATATGGGGATGTGGAGGTGGGCATGGCTCCGTGGCCCACAGCATAGTAGGGGTGGGCAAAAACCCATGGGCAACTATCAGCCATTGGGTTTTTCCAGATCCTGCACAGGAAGGGTTCAGTGCCATTGGAACAACCAATGCTGTTGGAATGACCAATGCCATTGGAACAACCAATTCTGTCCAATGCCACTGGGGACAATCAATTCTGTTTTTCCCACTGACTTCCCCAGTTCCCCAATAACTCTGTGACCCTTATTCTTCCTCAAGGCAATCACTCCCCACAGCAGCACAGCCCAGCCAACCCCGACCCCATTTCCATCCCATAGTGGCACCATTCAGGGACAGAACGGCCCCATCCCACCCCCAGGACCCCGCTGTTCTCATGGCCATGCCCTGCACCGCCGCTCCCTGGGCGATAAATAAAAGATTTTGCAGGGAGCTGCTGCCCTACTTTCTGTGCCCTACTTCTGCTGGGGGATGAGGATTTATTTCGGGTGGTGCCGTGAGTGCCCGCGCTTTCTGTGGGTTTTGCAAAGCGGGGCTTCTCTCGGGGCAGCACTCATGTCGTACTATTGCTCTGCAGCAGCCATGCCCTGTTTCTCTCCCCACCCTCCCACCCCCCCCTTTTTTATTTTATTTTTTGGTAGGGGGAGGTGTAGAGCTGCCCAGAGGCTTTGTTTCGAGGTTAGAAATGGCTTTTCCCATCAGTCAGCTGCTTTAGGGAAGGGTGAAAACCATAAGGAGCTGTGCGAGGACCCCACGGATGGGGCATCCCCACCCGTGTCCCAGTATAGGGCATCCCCCATGGGATCCTTTGCCTTTTCCCACTGCAGATGTTGAATTCCTGTCCCATATGCAGGGATGGGAGGGCTCAGAGCCCACAGGCAATCGCACAGCCCCAAATCCCATAGGGGAATGGGATGGAAGTGCCCACCTGGGTGTGGGATCGTCCTCCTATGAGCGCTGCGGGGTTTGGCACCACGCTCACTCCCCCAGCACTGCTCTCCCCCCTTCCTGGCCCCGCTGCTGCCCGCCCCATTACTTATTTATGGCACATGAAAGATGCATGGCAGCGGCTCTGGGGCTCTGCGGGATCGCGCTGTGCTCAGCACTGGGCTCTGCTTCTTCCCAGCTCCTCCTGGCTTTGGGGGATTTGGGTACAGGAAAAGGAAATGGGCAGATGTATCCAACAGTCAGTGAGACAGACCCCATTTTCATGAATGGGGTGATGAAATGAGGGCTTTTTGGTAAATCTACCCAAGCAGGTGCCATCCATCTGTAGGATTTCCTGTGGTCTAGGGTTTTCTGTGGATTTCCTTCTGTAGAGTTTTCTACAGTGCCGAGCCCATCCCAGCTGCAGCCATGGCTGAACCCATGGGAAATGCAGCACGGACAGGGTTAAATAATAATAATTAAAATAAGAGTTTTTATGGGAAAGTTTCATCTGATCTTCCCATCTGTTCTACACCTGTAGGAAGCTGCGTGGGCTGGAAGAAGTTATAAGAAATGAACAGCGGAACTGCCCTGCATGGGTCAGCCCCAAGGGGGACAAAGGCGGTCCCAGTGACAGCCCTGATCCCAACCCCAAAAAGGTGAATAACATGGCCAAAATCAGCCAATGGAACTTCCAGATTACGACCCTGGGTGCAATCACAGCGCTGCCTCAGGGACCTCCTGGACTCTGTAGGGCAAGGTGACCCCATGGCCAAGCAAATAATTGGGGTCCCCAACTATCTGGAGGACTATTGAGTTCTTCCAACCTTTTGAAGTCCCTCCACCATAACCAAGGGGATCACTGGGGTCCCCAGTTTGTGGGATGATTGGGGTCCTCCAACCTTTTGGGGTCCCCGCATCATCACCAAAGGGACTATTGGGGTCCTCAAACATTTAGAGGATGATTGGCGTCCTCCAACCTTTTGGGATCCCTCCACCCATAGTCAACATGACTACTGGGGTCCCCAATTTGAGGTCCTCCAACCTTATGAGGTCTCTCCACTCAGAGCCAAGGGGACCGTTGGGGCCCCCAACCATCTGGAGGACAACTGAGGTCCACCAGCCTTTTGGGGTCCCAAGGGGACTACTGAGATCTGAAATTTGAGGGACTATTAGGATCCTCCAGTCTTTTGGGGACCCCCCACCCTTTAGGATCCCTATATCCCATCTACCTCATACTCAATCAATCACCGTATCCCCAGCCCCAGAGGTGTTTTCCCACCGATCACCCCAATGACCCCATCCCTGATGAATATTAACATCCATTAATTATTCAGCAAAGCACAGCAGCCCGGGCGCACTCCGCCTTTTGTCTCATTTTCCTTTTTTATTGGTACATCATTGCAGAAATAGCCCTGTGTGTGGAGGACAGTGCACCAGACACGATATTCCCATAAAGGAGGAGAGGACACCCGGCCGCGCTCCGTCATTCCGAGCCGCGAACATACAACAAAATCACCCTCATCACAAGAGGGGAATATATATATATATTTTTTTCCCTTTTTTTTTTTTTTTCTTCTATTTTTTTTTTTTGCATCTCATGCGAAATAGTTAAAAATTAAAAATTAAAAAGAAGAGGAAAGAAAAACCCCACAAGAGCCCGACGGAGCCCTGCATTTTGGCACTCCGGATTACAGCAGTTCTCGTCGGCGTTGATCCGTTTCCTTACAGACGGTCTATGAGAGAGAGAGGGAAATGCCACGAGAGAAGAAAAATGAACCAAACGAAGGTCACCCACACCACACTGCATGGCTGTAAGGAAAGCTGCGACCCCATAGACATCCTCCCATCGCTCCCCTGTGCAAGCGCCATCAATAAAAACCCCATTCCCCCCCCCCGCCCCATCCCAAAACCCATCCCTTTATAAAAGTTTCTTTCCCCCCGCCAACCTCAAAACGCAACCGAAATGAAACGGAGATATCTATAGGTTTATAGCATTCGCCAACATCCAAAGACATCAAATTAAAAACCCAAACGAACGGAGCGCCGGGAAGGGAACCTCTGCTTGGGTTCCACTGCCTGAACGCAGCTTCGGTGGGGGTTGGGACCCCCATGGGGCAGCCCCACGACAGAACTGCATCTGGGGAGCATTTGGGAACAGGGGACGGTGATGATGACGATGATTTTTTGTTCTTGGTTTTTGTTATTGTTATTTTTAGGTGTAATTTCGCATCGGGTTGGGGGATTCAGCGCCGCTCGTCCTCGCTCCGGCGGTGCTGGGATTTTGGCCGATAACCTCAGAGAGCAGAAATCCCTCCCAAGGAGCCATTACACGCCAGGGGGGGCCTTTTCGGAGAGGTTCTGCAGCACGTCGTCGATCCTATCGTCTTCGATAACCACTGGAAGGATGGGGAAAACGGGAAAACAAAAGGACGGCCGTCAACGCAGTGTGGCAGAGCCCGGTACCCGCGGAGGGACTGGGGTCGTGGGATGCCGGTATCCGGGGAGGGATGAGTTGGGGACACGGGATGCTCTTCCCGGGATGTGCTGCGTCCTCGGGGTGTGAGATGTGCTGAGTCCCCGAGGATGCTCGGTGCAAGGTGAGTACCTCAGGGCACATCCCCAGGGTGGGACTGATCGCATCGCGTCCCGCAGGGGATGCTCAGACCCGGTAACCTCGGGGAGCATCCCAGGATGCAGGATGTGCTGCATCCCAGCGCTGCAAGGTGAGCTTCCCCCATAGTGACGAGGAGGACGAGCATCCCCGGAGTCCCCGCTACGGGATGAGCCGCATCCCCGGGTTGCCGGTTCAGGCTGACCCGCTCCCCCCTCATCCCAGGGTACCCCGACCGCCGTCCCCGCTCACCCACCTCTCTTGCTGCGCCCGATCTGCCCCAGCTTGGGGGGCCTCTTGCCCTGCCCGGCCGCCAGCAGCGCGTCGGGGCCGTGGCGGAGGGGCACGGGGAAGGGCAGCTCGCCCCCCGCCGCGCCCCCCGCCAGCTGCCCCCCGCCGTACGGCGGCCCCTCCGCCATGGCCGGGGCGGCGGTGGCGGCGGTGGCAGAGGGGGGCCCGGCGCCGCCCCCCCCCCCCCCCGACAGCCTCCCGGGCCGCGGGGGGTCCCGAGCCCCCCTGGGGCTGCGGCTCGGCGGAGCGGGGCGGCCGCCCCGTCACATCCCGGCGCTGCCCGCCCGGCGCTGCCCGCGGCTCCGGCGGTCCCGCGGCGGCGGAATCGGTGGCGGCGGCGATAGAGGAGCGGGGGGCGGGAGCGGGGCGGGGCGGCTCGGGAACGCCCCCGGGATGGGCCGGTCCCCCCCCAACCCCCCACCCCGCAACTCCTCCCGGAGGGTGCGGGGATCCCCCGAGCCGGGAGGGGGGTGATGCCCCGGAACCGACCCAGCGCCGCCCTGCGCTGCCCGTGGAAGCGTGCCTGTCCCCGTGTCGTGGACCCATTTGTGTCCCCATTTGCGTCCCCGTGACGTGTCTCCATGGCATCTCCCCGTGCCGCGTCCTCACGCCGTGTCCCCGTGCCTTGTCCCCATGCCATGTCCCCATACCACCTCCCCGCGCTGTGTCCCCATGCCGTGTCCCTACGCTGGGTCCCCATGCTCTGTCCCCATAGCACGTCCCCAGTGCCCCGTCCTCGTGCTGTGTCTCTGTGCCACGCCCCTGTGCCGTGTCCCCAAGCCATATCCCTGTGTCATGTCCCCATACCACACACCCATATCGTGTCCCTGTCCCATGTCCCTGTACTGCATCCCCACAACACGACCCCACACCTCGGCCCTGGATGTAGTGTCTGCATGCCACGTCTCCATGCCTTGTCCCTGTGCCCTCTGCTGTGTCCCCATGCCATGTCACTGCACTGTGTCCCTGTGCCATGTCTTCGTGCCATGTCCCCTTGCCATGACCCTGGACTGTGTTCCCATGCCATGTTCCTGTGCTGTGCCCCTCTGCCATGTCCCCATGTCGTGTCCCAGTAGTGTGTCACTGCGTAATGTCCCCACGCCATAGCCCTGTGCCACATCCACATGCCGTGTCCCCATACCATGCCCCCATGCCACATCCCCGCACCCGCCTTTCCCAGCTCACACTGATCTTTCTGCCCAGTGGCTGCAGAGGGGATTATATTTTGACAAAGCAAACCACGGGGTGGTTTTCTGGGGGCACATTCTCGATACAACCCCTGCAAAAAGTCGGGGAGGGGGGGGGGAGGGGGGGGGGACAGCAGGGATAGCAACAAAAAGTCTGTTTGCACGAAGCAGGCTCGCACCGTCTCTGCAAACAGCTCGCAAACAGCAGGGACTCTAGCACGTCTGGGGGCAGAACAGCTCATTTTGGGGCAGGTGAAAGCCGGGGTTCCCGTGTTTTTGGGGCTGGGGCTCACTGGGAACGCAGCCGCAGAGCCCCGCTGCCAGCTCCTTGCATAACGCTGCGTCTGCGCCCAGCATCCCGCGGGGGAAGCTGGGGAACAGGAGGCAAAAGGCAGCGGGGGCAGCGCAGCCCCCAGGAGCTTATTTTGGGCGCTGCGGGGATGGCTGCGTTCCCTACAGCCCCCATCGCAGGACCCGCGCAGGGTTTGGTTGGAAAAAACGGCTTTTTGGTGCTGCGCAGGGTAAGAAAAGAATCCCCTCCTGCGTTTGTGGCGCCGGGGGAAGAGCCTGGGCTCACCCGGAGCTGCCGAGCGCGCCGCGGGGTGATGGATTGATGGCAGCGGGAGAAGGGAAGGAGACGCGCCGCCGTCCCTGCGGATTTTTGCTATTTCTGCTTTTTTTTTTCCGCCTCCTCCCGCAGCGGGAGCGCACCGCCACCTGCAGCCCGGCTGGATGCGGCCCTGCCTTTGGGTTCTGCCGCGGGTTTTCTCCGCACCCTGCTCCAACCTCGGACTCCTCAAAGATGAAGGGGTGAAGCCCCGGCCCCACCTCGCGCTTCTGGGGTGGATGCTGCTTCTTACAGCTCGCAGAATGCAGCGGGAGCAGAGGAAGGCAGCGCCCTCAGGGTTGCTGGGATGGAACAAGCCAGGACAAACACGCTTTTCAATCAGTTTTATTACAACCTGTGCTGTACCCCAGCCCAAACCCCGCTGCAGAAATCAACCAGAGTGCTGCCACGTCCCGATTCCCACATTCTGGCACGACACAATCACACGTGGCCGAAGTGCAGCCCCTGGCAGCGCTGGCAGGAGGCGATGATGGAAATGCTGCTCCTTGCCTGTGTTCACCATTTATCACAGAATCACTGGCATGAAGCAGCAGCTCTTCTGACCCCTTGCTCAGCCAGCTGGAGGAGCTGCTAGGCGGCAGCACTGCCCACACTGCGCAGCCTCAGGACTCCTCATGTCTTATAACAGAGTTTTTGTTTTTTAATCATCGGAGTATTGCAGAAACAAACTGATTTTAACCTCCAGGAGCAGCACGTGAACCCTGAGCACCTGCAATCATTTTAAAGCCCAGCTCCCCTCCAGCTCCCTCCCCCTTCCCCAATCCTTTCATCCCCAGCAATCCAACCACCCCAGCAACAAGAGGGGCAAGCTGCAAGCAAACCCTCATTGAGAGGGAGCTCTCCAAAAAACGGCCCCCGAGCCACAGCGCTTTAGCTGTTGTACAGGGGAACCACCCTGGTGATGGCCTGTCTGCAGATGGGGCACCTTTTGGGCTCTGGGAGGGCTCGGTAGCACTCGCTGCAGGAGCAGACGTGCCCACACTCCAGGAAGACACAGGATTTGGCACTGCTCAGGCAGATGACACAGGCATTTTTCAGCGTCTCTCCACCCTCGGCGTTCACTTCGCGCATCAGCCGCTCCTGCGCTTGCCTGAATTCTTCCTGCATCTGCTTGAGGTGCTGCCTCTCCCGGTGGTGCCTGTACTGCTTCCTCAGGAGGAAGAAGAGAACGGCACACGTGCTGAAACCAAAAAGGATGGTCAGGATCTTCCAAAGCTTGGCACTCGATTCCTGCTTCTTCAGCAAAGCATCGAAATCGGCGCTGGTCAGGTAGTAGCGCAAGCCCTGCTTGGGTGGCTGCAGCTTGATGGTGTTGTTGTCCAGCACCAGCTCCCCAACGCCAGTCAGCGCCGCTCCCACCTTCAGCATTTGCTCTGTCTCCTGAATGCCTTTCGGGCGCTCCCCGCTGATGTAGTGCCCGATGACATCAGGGAAGGACTGCACTGAGGGGTGGAATTTCTCGTGCACCGTCTCCAGGCTGAGCTCAGCGGCCTCCAGTGGTTTCATCACCCTCACGGCGACGCCGGTGCCGTCCTCCAGCGGGGCCAGGTCGAAGGCAGTGGTGTTGGTTCTCTGGTGGATGATCTTCTCGTAGTCATTCCTGGGGATAAAACAAGCATTAGTGCTTCCACATTGGCAATCCAGGCTGGGTCGAGTGGGGCCTGATCTACCCAGGAACTTGCTAATCTTTAAGGTTCCCTCCAACTTAAGCCATTCTATGATACTACAAAACGCCAAGCAGCAGGGAAACACCACAGCTGTCAACATAGCAATATTTGTCATACTGCTCGTGTCCTCGTGGTGTCCCCCATGCAAAACCTTCTGCTGTCACAGGGAAAGCTCTCAGGGCAGCTAAACCCATCCAATCCTCATCACCTTCACAGCTATGATGAGTTGCAGTGTGGTGGGAAGAGCTTCCCATTGGAAGAGTTGTGTTGGGCTGTTCAGTGCAGCGCAAGGATGCTTGAGTCAGCTGCTTGGGGTGGCCTCCAGGTTCCATATGTGTGGAGCAGTGGGCACAGCCCTGAGCAGCCACAGCTCAGGGAGTGTTGGAACACTGCTCTCAGACGCAGGGTTCAGATTTGAGGTGTTCCAGTGTGGAGCCAAGTGCTGGATTTGATGGTTCTTATGGGTTCCTTCCAACTTAGGATGTCCCATGGTTCTATGGGTACGTACCAGAGGTGAGTCGTTCGGTTCCATACCATCTTGTGCTCCTGCAGTGTCAGCCTCTGCACGACGCCCTTGCAGTTCTCCACAAACTGGCTGCTCAGGGTGTCCTTAACAGCGCGCACCACGCCTGGAACATGTGGAGTGCTTGAGATGTGGTGCAAGTCTCTCTCTCTTTTTTTTTTGTGGGAGAAGATTAGCTCAAATTCCAGCCCCAAAGTGCTTTGCTTTTTATTCTTTTTTTTTTTTTTTTTTTTTTTTTTTTTGATGGGGGAACAGGCCCAAAACTCAGCCCCACAGGGCTCTGGGATATGTTTAGCTCAAATTCCAATCTTTCACTCCCAAGGTTTTGGAAGGAGACAGGCTAAATCCTAGCCAAAATGTGTCTTGTAGAGGTGGTGGAGGCCTTACCTCAAATTTCAGCCCCACTGTACTTTTTTAGGGGGAGAAATAGCTCAAATACCACCCTGACAGGGCTTTTTTGGTGGGGAAGTAGCTCAAATCCCAGCCTTGAGGGGCTTTTGCAGGGCCAGATTAACCCAAATCCCAGCCCCACAGGGCCTTCGGGGTAGGTTTAGCCTAAATTCCATAATCCCATCCCCAAGAATTTTGGAAGGGGACAGGCTAAATCCCAGCCCTGTGGCATCTTTAGGGAGGATAAGCCCACACCCCAGCCACACAGGACCTTTTGGGTATGTTTAGCCCATATCCCAATCTTTCACCCCATGGTTTTGCAGGAAGCAGGATATATCTAAGCTCCACAGATTTGTTTTTAGGGGTGCTAGCCCAAACCCCAGCCTGCAGTGCATATGGAAGGAATCAACCCTAGCCCAAGTCCCAGTGCCACAAAGCCCTCTGTTAGAGCTGGCATTTGCCCCTCTGAAAGTTGGAAGGAATGAGGCCACATCTGTCCCCTCCCTGGGTGCTATTTTTGGTGGCCCAATAACCAGTTCACCCCAACGGGGCTGTGAAGGAGGAGCCTGCATCCCCCTCCCCACTGCCGCAGGGCGGTGATGCCCCAACCCAACCCAGCACAGCCCCATTCCCTCAGCTCCTTCCTCCGTGCCCCCCATTACTGTCACTGCCACGTCCTGCACACAGGAAGGATTTTTAGGCGCCAAACGTCGGATTTCGGGCAAAAATGTTGGAACCGAAGAGGAAAAGGTGCGGAGTCACCTCAATACCTTCGATGACAGCATAGGGCACGCAGCGGCCCGGCGCCTCCAGCAGCACGGCCCGCAGCTCCCCGTCCAGCCGCAGCCTCCGGGCGCCCTACGGGACGGAAGGATCACAAACCACAAGGCCCAGAGCGGCCAGCAGGCCGCGGCCTAAGGCCGAAGCAGCCACAGCAGGCGGCAGCAGGCCGCTACCCGGCTCCGGAGCTCTCGTACCCACCTGCAGGCCGCGGGCGAGACGGGCCTGCTGCCGGTACACCGAATAGAACAGCGCGGTCAGCCCCGTGCCGGCCGCCAGCAGCGCGGCCTGCAGGGCCGACGGCCGCCCGCCGCCTTCCATGGCCGCCGTTACCGCGGCAACCGCGCGGCGCGGGGTGATGACGTCATCGGCGGCGCTCTACCGTACAGCGCGCCGTTACCATAGAGTGCTAGGTCCTCCGAGAAATGGATGGAGGGTTTCCGGGATAATTGGGGGGGGGGGTGGAGGGCTGATGGAGCCCCACTGCAGCCCCGCAGCGCCTTGGGAAGGTTTGGCCAAACCCCGCAGGGTGTCTGGGGTGGGTCTAATCCGAATCCTGCCGTTCAACCAGCAGGATTTTGGAAGGTGAGAGGATAAATCGCGGCCCCGTGATGCTTTGTGGAGGTGTTAGTCCAAATCTCAGCCCCACTGCACTTTGTCTGGGGGAAACAGTTCGAATCTCAGCCTCACAGGGCTATTATAGGGGTCGGGTTAACCCAAATCCCAGCCCCACTGGGCCTTTGGTGTGGGTTTAACTCAAACCCCAGCCTTTTATCACGGGATTTCAGGGCAGGATAGCCCATATCCCAACCCCATGGGGCCTTTGGAGTGGGTTTAGCCTAACTACCGTACTCTCACCCCCAGGATTTTGGAAGTGAACAAGCTAAACTCCAGCCCTATGGCAGCTTTTGGAAGGGATTAGCCTATGTCTCAGCCTTACAGGGCTTTCAATGTTTAGCCCAAATCCCAGTCTTTCACTCCAGGATTCTGCAGGATGCAGGCTACATCTAAAGTCCACAGGTTTATTTTTAGGGGTGTTAGCCCAAATCTCGGCCCCATAGTGCTTTGTGGGGGCAGTTATCTCAAACCCCAGCCCCACAGAGCCCTGTGTGGGGGTGGAACCAGATGCCAGCCCCCAAAGTTCAGAGAGGGAATCAGGACCACAGCCTGTCCTCTCCCTGGCTGTTGTATGTGGGGGGAGCTCACCCAAACCCCATCCCAGTGATGCATCCCCTTCCTCAGGCTGCGGGGCAGCGGAGCCCCTTGTTGCCCCTCCCACCACCCCGTTTATTCAGCTCCTTCCACTGTGCCCCTGCATTGCTGCTTCTGTCAGGGCAGGGAGAGCAGGAAGCGGGTGAAAACAAATCATTTTGGGTAAAATTCCGGGGATTTAGGTTCTCTGGGCTGCCTTTGCCACCCAGCTTCAGGCCTGGGATCCCACTGCAGCCCCCCCCTCCCCCCCCAAAGCGTGGGCCTGTTCTATTTAAGCCCCCATGTTGCCATGGCAATATGAGCATCACTTGACGTGGAATGGCATGGAAGGTGCAGAACCCCCCCCCCCTCCCCCTTTCCATCCCCCCCAGGGTGGAAATTTTACCCTGAGAAGAGTAAAAAAATAGGTAAATACAAAATAGAAAAGCAACAAACCATCGCGAGTCTTCCAGGCTGGTGAGAGACAGGCGCTGTCACAGGCAGAAAACACAGACAGGGTTTATTTCCAGGAGAGGGATGGGGGGATCCAGGTGTCCCCCCCCTTGAGAGCTAGGGACGTAGCCCTATTGTCCAGCTGTGTCCCGAGGGCACCCGGTGTGGCCAAAGCAGTAGACGCCAATGGGGATGCTCAGCATATGGGGGCCCTTGGGCCACGCAAGCTGCACCCCCGCATCTCACTGGCCAAAGAGACCACAGTGGGACCCCCGTCCCCCCACGTGCCCCCTGTCTCCTCCTCGTCCTCCTCCAGGATGGAGCTGAGCCGTGGGGCGCAGCGGGCGCGCTCAGCCGGCGGGCGGTAGGGACACTTGGCATTGAGCAGCCTGCGCAGGGGCACCAAGGGGACGATGGCTTCACCCAGGAGCTGCTGCTGGAGGCGACGGCCATCGTTCTGCCTTTTGAGCCTCTTGAATTCATCAAAGGCTGAAGCGGAGGTCTGGAAGAGGAGCAGGGCCATGGCACGCGCGGTGGCGGCTTTGGGGACGAGGACGGCGTGACAGCGCAGCACCACGGCTTTGTTCTTCACCTGGTGCCGGTAAACCCACGCAAAAACCTTCGGGTGCCGGCGGTCGGCTGTGCAATAGGTGATGCGGTGCAGCAGGTATGCGTGGCCCGACCTCCGGGCACCCTTCTCACCCGGTGCCATGCGGATGCCATGCGGCCCTAAGGTCAGCTTCATCTTGGCCCCACCGGCGCCCGCGTCGCTTTTGGCCCATATTTTCCCCACCGCCTCCTCGGTGCATCCCTCTCCTTTGGCGTGCAGCGTGACTGCATTACCCAGGTAGCGCACGGTGTAGGTGGGATCCTCCTTATTCAGCTCCACTTTCTGCCGACGGCCTCCAAACACAGAACCCAACCTCTCCAAGGGGCATTCAGGCAACAAATCGGGGCAGGAGCGCAGGAAGCCGGCCAGCAACGAGGCATAGCCCAACCCTGGCCCCAAGCTTTTCCCTTTGCACTTACGTTCGTTTTCCACCAGCACGAACTTGCTGCGGCGCCAGGGCAGCATCACCTCGCTGCCGTATCCAGATCCCGACCCGAGGGTCTGTCCCCGTATCCCGTTCCCAAGGGCCGGTCCCCAGCGGGATGCTCTGGGTGAGGATGCAATGCTGCTGCTGCTGCAGAACGGAGCTCTGCTCCACCTCCCCGGGCGTGCAGGCAGCAGCCGCGCGCAGCCCAAAGCGTGGAGAGGAGGGAGAATGCATCGGCGCACACGGAGGGATGCTGCTGAGCTGCTGCTGCCGGCGGGAGATGAGCTGCTCCGCTACCGGGAGAAAGAGCAGCCCCTGCAGAGTGCAGAGCCCAAAGAGCAGCCCCAGCGGTGCTCCCTGCTGATAATGATTTTGGGCTTTGGGGTGGTTCTCCCTTTGATTTCGGGGAGATCCCTATGGGTTTTGGGGTGCTGCCCCTTTTGGGTTTCGGGAGATCCCTTTGGGTTTTGTAGTGGTTGTCCCTCTGATTTTGGGCAGAGCCCTTTGGGTTTTGGGGGTGATTCTCCCTTTGATTTTGGGGAGATCCCTTTGGGTTTTGGGGTGGTTTCCCCTTTGATTTTGGGAAGAACCCTTTGGGTTTTGGGGTACAGCCCCCTTTGGTTTTTGTGGTGATTCTCTTTTTGATTTTTGGGGAGATCCCTTTGAATTTTGGGGTGTTGCCCCTTTTGGGTTTGGGGACATCTCTTTGGTTTTTGTAGTGGTTGTCCCTTTGATTTTGGAGGGGTCCCTCTGGGTTTTGGGGTGATTCTCCCTTTGATTTTGGAGAGATCCCTATGGGTTTTGGGGTGCTGCCCCTTTTGGGTTTGGAGAGATCCCTTTGGTTTTTGTGGTGGTTTCCCTTTGATTTTGGGGAGATCCCTTTGAGTTTTGGGATGCTGCCCCCTTTGGGTTTGGGGTGATCCTTCTGTTTCTTTTTTTGTATGGTTCTCCCTTTGATTTTGAGGCAATTCCTTTTTTTGGGGGGGGGCTGTTGCTCCCTTTGGGTTTTGCTTGATCCCTTTGTTTTTTGGGCAGTCCCTTTGGCTGTTGAGTTGCTACTCCCTTTGGGCTTGGAGCAATTCCTTTGGGTTTTGGGGTGTTGCCCCCTGTCATTTTGCTTGATCCCTTTGTTTTTTGGGGTGTTACTCCCTTTGGGTTTCAGGCTATTCCTTTGGGGTTTTGGGGTGGAGTCCGCTTTGAGTTTGGGGCAATCCTTTTGGTTTTGGAGTGATCCATTTTCTTGTTGGGGTATTAGTCCCTTTGGGTTTTGAGCTATTGCTTTAGGTTTTGGGGTTATGACCCATCTGGGTTTTGGGCAACCCCTTTGGGTGTTTGGTGGTTCTCCCACTGCTTATTGAACAATCTCTTTATTTTTGGGGGTGGTTCCTCCTTTGGGTTTTGGGGTGGTGCCTCCTTTGGGTTTTGGTTGGTCTCTTTGGGTTTTGGGGTGTTACTCTCTTTGGGTTTTGGATGATTCCTTTGGTTTTTGGGGTAGCTCCCCCTCTGATTTTGGGGCAATCCCTTTGGGTTTTTGGGTGGATCCCTCATTGATTTTGCGGCGATTCCTTTGGGTGCTGTCCCCTATAGATTCTTGTGTGCTATTTCCTTTGGTTTTTGGATGGTTCCTTAGGTTTTTGGGATGGTGCCTCCTTAATGTTTTGGGCAATCCTTTTGGATTTTGGGGTGGTTTACCCTTCATGTTTTGGGCGATCCGTTTGGGATTTGGGGTGGTTCCCCCTTTGTGGTTTGGGTGATCCCTTTATTTTTTGTTGTGTTGCACCCTTTAGGTTTTCAGGTGGTCCTCCCTTTGCTTTCCATGTGATCCCTCTGCCTTTTGGGCTGGTACCTCCTTTGAGTTCTGCAAATAACATAGGGGTGCGGGTGATTTTAGCTATAAAAAACCTTTTTTTCCCATTGCCATCATTAGGTTTCAGAGTAAACAAGGAACTAGGAAGGCGATCATCCTATTATCCCCATGTATGGGGATATCAGGGATGGGAAATGGTGCTCAGTCACACAGGGGAGACGCGACCACCCCCTAGGATGGTGAACAACAGCACTTATCTGCACTCAGCAATAGGATTGTGCAACAGCAGAGGAAAGCAGCGTCAGGGAGACTTCCCATCCGCTTCCCCTGCTGTGTGTTGGCTGTCAATGAGAAACTAGGGGGAGGTGAGGGGGGAAATGTGCTGTTTCTTGTTTGCGACCCAATGGTTTTCTTCCCTTTGACCTCTCCATGGCTCCCGCCAGGATGTTCCCGGCACCAAATTCCTGCTGGGGAAGAAGGGAAACAAGGCGGTGTGAGAAAACACCTCAGCTTAGCACACACACACACACAAAAGCAAAACAGATAAAAAAATTACTAAGAAAAATTAAAAAGAAAAAGATATATATATATATATATATAATGAGAAAGCAGGCTCAGAGAGAGCTCAACCTCCACCCTGATCCCAATACCTCGAGGTTGGGGATGATGCCCGGCGCACGCATGGGGCGTTATCCTGACGGGGCGGTGCATTCGGGGAAATATTTAACCACGTCGGCGTCATCGTGCGAGGCAGGCAGTGCAGGCATGGAGGGCAGTGAGTGCCTACAGCTGCTGCTTCGCCGCTGCCGTGAGGCCAAAGATTGTGCTTACTGCCCCTACAGCCGTTTCCCCGTGGGCGCTGCGCTGCTCACCGCTGGTGGGGAGATCTTCTCCGGTGAGATGTCGCCTTGGGGTTATGGGATGGTGGCCCTTTTGGGTTCTAGGGGATTGCTTTGGGTTCTGGGATGATGCCCACTATGGGTTTCTGGGGTGTTGACCATTCTGGGTTTGGCTCGAGATCTGTGGGTTTTGGGGTGGTGAAGACTTCGGGTGATCTCTTGAGATTTTAGGGTGTTGAGATTTTAGGGTGTTGGTCCCTTTGGGTTTGGAGTGATTCCATTGGGGTTTAGGGTGGCATTTGCTTTGAGTTTTTAGCAATCTCTTTGTGGTTTTGCAATCTCTTTGTGGTTTTTTGGGGGTGTAGTGCCTTCTTTGGGCTTTGGGGTGGTTCCACCTGTGGGCTTTGAGAAATCCTGTTGTTTCTGAGGTGGTTCCCCCCATAATTTTGGGGTAAACCCTTTGGGTTTTTGGGTGATCCTCCCTTTGGATTTTGGTGGTTCCCCCTATGACTTTGGGGCAGTACCTTTGGGTTTTTGAGTGGTTCTCCCTTTGGGTTTTGAGCAATCCCTTTTGTTTTTGCTCCCTTTTTGCACCTTCTGGTTTTTGAGGTGCTCTTTTCTTTTTGGGGTGCTCCCCCCTTTGATTTTGGGCTGATCTGTTTGGGTGCTGTGGTGGTGCTCCCTTGGGGTTTTGTGTGATTCCTTTGGTTTTTGGAGTGTTTCACCCTTTAGGTTTTGAGGTAGTTCCCCCTTTTATTTTTGGGCGATCTCTTTACTATTAGGGTGTTCCCTTTGCTTTTTGGGGTGGTGTCCCCTTTGACTTTTGTGCAATCCCTTTCCTTCTTGGCATGCTTCCCTCCTTGCTTTTTGGGCAACCCATTTCCTTTTTGGAGTAGTTTCTTTTTGCTTTTGGGGTGGTTCCCCCTTTGATTACGGAGAAATCCCTTTGAATTTTGAAGTGTTTCCCCCTCTGATTTTGGGGTGAACTCTTTCCTTTTTGGAGTGGTGTTCCCTTTAGGTTTTGAGGTCTCCCAGGCGGGTGCCATAACCCTTCCCCACGCTCCCTCCCAGATGTAGTCACCGGAAGAGCCAAGAGTAGGAAAATATGGGAAATAAAGCATGGAAAGGAGATGTGCATAGGCCAGAGCCCAGGATGGGCTACATTTGAAGGGGTCTCACCAAGTGAGGGGTGGTGAGTGGTGTTGGTGCTTCCCCATAGGGTGCAACGTGGAGAATGCCTGCTACAGCCTTGGGATGTGTGCTGAGCGCGCCGCCATCCAGAAAGCCATCTCCGAGGGGCACACAAGATTCAGGGCCATGGCCATTGCCAGGTGAGGCCCAATTGCACCGTGTTGCTCTTTGGGATTTAGGGTGATGCCTCCTTTGGGTTTTGGGTGGTTCCTTTGGGTTTTTGGTGTAGCGGTTCCTTTTGGGGTGGTGCCTCTTTTGGGTTTTGGCTGATTGCTTTGTTTTATGGGGTGGTTCTCTCTTTGATTTTCGGGCAGTCCCATTGGGTTTTGGGGAACCCCTTTGGGTTTTGGAGTGTTACTCCCTTTGGACTTTTGGCAATTCCTTTGGGCTTTGGGGGGTACCTCCTTTGGGTTTTGGGTGATCCCTTTGTTTTTTTTGGAATGGTTATCCCTTTAATTCTGGGGTGATTCCCCATTTGATTCTGGGGCAGTCTCTTTGGGTTTTGTGGTGGTGCCCCCTTTGGGTTTTGGGTGACACCCTTAGGTTTTGGGAAATCCCTTTGGGATTTGGTATGTTACTCCCTTTTGGTATTTGGCAATTCCTTTGGGCTTTGGGGAGGTACCCTATTTATGTTTTGGATGATCTCATTGGGTTTTGGGTGATCCTTTTCTTTTCCAGGTTGGTTCCACCTTTGATTTTGGGACCGTCCCTTTGGGTTTGGGGTAATCTCTTTGGGTTTTGAGGTGTTTACTCCCTTTGGGTTTTGGAGTGGAGTGGGACTGAACCTGGTGCTTCTCTTTTTGGCAGCGACATGGCGGACTTCATCACGCCTTGCGGAGCCTGCAGACAGGTGATGAGAGAGGTGAGTGGGGTCCCTGCCATGCCGAGGGCTGCAGGCTGCCACGAGGAGCTGTAGGGCCACAAGAAGCTGCAGGCCACCACGGGGCCTCCCCTCCATCTCCTCTGCTCTGGGCCGAACAAACTGAGGGAGCCCAGCAGTTGCTGGTGTGGCTGTGGGTGCTTGCAGCCAGCTGGGGAAGAAGTATGGATTCCCCACTGAGCCTCTCTCCCCCTTTCCTCCCTGCAGTTTGGCACAGACTGGGACCTCTACCTGACCAAACCCGATGGCACCTACATTGTAAAGACACTGCGGGAGCTCCTGCCACTCTCCTTTGGCCCTGAGGACCTGCAGAAGGCATGAACTGTACACCTGCATTTCCCTTTCAGCGCTGGGTGTGATGGATTATTCCCCCAACTTTCCCTTAATGCACGTGGCTCCATGGGGACAATGCCACGTGAAAGGCTTTGCTGCATGGATGTTGCTGGGATCCAAGGCTGCAAAACTGGGGACAAAAAGCAATTTCAGCTCAAAGTCCCCAACCATTATCCGCCAGCCATTTGTGCACGGGCAGCTCAGTGTTCAGTGGGCTGTCACTGTGGTGCCACTGCTCCTTTTTCCCTTCCCCTTTTCTCTTTTCTTTTCTTTTCTTTTCTTTTCTTTTCTTTTCTTTTCTTTTC